>FR997853.1:4277202-4886445 GCA_905475405.1 Schrankia costaestrigalis | reverse complement strand
GAAATATGGTATTTTAAAGTTTTCACATTTGTTAATTATTATAGCTCAACATATTTCGCCTAGTTCAGCATGTAAATACCTATACATTAAGGTCAGTTCAGTCTGATTGCGATACTGATCCTTTTTTAAATTAATTTAAAATTAAATTAAATTTGTATGCTCTAAAGTCCACAAATTATTTGGCAAAATATTATTTGGCATGCGCTTACAAGGGCAAGGTTGGTAGAATGTTAACCCTGCTTTGCCTCATGGTTGTAAGTTTAATTGAATAACGTTAAGTTTCGTATAAACCGTTTCGCGATCTCTGACTGCCCCACATAGAGAAAAAAGTGTAAGTTTATCTACTATATAAAAATAAGTCGGGTTTTCCTTCCTGACGCTATAACTCCAGAACTCACGAACCGATTTCCTCGGTTTTGCATTCGTTGGAAAGCTCTCGGGCTCCGTAAGGTTTATAGCAAAGAAAAATCAGGAGAAGTTTGAACAGAAAAGCGGAAAAATAATGCCCGTGCGAAGCCGGGACAGGCCGCTAGTGTATTTATATAATATGTAACTAGCTGACCCGTGCCCACTTCGTTGAGCGGCGAAAAAAACGCGACCCTTTTTTAGACATATTTCATTACTGCTCCACTCCTATTAGTCATGGCGTGATACTATATAGCCTATGACATTCCCCGATAAATGGACTATTCAACACAGACAGAATTTTTAAAATCGGTTCATTAGATCCAGACATTACCCCCTACAACGTCACAAACTTTACCTCTTTATAATAAGTATTAGTATAGACTATGACTTATTGTAAGTCAAGGCTAAAAAACAGATTGGTATAAGTCTATCGAATGTGAGACTTTTTTTATATCTATCACGCTTCACGGGTCACGCTGGGGCAGTCAACTTTGAGTTATGAATAAAAACATCGGGATTATTATCGTATTTTACAGCTTTATTTTTTGTTGATAGAGAGAACAATAATAATATATTTTTTATAGATATCTCCCTCACCGTGTGGTGACGGAGTAAGAATACAATATGTCACCACCCCATCTCTTCCCATGGGTGTCGTAAAAACCGACTAAGGGACTATTCGTAAATATTATCTTCACGTAATAAAAAGAAGGAAAACTTGAAATTAAACCCTGTACCAATCCGAATGACCAGCGTGGTATTAGTAGGCCAAGCATCCCTCTGTAATTGGAGCAGGCCTGTCCCGGCAGTGGGATATTAATGGGCTGTTATGATGATCTCCCTCACCAGGGATCAAGCCCTGTTTCACGGGGGTTTTTATAAACATCAAATTAATAGACACAGGAATATGAGGGCTCAAGGAAATAATTTGTGGTCCACACAATTGATTGTGATGCATGGAATTCAAACCCACGACTAATCACATGTCAGCCGCATATTATGACCGCCTCACCACTAAGGCTCATTATAATTTAATTTTGCTTTAAAAATTCGTACATATTTTATACTATCTATACTTATATTATAAAGAGGTAAAGTTTGTGTGTTTGTGACGTTGTAGGGGGTAACCTCTGGATCTAATGAACCTATTTTAAAAATTCTTTCTGTGTTAAATAGTCCATTTATCGGGGAGTGTCATAGGCTATATAGTATCACGCTATGACTAATAGGAGTGGAGCAGTAATGAAATATGTTTAAAAAACGGACGCGTCCTTTTCGCCGCAATGAAGTGGGCACGGGTCAGCTAGTGTTATATATTTTACCTCAAAAAGGTCTCTGGGTCGGACTGGATGCGGAAGGCGCAGGACCGTGTTCTGTGGCGCGTATTGGGAGAGGCCATGTCTAGCAGTGGACTGCAATAGGCTAGTTGATTGATTGATTAAATGTTATATTCCAGACGCTACTACATAGAACAATGGAAGACAGTGATGTATCCTCTGTCTGTGTTCGCTATATTATCTGTTATGGTGGCGAGAATGTATGTGGCGACGCATTTTCCACACCAAGTGCTGTTCGGGACTTTAATTGGTAAGTGTTAATTGTAACTATTGGTATTATATTATTTAGTATACCTAGTTATTTATTTATTATTTAGTATAGTTTCTCCGTGTGGTGACGGAGTAAGAATACAATTATGTCACCACCCCATCTCATTCCATGGGTGCCGTAAAAACCGACTAAGAGACTATCCGTGAATATTATCTTTACGTAATAAAAAGAAGAAAAACTTGAAATTAAACCATATACCAATCCGTCTGGCCAGCGTGGTATTAGTAGGCCAAGTATCCCTCCGTCCTGGGAGGTGGCCCGTCCCTGCAGTGGGACATAAATAGGCTGTTATGATGATAGTTTTTTTCTGGCTAAGTTATAATTACGTATACATAGGTGATTGGACTGTCGCTCAGTGGTGTTCAAATACAATTTTATTTAAAGTTTATACAAAAAAAAACTATTTTTAATTCAGACCATTTTTTGTGTTAATTTTTGTAAATGTACTTTTTTGACTTTGACTTTGATTCGTGGTAATCGTCAAGTTTTGTGACTGCAGTTTATCCAATACTATCCGCGGGTATCCAATACATCGCTGGACAATTTATTTATTCAATCATGGTGCACTAACAGCTGAAATCAATCTAGACTATTCAATCTTGTCTAGATAGGAAAGCCCTTGATTGAATCCAAACAGATCTAATTTTTGATTTTTGCGATTTCGGCAAGTGTAGTGTAGGAGGGTCCAGCTAGGTGGACCGACGACCTCATAAAGGTCTCTGGGTCGGACTGGATGCGGAAGGCGCAGGACCGAGTTCTGTGGCGCGTATTGGGAGAGGTCTATGTCCAGCAGTTGACTGCGATAGGCTAGTTGATGATGATGATTATAATCGATAACAAAACTAAAAATCAATGTCATCATAACAGCCCATTAATGTCCCACTGCAAGGATGGGCCTCCTCCCGTGACGGAGGGATACTTGGCCTACTAATACCACGCTGGCTAGACGGATTGAAATCAATATATATTAACCAAAATTTTTTCTAACTTTCAGGTGTATTCCTAGCTCCATTCCTATGTCTATACATAACAGATCCATTCATATGGCGTTACGGACGCTACAGCTGTTACCCCAAATATAACATAGAGAAGCGTCATGTCGCCGGCGCTATGTGCGTCATGATAGTCAGTGGACTTGTATACTCCGCCATCTTACTTCTAGGACGAGATCCGCAAAGGACTGTCAAATTAGTAAGTAAATAATTAAGTATGTTTATAAGTTGTCTGTTAGTACAAAGATAGTATAGAGAAGCGTCATGTCGCCGGCGCTATGTGCGTCATGATAGTCAGTGGACTTGTATACTCCGCCATCTTACTTCTAGGACGAGATCCGCAAAGGACTGTCAAATTAGTAAGTAAATATATATAAGTATGTTTATAAGTTGTCTGTTAGTACAAAGATAGTATAGAGAAGCGTCATGTCGCCGGCGCTATGTGCGTCATGATAGTCAGTGGACTTGTATACTCCGCCATCTTACTTCTAGGACGAGATCCGCAAAGGACTGTCAAATTAGTAAGTAAATAATTAAGTATGTTTATAAGTTGTCTGTTAGTACAAAGATAGTATAGAGAAGCGTCATGTACCTAGTACTAGTATAGAGAAGCGTCATGTAGTACTGTCGATTTATTACGACTTGATTATAAAGGTAAACAACTATGGCGTCGTGTCAACCACAGACTAAAGACTTTAGTCTTTGACCTTTAACAAATGTATTGCAATCAAGGACAAATTCTAGAATCTACAAATGTCAAAGGGTGAAATTAATTTTTATCTGTGAAATTTGACACTGTAAAAAAATACATTTATGTATTTAAAATTTAAGAAAGGTAGTGGTTCAATTAAAGTAAAGTGCGTGTTTTCTATTGCATAAACGTTTAATGCTACTTTCCAGAAATTTTCATCGATATCATAGTCTGCGATTAATGTAAAAACTAGTTAATTTGTAATATGTGGTGTTTGTTTACAAAGTTAATCAATACCCTATAGGCGCTATGTGCGTCATGATAGTCAGTGTACATGATACACAGAGTTTAATAACTATGTATGTAATTCTTTTTAATTGGTTTCAGGCTTTCCGTTGGTGTGAATACCCTGACAGTATACACGTGAGTACTACACCTATATACGCAGTGGTCATCAACGCGGGCATTCTGCTCGGTATAGCGCTGAGTCTAACACCTGCTGTGGCTGAGTAAGTTGTGTTTTTTATTATACTAGCTGACCCGTGCCCACTTCGTTGGGCGGCGAAAAAAACGCGTCCCTTTTTAAAACATATTTCATTACTGCTCCACTCCTATTAATCATAGCGTGATACTATATAGCCTAAGACACTCCCCGATAAATGGACTATTCAACACAGGAAGAATTTTTTAAATCTGTTTAGTAGGTCCAGAGATTACCCTCTACAACGTCACAAACACACAAACTTTACCTCTTTATAATATTAGTATACAGAGTGGCTCATTCAAAGGGGTCAGTATGGGAAAGTCTTAAACTATAAGTCATACGAAGATTTGTTCTTAGGAACCATGACTTCGATTTTGATAAAAAGAAAAACTGCATTCATACATTTGAGAAAGATACTGTACCCAGCTCGGGAATCGAACCCGGTTGTTTTGCAAAAATAAACTTATACTTTTTCTATTTAAATATCGATTCTGTAGGGGTTAAGCAGTAAATATCTCTATGAAACATTATGTCTAAAATAAATAAAATGCATTGTTTTCACATACTTCAATTTATCATAGTAAGTAGGTGTTCGAAGTGGCTAATCTTCGAACTGTTACAATCTTCAACAGTTTAGGTATTTAAAATTATCTCTATGGTTGTTTGTACCCCTCTACTTGTTACTTACACCGTGTTACATATCATGTGGCCATAGTCATTGCATTAAACCTTTAAGGAAGTTTTGTTATCTACAGTAATATTATTATCTAGATACAACTGCTTACTTCTTTTAATCAAACACTAACAATCAATTGAAAAGCCATGTAAGTTGTAGATATTGTAGATACAGAGACGTGTTTTTTAAGCCTCATTTGAAAATAAAACGTTTCAGTATGACTGTTCGAATACCAATAAAAAAAGAAAAAAAAAGATCGTTACCTAAACTTGTTGAATATTGTATTGGAAAAAAACGATGGCCACTTCGAACACCTACTTACTATGGTAAATTGAAGTATGTGAAAACAATGCATTTTATTCATTTTAGACATAATGTTTCATAGATATATTTACTGCTTAACCCCTACAGAATCGATATTTAAATAGAAAAAGTATAAGTTTATTTTTGCAAAACAACCGGGTTCGATTCCCGAGCTGGGTACAGTATCTTTCTCAAATGTATGAATGCAGTTTTTCTTTTTATCAAAATCGGTGTCATGGTTCCTAAGAACAAATCTTCGTATGACTTATAGTTTAAGACTTTCCCATACTGACCCCTTTGAATGAGCCACCCTGTATAGTAGGTACCTAGGAAACTAAAAATACTCAAAGTAGTTGTGTATACATAATTAAGAAACCTTTAAAATAACAATATAAAAAAAAAAAATTACATACCAAATTATCTTGAGGCAGTGAAATTGTTAAAGTGACTATACCTATTGTAACTTTTATAAAACCGATTCTTTATTTTCAGCTACCGCCACAACACAACGAAACGTTCGCTATTGATTGCTGCTCTATGCACACTATCTATAGTTTATGGTAGCCAATATATTCTAGATAATATATGCAAATCAAAGACATTGTTATTCTATGCAACTCATTTTTCGGTGTCTGCGTTTAAACCGTTTCTTTTCTTTAAAACTGTACCTGCATTAGCTACATGTTTATATAAAACACCAGAAAAGCCCAATAATAAAAGACTGTAATTGTTTTTTTGTTTGTTTTTTTTTCTACCCACTTAAGGAGTAACAGACAAAAGTTTTTTTTTAAAGGTCTTGAATAAGGTCACGTCACGGCCACGGCCCGGACGTGTGTGGTTTGTCCATTATGGCCGATTCACACACATATGGCCGATTCACACACATCAGTGAAGTCACAGTACCGGCACAGTGCGAAATATTCTTTCATACAGTTTCCATGAGCGTATCCCCACTTGTCTTTGTCAGTGAAGACACAGTGCTCTCAGTGCCGGCGAACACGTTTTTTGTACTGTAGCAGTGATACTGAACTGAGCGAACACGGAACGGACGGAACGGAACTGTGACTTCACTGATGTATGTGAATCGGCCTTTACACTCCTCGCTAAATTGTCTAACTTGAAGTTAGCTATCAGGAAAGTTTGCGCTTGACATGAACAAATAAAACAACCTCTTCCCTGGCTCCCTGCCTTTTAGTTCCAAAACTGACATCTGGGCAGACATCGTCAGCAACTTCAGGCCGGCTGAGTTGGTGCTTACTGTACTTTATCGTAAGTTGTGTAAGGCTTGTAGCGTGGCCTTGTGAAAGTACTGAGTATGACAAAAGTGAGTTCTAGAGAAAAGGTAAAACATTTTGGGGCCTCAAGACTGCAACAGAAGACTAGAAAAAAATGGATGAGTTTGGTTGAGTTATCTGTGTGGTGACGGAGTAAGAATATCCTTATAACCTTTTTCACCACTCCATCTCATCCCATGATTGTCGTAAAAACCGACTAAGGGACTAACCGTAAATATTATCTTTACGAAGTAAAAATAAGGAAACCTTGAAATTAAACCCTATACCAATCCGTCTGGCCAGCGCGGTATTAGTAGGCCAAGTATCACTCCGTCATGGGAGGAGGCCCGTCCCTGCAGTGGGACATTAATGGGCTGTTAAGGCCTACGCAGACCGGGACGGCATGGCAAGGGATTTTGCCGTGAGTCAGCGCACACTGGCCGCTTAGATGCCACGGCGTGCCGCGGCCTGACAAAGCACGCCTCAGCGACTCCTGCGGCCTGATACACTTTAGCCCCGCCACCGCACCCCGCAGTATATCACTACGAGCGCCGGAGTCCGAGGCATGCCGTTGCCTACCGCAGTATGCCACGGCATCCCGCCACGGGAGCCTGTAGCGCGTCTTTTAATGCCGTGCGATAAAATCCCTTTCAATGCCACGGCATCATTTTAAAGCATAGCAATTTATGTCGTATTTCTGTAATGGTACCTACGGTTGAATGTCCATTAGTAAAAATTTAAATCCCTTGCCATGCCGTCCCGGTCTGCGTAGGCCTTTATTGTTATGATTATAGAAATATTCGGTGCGGTGTAAATTCGCGGAATATTTTGTATTTGCTAAGCGTACTTTTTTTTCGGCGCCGCGTCTCTGATAAAAGTACCTACGAGTACAGTATGGGGACATTGATAATGTGATTGGCTTTTAAAGAAAGACAGCAAATCAATGAGTTAGAAAAGTACATCCGATTACCGAAAATAGCTGAATAATTTTAGCATAAGTTTTGAAAATTATCACATTAAAATGTATCTTATGGCGTTCAGCATAAGGTTATAATTATAAAAGATTGAATCCCTACTTACTTCTATTTGACATTGTATGTTTCATCATGTCTTACTAAGTGACACTGGTGACGGAAACATTGCACTTCGATAAAAAGTCATTGCACAGTGCAACAAAGAATAGCACTTATTGTTAACGTTATAATATACAATTTCAAAATCATCAATAAATTATAATCTCACTTTCTCGCTTCCTCATTGTTGTCTGTCTTTCTTTAAAAACCAATCATATTATCAATGTCCTCATACTGTACGTCGTTTCCATGGACCCATAATATAAGAACAATAATTTACTTTACGGCGTGCATAACGGCCCGGCCAAAGCTTTTCGGTGTCGCCGCTAGTACAGTTGTGTTGTGGCATACCAACGCAAAACGCACCGCCCACCGCGCGCCACACTGCCAGAAGTTGTGGCCAGGCCGTTATATCTTTGCCTGTAAAACCAGGCAAAATTAAAAAAAACAAATACTGTCAAAATTGTCAACCTGTCTGTTTATACAGTAAAGTTTTTACATTGTTTATATTTTTATTTAAAGCATAAATTAATAAATACATGCTTATACACAACAAAATGATAAAATGGATTCGCAGCAAGAATTGTCAACAACATTTGATAAAAATATATCAGACACATTCATAGGCAATGTCACAAAAAGATTTCGTGTTTGTGTACGCGCCATTTGCTGTGTACCATTCGATCGTATTATACCAACAGATGTGACACGAAACAGACTAAACAAATACACGGAAAAAGGAACTCATCAAAGCAATTCAATAATTGAATTGCATCGGCAGTCAATTACTAAATATTCTAGTAAAAATTCAGTTAAAAAATCTGAGAATAATTCGCGTTGCTTATCAGAAGTTGTGATTCCATCTAATCAGTCAAAAGAGCATTCAAAAGTACACATTCTTTCTATACCAACTGACCCAGATACATCAATAACGGACATTTTACCCACAGAAACATGTGCCAATAAAGAAAAACCAGGCTTTTTTAGACGCTACAAACGTAGTCCAGACAGAAAAACTCAAACAAATTTGCCGGATTGCAAATTATCTTCCATTTTTGGAAGCAAAGAAAACTTGAAACCGAAAACTAAAAAAGTTACAGCAAGGTTTTGGCGACACACTAGGAAATCTACAAAAGTTGTTAAATTTAATAATCAGAACACTTTAAGAAATTTACAAGAATGTAATAATATAAGGACTATAAAATGTCGAACAGCTTACCGGAAATGAAAATTAAATAATTATGTTAATTTATACTACTTTTTTTACGCCCCCCAGCTAGGTGGACCACGACCTCAAAAAGGTCTGGTCGGACTGGATGCGGAAGGCGCAGGACCGTGTTTTGTGGCGCGTGTTGTGAGAGGTCTATGTCCATCAGTAGACTGCAATAGGCTAGTTGATTGATTGATTGATTGATTGATTGATTGATTGATACTTAGTACTTTTTTTACTGACATCCCCACATTACTGGCGACCGCATAACGCAAAGAAGACCCCTTACATGGTGGACCGACGACCTGGTTAAGATAGCGAAATACCGATGGATGAGGGAGACACAAGAACAATAGTATCTAATAGGCAAATAATATAATAGGCAAATAAGAATAAGGTGGCAATATTTGGAGGAGGCCTATGTCCATCAGTGGACGTCTATTGGCTGATATTATGATGATGATATTACTTTTTTTTTTACAAAAAGAAGATTAAGACAATAACAAAATCTTTTAGTGCCTTTAGAAGATGTAGAATAAAGTGGGTCTTGGCCCACGATGTTTCTAAAACACCCATAAGTAATGACGACCTCTGTGGCGTAGTGGTTATATAACATGACTACCACGCAGAGGTCTCGGGTTCGATTCCCGCTCTTTGCAATTCTTTGTATGCATGAACATGATTGTTTGCATTGGTCTGGGTGTTTTCTATGTATAATATTATGTAAGTATGTATTTACAAAAAAATGTATTTAAATATTTTTATCCGTTGTCTAATACCCATAGTACAAGCTTTGCTTAGTTTGGGACTAGATGGCGTTGTGTGAGGAAAAATGCTATAATATGTCTAAGGCCTCCCTAACATTTGGTGGTTGGTTCAATACTGAAAAATCGGTTGGTTCGAGACTGCAATTCTTATGTATAATCTGTACTAGCCGGTCACACTATCTCGAGACCTGGCGTCGATGACGTCACGTCGCGTCGGACGAATCACTGATGCGCCCGTAGCGAGCGCGGGGGTTGCAAGGAGAACGGGACGCGAGGTTCGCATTCCAGCGAGGTCTCTAGATAATATGACCGTGTAGTATTTATAGAGGAATCCTGTCCAGCCCTGCAGTGCAATCTTTATTATTAATACCTAGTAATGTTTCAAAAATACCCTAAGAATGAAACAACTTTGTTGCGATATACATTTACTGGACCACCCATAAATAACATTTAATTTTTACTTTTATTATCATAAATACGACATGTGAATTACTTACACATTATAAAAGTTTTTAATGATTAAGGAAGAGTCAAGTTATGCGCCAGAGCAGATTTTTACTTCATTTGATATGTGTGACATTTAGAACGATGTGTTCAAACGAGAGTGAACCAAGAAAATAATGCAGTATTTTGTATTAAATAAGTAAATAATCCTTACACATTCACACAACGCCAGCTAGTCCCAAACTAAGCAGAGCTTGTACTATGGGTACTAAACAACGGACGAAACATACATAAATGTTTTTTTTTGTAAATACACACATATTACTTATACATAGAAACACTCAGACCAATGCAAACAATCATATTCATGCACACAAAGATTTGCATTAAGCGGGAATCGAACCCGAGACCTCTGCGTAGAAGTCATGTTATATAACCACTACGCCACAGATGTCGCCTTATTGGTTGGTTTGATTTTATTGACGTGCCTTGGTTAGTGTATCTTTCTGCATATTACTGATACATCTTTGAATATTACATTCCTGCGAAACTCAAACAAAAGCATTTAGTTTGATTTAATCTATGTACCTATATGTTTTATAATAATAAATAATAAAAAATAAAAATTGTTTATTGACTCAAAAAAAAAAAATACAAGATTTGGTTCTTAAAATTAGCACAACATTTTTGTACAGTTAGGTAATACAACATTACTGTAACTGATCCCCAAACTAGGCCGAAAGCCTGTATCTTGGGAGACAGTGTTCAGTCGCAAAAATGGTACACTATGCTGTTGTACATATATACATTTGGTGTCGCTGCTTATTGTTTAATATATAATATAATTGTGTGTGTATGTGTGTGTGTGTGTGTGCATGTGTGTGTGTGTGTGTACGCGTGTTTTGGTGTGTATTAGATAGTATAATTTTTTTTTTTTTTTTTTTTTTTTTTTTTTTGTTATGTAAGAAGATTTTCAGTCATTCGGTAATCAAGTTGATGAACAAAATCAGTTACTTTTGCTTTGACTTCACGTTTACTTAATGCAACAATGTGTAGTTTTCTATTTAATGTGTTGTATAATTTTGCACTCAATACTCGAGTTTGTCGTCTTGCAAATGAGGTTTTACAGGTTACAGGACGACATACGTATGATGAGCTGCGTTTATTTGGATTTGGTAAGGGTACATTTTTATGTTTTTGAAGAATCACTTTCAAGATGTATAATTGTCGAACTGTGAGGACCTTACAGTTTGCGTACAGGTCAACAGTCGGATATCTGAAAGGCTTCTTAGTCATTACTTTAAGCACCGCTCTCTGAGCTCTCTCCAGTTTAATAAGATGCGTTTTAGCTGCACCGCCCCAGACTGTGATGCAGTATTGTATAACAGATTGACATAGAGCCTGATAGACTAATATTAATCTGTTGTGTGGTAGGACATCTCTTAGGGACTTAGAGACACCTATTAATCTTCTTACACGTTTAGTAACTAAATCTACCTATATGTTTGTTCCATTTTAGTCTATTGTCAATTTGTATGCCTAAGTATTTAACCTCTTCTACTCGCGTAATTTCTAGACAGTTGCATTCATTTTTGTTGGTGCAAATGTGAGCTTTAATTGTGTAATTTTTTGCTGGGTCGTTAATTTTACTGAGGGAAAAGGGTATGTAGTTGGTCTTAGTTAAGTTTAGTGTTAGAAGGTTACTTGTTAGCCAGCTCATAACTTTTGAAAGAGATTGTTCGGCTCGCTCTTTAACAGTTTGCCAATTTGGCCCCCAAACAAGGACAGCAGTATCATCTGCGTAGGTGAAAATACTAGTAAACGGTAACTGAATTTTGCAGAGGTCGTTTATATAAACCTGGAATAGTGTAGGACCTAAAACACTACCCTGAGGTACGCCGTAGGTCACTGTTTCCTCGTCACTAGTAACATTTTCAACTTTGACGCGCTGTCTCCTATTTGTGAGATAGTCCACAAGAATGTCATGTGGTAAGCCTCGTACTCCTGCTTTATATAGTTTGTGGAGTAGAGTGGGGACATATACCGTGTCAAAAGCTTTTGACAGGTCTAAAAATATGCATAAGGATCTATTATTTGCATCCAGATTATCCACAACAGTATTGGTCAGTTCCCTTACCGCATCCTCAGTTGATAAACCTTGGCGAAAACCGTATTGATTAGATGCAATAACATTATACTTTTCAAAAAATGTTTTTAAAGAACGATTTAGTACCTTCTCTAGAATTTTTGATAAGGCTGATAGCACCGAAATCGGACGATAATTATTGAGGGAATCCCTGTCCCCATTTTTGTATATTGGATGTATAATAGATTTTTTAAGAACATCAGGGAAGGTGCCACTATTTATTGCTAAATTACATATATGAGCTATTACAGGTGTTAGTGTTCGGCAATTCTGTTGGAGGACTCGAGAAGGAATATTGTCGCAGCCTGTAGCACAGTCAGAACGAAGTTCCATAATTAAGGCCTCAATATCAGCGTTTGTAACCTCAAGTATAGTAAGTGAACCTGTAGGGCTAATATGGTCCATTTCCAAAAATACATTCTGCTTTTCAGTAAAACTGGGCGAATTACGTATTTCCTCAGCTAAATTCACACCAATATTTTTAAAATATTTGCAGACATTATTAATAGACGTTTTAGGGGTATCAGATAATTTTAAAAGTTCTGTAGCATTGTTTTTTGTTTTTTGGGTTGATGAAACTTCTCTTATCGCTTTCCATAGGGCCTTTGAATCGTTACCGGCATTTTCAATTTGTTTTTTGTTATATTCAAGTTTTAGTTTACGCAATAGATTATTACAAAAATTCCTGTATCGTGTGTAAGTTAGTTTTAAGATCATGTTACCTTCAGCCTTACTAGACTTAGAGTGGAGTCTGTCTCTATTTCTAATGCATTTTAGAAGACCTGGTGTCATCCACGGTTTTAGGACTCGATTTCGTTTGGATATCGTAGTAGTCGTTATATATGTGTAGTACCTAGGTTATTATATATATTTCGAATACTTAGTGATAGAATAGGTTAGCTTGTAACTACCTAATCTGATCCCAAGGATCTCACTACCTAATAAACATCAGCTCTAAATTTCTAATGTCTGAAGATTACGTAAAGAACTTTGATCCTAATTTTTTCACAAAAAGCTAAACGACGCACCTACTTTTCTTTATAACAAAATTATTATGTTAAAATTATAAGTAAAAGTAATATTTGTTACATTTCACATAATACAACCTCAACCTTGCACTACCATACAAAGATTTGAGTGATGTCTCTTATTTACAATCTGTCCAATAAGGCAGCTGCTTTTGACAGTTGAGACTTCCCGCCAAAACAATGATGAATGAATTATTGATTACAAAAAAATGGTGGGCCATGTCATATTGTTTTAAGATTAATTTTCGCAATAAAATACCAAAATGGGTAAGAAGTTTCCTTGTTACTCTTTTCGTTGATAATAGAGATACTTTATACACGTCCAGGTATAGGTATTGGGGCGCGTATAGTCCAGAGACGCGGGTTCGAGTCCCGCCTCGAGTAGGCACCAATTTTTTCCATTGTCTTATTTTGTGGCCATTAATTTCATATACTTAAGTACCTACCTATTTTAAACTCTCCATAACCCAGGGCTTGTTCCCTAATGCGGCATATGTTTTTCAGAAACCAATATTTTAAGTCCCAAAATTATTTCTTGTTTCTTGAGTCTTGACTTAACTGAAAAGTATGTAATACCTACTTACAAATAAAAAGATAACTTATTTTTATATGTTGTCGTGTATCTTTCCGTGTGGTGACGGAGTAAGAATACAATATGTCACCACCCTATCTCATCACATGGATGTCGTAAAAACCGACTAAGGGACTAACCGTGAACATTACGAAATAAAAAGAAGGAAAACTTGAAATTAAACCTTGTACCAATCCGTCTGGCCAGCGTGGTATTAGTAGGCCGAGTATCCCTCTGTCATGGAAGGAGGCCCGTCCCTGCAGTGGGAAATTAATGGAATGTTATGATGATTGTTAACTTGGGTAGATATTGTTTAGAATAACTGGAATAGCAACTAAAATGGGAGAGGAAAGTGGTTGGTGACTATGTGTGTGTTACTTGTTCTATATTTTATCTGTTTTGTTTTTAAAACGTCTTTTAATGTCCCTGCAGTGGGACATTAATGGGCTGTTATGATGACGAATGAGAATTGACATGTAGGACAAACTTTTTACGTGCCCATCGAAGCACGGACACGCTCAGATGAAATACCATAGAGTCATCATCATTACAGCCCATTAATGTCCCACTCCAGTGACGGAGGGATACTTGGCCTACTAATACCACGCTGGCCAAACGGATTGGTATAGGGTTTAATTTCAAGTTTTCCTTCTTCTTATTACGTAAAGATAATATTCACAGATAGTCCCTTAGTCGGTTGTTACGACACCCATGGGATGAGATGGGGTGGTGACATATTGTATTCTTACTCCGTCACCACACGGAGATCCATAGAGTAGTTACCCCTTTTTTATTTGTGGAATGATCTCGGCTTGCTTAACCAGTGTTATCGTTTATAGATCAGTGATTGCAAGTGGGTGGGAGCGCCTAGAGTAAGTATTACCTAACTTGATAACGTATTTCTTAAGAACAGGAATTCAGTTTATTGTTAAGAACTAAGTAGTTTTGTAGGAAACTTTACTTTTGTTTCACATTTAGTTACAATAGTTTTTAACATTCGTAGGGTATAATACCGATATTTTCGAAGGTGTATATCCTCCCGAGGACCCTCTACACATCACAACTGGGAAGAAGATGTGGTTGTAATCTGTACAAGTCCGACATGACCTCAACGTCTTGAAGGCCGTTGAGAATTTCGGGCCTTTCAGAGTAGCATTTTGACCACTGTGTCAGTTTTCTGGTCAACGTTGCCATCGGTTTCCAGCAAGTCGAAACGATTTTGAAGCTCCAGTTGGAACTTGTCTAACCCCAGAGCAATTTGAGGCATGGTAGGTCTGAGAGTAGACTTCACCATGCGATGGCTCTCGGCTCTGAAATTTATATTTAGAGTGCCTCGAACAAGTCGGTGATCACTCCTGGTATTAAACCTGTTGATCACAGAGACATCTGTAAACATGTACTTTCGGTCGGTCATGATGAAGTCTAGCTCGTTCCTGGTCACAGTATCGGGGCTTTGCCATGTCCACTTCCTATATGACTTCTTCTTAAAGAAGTTCAGAATTTCTATACGTTTAAAAAAAATAAAGGATATCCATATTGGTATAGTGAATTTCTTTTTACGCATTAAAAACTATTTAAGTATATCCGACGACGTAAGATGCAGCACAGTTACTAAGGATAGTTACCATGGAAGTTTTCACAGAACCGACTGGCGTTTTACTGTTTAATTTCAAAGCGCGAGACTCGCATAAATCTGGATTCATAGTTCCACGTAATCGTTCCCAGTAAGTTAAATTGTTTAATAGAGATGGATAGGTGGAGATAGTCCCAAAAACATATCCATATACATAATGATATACCTACATACTTACAATGCACTATACAGGGTGTCAAATTCACACCCTGTGACAAACAACAGAAGTGAAAAGGTTGTCACAGGGTGTGAATTTTTGCGTTTTTCTTCAAAAGCCTATAAATTTACAACCATGCAACTTAGATTGTTTTTTTTATATTTTTCTGATAACCAACGTGACTTGGTTGGGGTTGGGGTTGGGTTTTGGGACACCCTGTACATTCCTCTTCATTAGTTGAGTAAAAATAAAAGCAATAGGAATTTAAAAAAAATGTTTTGTTTTATTTACAATTTTTACACAATTTTACAATCTTTTAAATAAATGCGAACTTAGTACAAGACAAATATTCACATTTATTAATGGCAGTGATCCAAACAAAATTGAGTCAAATCTTTCATTCTTTCCAAAATGTCCTTTAATTTATTAAAAAAAACAGTTATTCCAAACTCAATCCCATGAAAAAGCTGAAAGCAGACCTTACAAAGACTGCTCTGTGATTCAATTTTGGAAAATACTTTCTTTCAACATATTAAAAGACATTTTTATCCGTTTCAAGTTTTAAAACATCCTATAAATTCTAAGACAGTACTTAGTGTGTACACGAAACGCACACATAAAAAAAATTAAAAAAAAACAAACGATTCCCGCTCAATGCAAATATTTGTGTGCATGAAAATGATTGTTTGCATTGATCTGGGTGTTTTCTATGTATTTTTTGTATTATTTATATGTATGTATTTACAAAAAAAAAAGTATTTAAGTATGTTTATCCGTTGTCTAGTACCCATAGTACTTTGCTTAGTTTGGGACTAGATGGCGTTGTGTGAATGTGTGAGGAATATTTATTTATTTAAACTTAGGAGGTTGTGGACCGCACAAAAAACTGAGCTGTGTTTTATCCGAACGCATGACAGCCCGGCTACTAAGGCAGTCAGTTTTAAGTTCCTTACTTAACTTTAGGCCGGCCAAGTAAGATTGCGCATTTCTTTTTTATATATAATGGGAGGCAAACGAGCCAGCAGGTCACCTGATGGTAAGTGATCACCGCTGCCCATGGACACCCGCAACGCCAGAGGAATCACTGATGCGTTGCCGACCTTTAAAAAGGGAGTACGCTCGTTTCTTGAAGCTCCCCAAGATAAAACTCAAACGGCCTTATTACAAAATACGGTCTAACTATAAACCACGATTTATTACGTCACAAAACCACTGTTTTTGAAATTTGTTGTTACAAAATCAGTCTTAATGCTAAAGTGTTAAAACTGATTTTGTAATGACAAATTTATGATTTTGTATTTGTTTATACAAAATCAGTTTTAACATTTTAGCATTAAGACTGATTTTGTAACAAAAAATTAAAAAAGCAGTGGTTTTGTGACGTAATAAATCGTGGTTTATAGTTAGACCGTATTTTGTAATAAGGCCGAAATCGTTGGCACACTACGATTGTAAAATTTATAGGATGATTTAATATTTGTATTTATTTGATGATTTAATATTTGTATTTATTTCGCTGAATTGTCGGAGTCCGTTTGGTTGATGGTTGTTTTACCAGCAGTATGGGTAGTTGGGGCAGAGTGCTGGTGGCAGACCAGCTGGATATCTGGGTGCTGCTCCTACAGGCCTGTGAAAAAAGTATAGTAGTTAGTTTTTGAAAGTTGCATTGGTTATTTTTTTAGGTCTTTGATTCTTTATCAGATCTTAAGGGAATATCTGTGAATATTATCTTTACAAAATAAAAAAAAAGGAAAACTTAAAATTAAACCTTGTACAAATCCGTCTGGCCAGCGTGGTATTAGTAGGCCAAGTATCCCTCCGTGACGGGAGGAGACCCGTCCCTGCAGTGGGACATTAATGGGCTGTTATGATGATACAGAAACCTTTAACCTAATTATATAGAGCTTTTTTGTTGGTATGTAAAATACATGAAATCAGTTAATTTAGTACATTCTGTGCATAAAATTGTTATTGTCTCTAAATAATCTTGTACCAAAAAATGACTAAATAAATATTTTATTTCTTTTTTCTTAGCAAAAGGTAACTTACGCATGAGCAGCTCCTTGGAAGCCCCACTGTGGGATAGGTTGCCCATCAGGGGTGTGACGCGCTAAAGCCTCCGCGTTACAGAACGGGTAGTCAGGACATACGGCTGGGTGAACGCCGGCAGGGTACTCCCTTGCAAGGGCTACCACAGCCAGGGCGAAGATCACGAACTGTTGAGAAAAAACCTTTGTTAATGTCTTTGATTAACAATGCAAGGGAAGAGGTAGACTAAAGAAGAGATGGATGGACTGTGTGAAGGATGATATGGCTAGGAAAGGAGTGAATGTTGAGATGACGGGAAACAGAGATAAATAAATAAATAAATATAAATAATCCTCACACATTCACACAACGTCATCTAGTCCCAAACTAAGCAGAGCTTGATGTACTATGGACACTTGACAACGGATAAACATACTTAAATACTTTTTTTTTTGTTAATACATACATATTAAGTATACATAGAACACACCCAGACCAATGCAAACAATCATGTTCATACACACAAAGATTTGCATTGAGCGGTAATCGAATCCGAGACGTCTGCGTAGCAGTCATGTTGTAACCACTACGCCACAGAGGCCGTCATGTGTTTTTAAAATTTGTTTCTCGAATACAATGTAAAATGACTTCAATGTTACATTTCAAAGTTAATATTTATTCATACTACCACTAAAACCAACCAAGTTATGTCCAGAATGTCTGCATTCACAATACAAAGATTCGCATTTGGGATGGAAATGTCGCTGCGACACAAAGCATGATCCAAGTCCAGGAGATTTTACAAAATAAAAAAAAATAAACATTCACGCCCACAAAATTTACATTAAGCGTGAATCGAACCCGATACTCTGCGTAGCATACATAGGCCATTACCACCATCAACCGCAGTCGTCAGGATAAAGATTACAGTCACCAGTGAAAATAATTACAAAACTTCTCGAATAATTCGCTAATCGATTAAACCAACCGATTATTGCATACCACTCCATATTATTCGATTAACAAAGCAAATAAACGGGGCGTAACTGCAATTGCAATAGTTATTGCACTGCACTAGCCACACGCGACACAGATTAATTAAATCTAGCGTGAAATAGTTAGCTGTCATGATTAATAGCTATCGAAAGTTATTACGACCTTTTTGAATTGGGAAATAATACTTTTGGATAGATTCTGCCAATGAAATACATTACGTGTGGTGACGGAGTAAGAATACAGAGTTACAATAAGTCATCACCCCATCTCATGCCATGGGTGTCGTAAAAAAAGACTAAGGGATTATCCGTGAATATTATCTTTACGAAATAAAAAGAAGGAAAACTTGAAATTAAACCCTATACCAATCCGTCTGCCCAGCGTGGTATTAGTAAGCCAACTATCCCTCCGTCATGGGAGGAGGCCCGTCCCTGCTGTGGGACATTAATGGGCTGTTATGATGATGACTTTTTTTAAAAGATTTTGCCAATGCCAACTTGGGCACTGCCTATAAAGGTGGACTCGTACTTTTATGGACTAACTCCTACATCTGTGGCGAAATAGTGGCTGCTTAGTCTCGGGTTCGATTCCAGCTCTATGCAAATCTTTGATGCATGTATGTTTGTACTGGTCTGACTGTGTTCATAATAAGTATTTAATACCTAAAAGTATGATGGCTATGTTTATCAGTTGTCTAGTACCCATAGTACAAGATCTGCTTGATTTAGGACTATGACTTAAATTACATATAATTTTTTACCTAAAAAGCTTAGGTATAACTAGAAAAATCCGAAAAGAAGAAAGACAACAAATAAAGGGTACTCGGGTGGCCTAGAGATCATGGCGCTGGACGCATATAGTCCAGAGACGCGGGTTCAAGTTCCGTCTCGAGTATAAATTTTTTTCATTGTCTTTTTTCTTTTAGAACTATGACATTGCCTGAATAAGTGACTTATTATTATACACATTAGAAGACGTTTTAAAAACAATACAGATAAAATATAGATCAAGTAACACACACATAGTCACCAACCACTTTCCTGTCCTATTTTACCTAGTTGCTATTCCAGTTATTCAAAACAATATCTACCTAAGTTAACAATCATCATAACAGCCCATTAATGTCCCACTGCAGGGACGAGCCTCCTCCCGTGACGGAGGGATACTTGGCCTTCTAATACCACGCTGGCCAGACGGATTGGTATAGGGTTCAATTTCAAGTTTCCCTTTTTTTTATTTCGTAAAAGATAATATTGACGGATAGTGCTTTAGTCGGTTTTTACGACACCCATGGGATGAGATGGGGTGGTGACATATCGTATTCTTACTCCGTCACCACACGGAGTGTGAAGGCTATGTTTATCAGTTGTCTAGTACCCATAGTACAAGAACTGCTTGATTTAGGACTATGACATTGCCTGAATGAGTGACTTATTGTTATACACATTAAAAGACACAGATAAAATATAGATAAAGTTTGGCACACACACAGTCACCAACCACTTTCCTGTCCCATTTTAGTTGCTATTCCAGTTATTCAAAACAATATCTACCAAAGTTAACAATAAATCATTTTAATAGAAACCATTTCTAAGCAAACAAATCGAAATATATTTGAATACGAAATGTTGTTAAGTAACAATATTAAACTTACTTAGTTGAATCATAGTTATTGTGTAATGCATTCTTGTTTTACTTAGTTAAGTAACTTAACTGGGTTTGAAACTTTAAGTTTGTTATGTTATGTTGCTTTGAGGAACGAAGAAACCCGAGACATCTGTTTAGCGGCAATTAGGGTCATAACAGCCTTTTAATGTCCCACTGCAGGGACGGGCCTCCTCTCGTGACGGAGGGATACTTGGCCTACTAATACCACGCTAGTCAGACGGATTGGTATAGGGTTTAATTTCAAGTTTTCCTTATTTTTATTTCGTAAAGATAATATTCACGGACAGTCCCTTAGTCGGTTTTTACGACACCCATGGGATGAGATGGGGTGGTGACATATTGTATGCTTACTCCGTCACCACACGGAGTAATCAACCGATCGATGGTATTCAATTCAACCGATCGACATCAACTAATCCATTCTAATATCGATAAAAATATAAAATGGAATATGAAAACTGATTGCTAAATAAAAATATACATTGATAAAAAGACAATCGATTGATCATTTGACGGCCTCTGTGGCGTAGTGGTTTTATTATATGAATGCTACGCAGAGGTCTCAGGTTCGATTCCCGCTTAATGCAAATATTTGTGTGCATGAACATGATTGTTTGCATTGGTCTAAGTGTATAATATTTATGTATTTACAAAAGAAAAGTATATAAGTTCTAATATCCGTTGTTCTGTTACTCATAACACAAGCAGGTTAAGCCTAGCTTACTTTGAGAACAGGTGGCGCTGTGTAGAGATGTCCGTGAATATTTATTTACCTAAACCATAGATTGACGTTAACTTGACGATTTTACCATTGACCGGCAGCTCTCGATAGATTGGTGTAACACCACCCTTAGAATGAATGTAAACTAAGTTAAGTAATTTTAGCCGGTTTGCCTGGCTTCCGCATTGCTAAGAATAAGTTTCAAAGCCCACCTTTATGTAATGTAAATTACCGTTTTAAGAGGTTTGATTATTTCACGGGAGTTACCTAGTGTTATTCTGAGCTTAAGTGGTGACGGAGTAAGAATACAATATGTCACCACCCCATTTTTTTGTTTGATACTATGTACTTATTACCTATTGTCTTAATTATTTCTAAATTAGTAAATATTTGCAAGAATAGATTGGTAACTGACTAAGAATACCACGTGTCACCACATAACCTTATCCCAGAGACATCATTAACGCGATTAAGAAAAAACCCCAGATAAACCTACTCTATGAAAACAAAGTAAAGAAAACATGACATAGGTAAAGTCTGCCTAGCGTTGTTTTAATAAACTAAAATTCCCTCCTTAACTTAGGAGCCTGCAGTAGGACATTAAAGGGCATAGTATAATAAGATAACAAATAAATTATATCCTTCATCTTATATCAATGCACAGAGTAAATTATCAAAGCAATTTGACAGGCGTAGGCGCGAAAACTCTACATAATATTATCATAGACAATACAAAGTACGTAAGAAATAATTTGTCATAGAATAAATTTATGTACATATTTATTAATTAATCTATCATAATTTACATTGTAATAATTATGTCGAGGTATCCTGCTTATAGAGTTAGATACCTTGATAAATAAGATATTATAATCTATTTACCTACTGTAGCTTTCGTGAACTCCAGAAAGGGTAATGTTTTTGATATAACTAAGTAAGTACCTATTTTTAATTTCTTTTACTAGTTGTAGGTCTCTAGCTTGAGGCCTTGGGCAGGCGCATATTCTTAGTAGGCTTTTAGCTATCTAGTTAAATTACAGAGGTAAGACTTATTGTGTATCGGAAACAGCAATACTTAGGAGTGTGTCTAACCAGATGGAAAGTGCGGTTGAAGTTCAAAACAGAAATGAAGGAAGCAGAAGAATAAAATGGCTTCTCTTTAATTATTATTTGTACAAAACAATATCTTCTGCATCTGGTATGAACACGCTTGATGCATAACTGCAGTGACTGGTAATATAGCCAAACAAAAGCCTCAGGCTACTTAAATAAATAAATAAATATTCCTCACACATTCACACAACGCCATCTAGTCCAAAACTAAGCAGAGCTTGTATTATGGGTACTAGGCAACGGATAAACATACTTAAATACTTTTTTTGTAAATACATACATATTATACATAGGGTACACTCAGACCAATGCAAACAATCATGTTAATGCACACAAAGGTTTACATTGAGCGGGAATCGAACTCGAGACCTCTGCGTAGCAGTCATGTTATATAACCACTACGCCACGAAGGTCGCCTGAATAGACTGAAAGGTTGGTCACTATGGGAGATAGAAAAGCTAAAGGTAATTAAGACCCAGCCCTACCGTCCTTTACTTGGCAGATCCATACATATTATTAACCTATTTTGATTAAATTACTGAATCTATTTTAATGAATTACTAAACATATTTTAATGAATTTTCGTTACTTATAGGACCAATCTGGATCAATCTCTTTATATTTTTAAATCGGTTTATAATAATTGACGGAGTTATGAAGCAACAAACTTTAATCAATAAAATTAATTTTCACAAAAAAAAAGAACCGACTTCAAAGACAAAAATTGCACTAAAAAGTAATAAATAATTACTTGTATTTTGATTTTACAACAATAAATCAGCCATTATTTCTATTTAATTTTAATTTATAGAATAGGTTCTTTTCATTAAGTATTGTAAAAGTATTGTTAAGGATATTTCTTTAAGAGTCTGTAAATATATTTATTTGTAGATTGTTTAAAAGATAATCAAATTATTACAAATAATGTAATATTATTGTTATTTTTGGAGTCGGTGTCAGCCACGATCGTTATTATTAAGTATACCATTTTTTATTTCTGACTGAAAACTTAAACAAATATTATGGCGCCGTGTTATACACAGACTAATAATTACATAAAATTCACATTCGAAAATGAAACGGCCGTTTTCGTTTTAAATGCAATATTTATCTAATTAGAAACCATTTAAAGTGATGAGAGTGTGTTATACAAAACTTTATTGCCTATTCTAACGAACTTGTAGACAACATTTTGCATTATTGATCCTATTCGCGAATTATTTCTTTAAATCTAATCTATTTTAAGTTCTGGAAAGCTTTAATCAGTTATTAAATATAATATTAAAACGTTTAAATGTGATACTGGTATTTTAAAATATATTTATTTAAATATGATAAGAATAGTTGTTTAATATTTGTTTAATTTTTAAACTAATCCATACACAATCAACAAATATAATGTCGAAGTCATTTATAATCTGTAATTCATGGCCGTCATTCCGTTTGCTTAGGTATTATCGTACTTATTCCGTTGGCTGACACCGCCTCCAAAAATAACAATAATATTACATTATTTGTAATAATTTGATTATCTTTTAAACAATCTACAAATAAATATATTTACAGACTCTTAAAGAAATATCCTTAACAATACTTTTACAATACTTAATGAAAAGAACCTATTCTATAAATTAAAATTAAATAGAAATAATGGCTGATTTATTGTTGTAAAATCAAAATACAAGTAATTATTTATTACTTTTTAGTGCAATTTTTGTCTTTGAAGTCGGTTCTTTTTTTTTGTGAAAATTAATTTTATTTCTAAATTTTTAGTGAATTCCAATTCTATAAATCCGTGTGGTGACGGAGTGAAAACACAATATGTCACCACCTCATTTCATCCCATGGGTGTCGTAAAAACCGACTAAGGGACTATCCGTGAATAGAGATTGAGATATAAAAAGAAGGAAAACTTAAAATTAAACCCTATACCAATCCGCCTGGCCAGCGTGGTATTAGTAGGCCAAGTATTTCTCCGTCACAGAAGGAGGCCCGTCCCTGCAGTGGGACATTACTTTGTCGGAATATGGGTAGACCTACGAAACGCGCTGCTTATATGAGACAGCGCCGATTGAATGAAACAAACGAAGAAAGGGATAAACGCCTTTTAATGTAGGAAATCTACCTCCAATGTCATTTCAAAAGAGACTAGTGAACAACGGAGGACCTACATGCAAAAAGTTTTAAATAGGGAGAACATCGAAAAGCGTAGCCACCGTCTCGGCATGGTTAATTGGTAATAATAATTAAGTTAATTAAAATTAAAATAAATCAAATAAATATAATAATTATTATTATCAATTTGTTATATCTAAAGAATAAGTTTAAAATAAATTAAATGCAATTCAACAATTTTGTCTATTTATAATCCGTTATTAATTCCTATTTTAATTTAAAATAAGAATTTCATTCAAGTCTTAAACCACACCTGCGATTACATTCATAATGTTAAGTTTTCATCAATACAATTAAAATAAGCCCAAACACAAGGTAGCTGCTGTATGCCGTTGAGGAGTTTCTTCGACCCTCAGTCGTCTTTATCATGAGATCATGTTTGTGTAAAGTTGTGTAAAGTTTTCATCAATACGAATAAAATAAGCCCAAACACTCGGTAACTGCTATATACCGTTGAGGAGTTGCCTCGACCCTCAATCTTCTTCATCATCAGATCATGTTTGTGTAAAGTTTTGTAAAGTCTTCATCAATACAATTAAAATAAGCCCAAACACAAGGTAGCTGCAATATGCCGTTGAGGTGTTCCCTCGACTCACTCTGGTCTCCAGGATCTGACCAGTTCTTACTCTTGACTATTTGGTAGTGACGTCAGAGATGCACATGTATGACAAGATTTTACACAATGCGTCCCTACAATTTTCAAGAGATGCCCTCGATTTCTCTGGGATACCGTCATCCAGATCCAGATCTGGTGACAATGGGACCAAATGGGAAGCATACCCATACGAACAAAAAAAAAATTTTTCAAATCGGTCTAGCCGTTTTCGAGAAATCAGGTAACAAACACAAAAAATAAAAAAAAAAATAAAAAAAAAAAAAAAAATACAACCGAATTGAGAACCTCCTCTTTTTTGAAGTCGGTTGAAAATAATACAGCCTAATTGAGAACCTCCTCCTTTTTAGAGTTGTTTAATAAATAAATACAAAACTTACCAATTTAGCGAACATGTTTGTATGTATGTATCCTCTCGACACAAAGTGAGACTGATATGGAAGTATATTGCGCGGCTTGCTTATATACTCACTGTTCCTACGCGGGTACACATCTGAATGTCGAAAATTAAAAATACCTCACGCTAAAACGAATCCTGAACAGATGGTCTAAGTAGAAGAATGTTAAAGAATGTTAAAGGTCTTGTGAGCTTTGATTTTTCTAGTTAGCTAATCGTCCATGTAGCAAAGCGTCTAAATATTAATATCAAAACGTCTATTTAGGAAATCATAATTTTCTTAAAATGTCTGGACGTTTAACCACAAAAATAAATTGAATATCATGTGATGACAAGTTTAGTATTAAATTCACGCCATAATGAAGAACTTGCGGAGCAGTTTGTCGCTTTTGGCACCCGCTGTTACGGACCAGCACCCGCCAGTTTACCACGTCAAACAAAAGAAAAAAGGCGGCTGAATTCATATACACATATAAGGTAAGCCAACCCTAAAAACAAAAAGAAAAAATTCACTAAAAATGTACACATCAAGGAAATATTAGTCCTTAATTAAAAAAAAATAGAAAGACCCATTCATGGACAACTCTACTCAGCGCCATCTGTTCCCAAAGTAAGCTAGGCTTAACCTGCTTGTGTTATGGGAAACAAAGCAACAGATATTAATATTTCTTTTGTAAATACCTACATACATATTATACATAGAAACACTCAGACCAATGCAAATAATCATGTTGATGCACACAAATATTTGCATTCTGCGGGAATCGAACCCGAGACCTCTGCGTAGCAGTCATGTTGTATAACCACTACGCCACAGAGGTCGTCATTAGTTTGTTGCATCAAAGAGAATTTTAGTTAACATTTGAATAACAGTTTACGTTTTATCCGATAATTAATTTAAGACATTCAAATACGTACCCTACGCATACTATTAACAACTGCATTCATATACAATTGTACCTGTTATTGTAAGGTAAGATTATTGAACGAAATAATTTGTTGGCGGGAAAGATATTCCAAAAAGTATTTTTTGCATTGTTTTTGTATTTATTTTTCAATATGGACCATATTGGCTTACATAAAATTCGAAGTAGTATATTATGTATACAGACCTACTTAGTTATTTAGAGGGACTATTATGACTTTCGATCATTAGTATAAGCAAATATATTAAAACAAATATTAGTAAAAATGAAATGTATGATTACTTAGTGATATTATGAATTTATTATTAAGTAAGTATTTATTATTAATTTGAATATTTATTTTATACTTTTTTATGAAGAATGATCATTATGACTTTAAATTGTATGAGAAACATTTTCGGAGTTCGCGTTGTAAAGGAAGCCTAAATGATATTTTATACCCTGAAGTACCTATAGGTATTCCAAATTTCATCAAAATCTATTAAGTAAATAGTTTTTGCGTGAAAGAGTAACAAACATCCATCTACACACCTCAACAAAGTCTAGGGATATTTTGTATAAAGTTGTGAAACTCAAAAAATTTGGTTTGTAATTTTCTTTTTTTAATTCTTTTGATGAAAACTTACTTTGTTAACCTTTTTCAACCATTCTAAATTTGAATTTGAAAAATAAAATTAAAAATAAAAGATTTACGCGGCTTAAACGTAGTCAAGTTCGAAAATTTCATTTACCAACAGTAAGTTTTGACTGCTTTTTTGTGTAAAATTTAAGTTTTATAACAATTTAAACGTTTATTTCGAATAAATGATATTGTGTGCATCAAGCAGCGGCGCCATTTCATCAGAGAGAAAATGTTATGGGCAGTAGGCATGCTCCCAGCTGCGGGTACTAAGCGGACTATTGCTGAAGAGATTAGAACAATACAAAATATGAAATCAGGGTTATGGTCACGTTATCGTGCTACTGGTGAAGTGGCTGAAAGATACCACAGCAAAAAGTCTATCACCACTTAACGACATGATCGATTATTGCAAGTTCCCGCTAAAAGACAGCCAAATGTTACTACCATGCAGCTGGTGTAGAGGCTCCAGTTCTTGGTGGAGCCTCTTGCGGGTGATCAAACTGCCAGAAGAAGTCGGCACGAAGCCCACCTTAATGCTCGCATACCGCTTTATACTCCAGCACTACGCCGAGCGAATCGCGCACGATGACTAGAGTGAGGTCGTGAACATTTGCTCTGCAAAGATTACCTGTGATCTGTAGTAGTGTTTACACATGAGTCCCGGTTTGGTTTCCACTCGGATTCACGTAGAGAATGTGCTTGGCGAGTTCCTGGTTGTGATAGCCGTCTACAACATCCTCAGGAAATCTATTCATACCACGATAGCACAAATTATGGTTTGGACAGGAATTTGTATCGGTCGAAGAACAGAGCGCGTTTTGATCAGAAACACCATGACCGCTGAAAAATAATTTAACGAGGTGCTAGTACTAATAATCTACCCCCGTAGACTACAAATTGGGTCAAATGTTCAAGTTCATGGACAAAAACACCCGTTCGCATAAAGCGAGAGTGATGACGAGCTGGTTGCAGGAGCACGACGTATCGATTTTATGCTGAACCACTCAATCCCCTATTCTCAAAACCATAAAATACGCGTAGGACATGTTCAAAAGAAGGGTTTTGGTGATTTTTCCTGCATAAAATTGCGATGGAAGGGCAACTTTTTTTGCATCCTAGTCGGACCTGAAACAATATACCGTACCAAGAACTGGATAACATAATAAAAGCATGAAAAACCATTGCAGGACCGTTATTTACGGTTTTTTTAATGTGCTGACTGTTGATTACTCACATAACAGTTAAAAAGAGATTAATTTTTGCTTATTTTCACTTTTGCTTAAACACATTCACTGTTAGTTTTACTAATTTTCCAAGATTTTTATTTATTTGAATAAAAAATTATTTATGCAAAAATAATTCTTTTATTTAATTCTGGATTGTAGCCTGATAAATTGTCTTTATAAAAATATAAACATGTTGTATGCTACCTTCAATAATTTTGAAGTTAATTGAGTAAATACCAAATATCCCTAGACTTTGTTGAGGTGTGTATATTCATACATCCTCACAAACTTTCGCATTTATAATATTAGTAGGATATTAGTAGGATAAGTACTTAATTTTTTATACATAGTTAATAAAATACCTAGGTACTTTATCATAACAGCCCATTAATGTCCCACTGCAGGGACGGGCCCCCTCCCGTCACGGAGAGATATTTTATTTTTATTTTTAATTATTTATATTATATTTAGCCTACTAATACCACGCTGGCCAGACGGATTGGGATAGGGTTTGATTACAAGTTTTACTTCTTTTTGTTTCGTAAAGATAATATTCACGGACAGTCCCTTAGTCGGTTTTTACGACACCCAAGGGATGAGATGGGGTGGTGACATATTGTATTCTGACTCCGTTACATGGCCTTTTTATACCACTCTCAGCCAGATGTAGATTTCATGTCAAGATTTTTTTCTTGTTTTGCTTTGCTTTCGTAAAGATAATATCTATGAACTTTTCCGTTCCATTCTTTGGGAGATGTAGAAGTCAAGTAGCTTCTACAACTCATATAGGATGGTACAGAGTGGTGACACCACTTAACTCCCTCACTACACGTAAAGTAAGAAATACACGAAAATAATAATAATAGTAGAAATACGCCCGCAGGGGCAGCTTGTGGCGAGCTGTTGGTGAATGGCGACACCACGGACCCTGATTCCTTGATGGCCTGGCTTACCTTCATTGGTCGGCCAGGACTGGAATACGCAAGAGCGGATACTATGCTCCAAGCTGGAAGTGTAAAATGTCATAACGCCGGGGGCCCTTGAACGGTTCGACCGGAATTTGGCGCCCCGCAGACTCAACTCTCTGCAGCTTCTAGCCTCTCTAAGAGATGTTGCTCACTCAACGAGGTGGCAAGTCACTACCTGTCTTTTTATAATTTAGAGACTGATTATCACGACAGGTATCCGGTAGTCTCCTTCCATAGCCCAATAACCGGTCCATTGAACATTCTCATCCATAGACTATTATTTAAATTTTCAATGCATCCTTAGAAATGCACAACAATAGTTTTTGCACTCGGCAGGGACCATCTCTGGGTGTATCATATTGTGCGTTCAGAGATGGTACCTGCCCTGTGTATCCATTACCAGATTAAATATCTCTTAAAGGGCCTCTACGTCTTGGCTTCGGCCCGATGTATGCCTTCCAAAGAACCGGGTCTCCATGAGACCCGAGTATTACGGAAAATAGAAATACAGATTAAATATCTCTTAAAGGGCCTCTACGTCTTGGCTTCGGCCCGATGTATGCCTTCCAAAGAACCGGGTCTCCAACAGACCCGAGTATTATGGAAAAGAGAAACATAGTATTAGAAATACTTTGAAAATATTTCTAGACCTTATAGGTTATTCATTCATGAATAACCTTTATGTGTTTTTGTTTTAGGTTTTTTTTCTAGGCTTTAAATTCTTTTAAGTACAGCCGTTATCTATAAAAGAATAAATAGTCTAGAAAAATGTATTACAGATATTTTTCTAACAATGTGAGCGAATGTCGCATAATAGGCTAGGAACAGTAGTCAATCAAATCAAAGTTTTATTATTTCAGCGATCCTCAAAAGAGGAAGTTAAAGGAGGCATTATTTAGACCACACGACGAAAAGAAGTTGTCTTTTAACCGACTTCAAAAAAAGGAGGAGTTTCTCAATTCAATTGTATTTTTTTTTGTGTTTATTACCTGATTTCTTGAAAACGGCTAAACCGGTTTTAAATTTTTTTTGTTCGTTTGGGTATACTTCCCATTTGATCCCATTGTCACCAGATCTGTATCTGGATGACGGGATCTCAGAGAAATCGAGGGCAACTTTTGAAAATTGTAATGATGCACTGTGTAAAATAGAAGCATACACGTGTACCTCTGACGTCACTACAAAATAATGAAGAGTTAAAAATGGTCTGATGATGGAGACCATAGAAAAATGAGGGAACTCCTCAACGGTATTTAGCAGCTACCTTGTGTTTGGCCTTATTTTATTTGTAATGATTTAAACTTTACACAAACATCGTCTGATGCTGAAGATGACAGAAGGTCGAGGGAACTCCTCAACGGTTTATAGCAGCTACCTTGTGTTTGGGCTTATTTTATTCGTATTGATGAAAACTTTTTACAACTTTACACCAACTTGCTCTGATGATGAAGACGACAGAGAGTTGCGTTACTTCTCCGTCTTAAGAACATTTTTTCATTGATTTGTGAGCATGATATAATTATCTACCTCTTTATAAAATAATATTATTGGGTAATAGGAAGCATTGTGTGTATTTTGACTTCTGTTATCATCTCTGTCTAATGCCATAGTCCAGTATTATAATCAGTAGTCTATCTCGGCCGAATATTTATTATAAATGCCTACGGCTGCGCGGTACGTAAACATGCGATAGGACTGCCCACCTCCAGCTTTTTAATTACATTTACCTGCTTTCCCGCTCGTTACAGCGGCACAGTCGCGACTGTTCACTCCGCAAAGCCACCTCTATCGTGAGCGTGTAGGTATAACTCGCGTTTCGTCCGTTTCTATGAAGTCGAAATACTGTATATTATTTGTACTATGCCTTAGTCCGGTATTATAATTAGTATTGTGTAGTAGATATTTATGCATACTATAAATACTTTAACATTAAATTTAATAGCATTGACAGCCGAAATACTAATGACAGGGGAGTATTGAGTATTTAACAATTAGATTATTTGCATAGGTATTTCTTGTTGTTGATTGTGGGGGCGGTGTACCTATCAGGCGTGATATCATTGATAGGTATGTGTAGGTAGATATGTGGTAAAGTTTGATAAGTCTTAGATGCTGTTATTTAACATTTGATAAGTACCTAAGTATTCTCCGTGTGGTGACGGAGTAAGAATACAAGATCTCAGATCCCATCTCATCCCACGGGGGTCCTATACCGTCTGGCCAGCATGGTATTAGTAGGCCAAGTATCCCTCCGTCACGGGAGAAGGCCCGTCCCTGCAGTGGGACATTAATGGGCTGTTATGATGAAAGACAAAGGTCTTCTACTAGTGTGTGTTACCAGTGATGACGAATGAAGCAGAGACGTGGTGGCCGGCAATGAAAAAATCTATTTTAGCAGTTTCCCTGCGTGACCGAATCAGAAATTAGGACTTACGAAGAAGAGCCAAAGTCACTAAAATAGCGCTCAGCAACTCAGGATACATCTCTACACAGCGCCATCTGTTCCCAAAGTAAGCTATGCTTAACCTGCTTGTGTTACGGGTAACAGAACAACGGATATTGATACGTGTATTCTTTTTTTTGTGAATACATACATATTATACATAGAAACACTCAGACCAATGCAAACAATCATGTTCATGCAGACAAAGATTTGCATTGAGCGGGAATCGAACCCAAGACCTCTGCGTAGCAGTCATGTTATATAACCACTACGCCACAGAGGTCGTCAGCAGATTTAAGTTAATATGAGTATCTCTGCTCGCTTACCAGAAAATCCACGGTGGGGAGACCCGTAACTCGGTGGAACGAGGACCTAGCTAGGACGGTGGGAAACCGATGGATGAGGGAGGCACAGGATAGCACAAGGTGGAAATTCATAGATTGGATTCGTAGAAGGCTTCTGTTTAGCAGTGAATGTCCATTGGCTAATCATGAGTTTCTTTGCCAGGTTTCTTCTCATTCATCATCATAACAGCCCATTAATGTCCCTCTGCAGGGACGGGCCTCCTCTCGTGACGGAGGGATACTTGGCCTACTAATACCACGCTGTCCAGATGGATTGCTATAGGGTTTAATTTCCAGTTTTCATTTTTTTTATTTCGTAAAGATACTTAGGTAATATTTACGGTTAGTCCCTTAGTCGGTTTTTACGACAACTGTGGGATGAGATGGGATGGTGACATATTGTATTCTTACTCCGTCACTACACGGACAAACAAGAGTTATGACTCCTTAATGTTATATTTTGTTTAATCTTCATTATTTGTTAACACATTGATGAATGGATGACAGATTTAGACCAGACGGGCGATCAGTAGCCTTTGCCTATGCCCATGGGAACAATATTATGTTTATGGACACAGTCATACTATCCATACTAATATTATAAATGCGAAAGTAACTCTGTCTGTCTGTCTGTCTGTTACTCTTTCACGCCTAAACGGCTGAACGGATTTCGATGAAATTTGGTACAGACAATCTTTAGACCCTGAGAAAGAACATAGGCTACTTTTTATTAGCAATCATATTATATTTTGATTTCATAGAATTTTGGCGGGAAAGCTGTGTCACGTGACCTGTGACGTCATAGGTCACGTGACCTGTGACGTCATAGGTCACGTGACCCGTGACGTCATGGAATTTTGACAGATGAGTCGTGACGTCACAGAATTTTGGCGGGAAAATATTTTTTGACAGTTGGGTCGTGACGTCATTGAATTTTTGACAGATGAGTCGTGACGTCACAGAATTTTTGACAGATGATTTGTGACGTCATATTATTTTGGCGGGAAAATATTTTATACCTCTGTCACTTTTGACAGCTGTCAATTTTGACAGATAGGCGTGACGTCATAGAATTTTTGACAGATGAGTCGTGACGTCACAGATTTTTTTCAGGAAAATATATTTTGACAGCTAAGTCGTGACGTCATTGAATTTTGGCGGGAAAAATAGTATATAAGCAGCTGAATCCTGACGTTATCACAATTTGGCGGGAAAATAAATAGGTTTGTACAGGACCCTCGGTGCGCGAGTCAGACTCGCACTTGACCGGTTTTTTAGCTGTGGGTCTGATATATCTAGAGAGCTTAAATTCGTAATTGTCAACTTATTTCATCATAACAGCCCATTAATGTCCCACTACAGGGACGGGCCTCCTTCCTTGACGGAGGGATACTTGGCCTACTAATACCACGCTTGCAGACGGATTGGTATAGGGTTTAATTTCAAGTTTTCCTTCTTTTTATTTAGTGAAGATAATATTCACCTTATTTGTTAGGCACTAAAGTGACACACCTTTGCTTATCCTATCCTACTAATATTATAAATGCAAGTTTGTGAGGATGTATGGATGTTTGTTTCATGCAAAAACTACTAAATGGATTTTGATGAAATTTGGAATATAGGTAGTTTATGGTGTAAAATAACAATTAAGCGGGTAATACCGCGGGCATCAGCTAGTAATATTATAAAAGGGAAAGTGTGTCTGTCAGTTTGTCTTACTTTGATTGATGTGATTTTATAAAAGGAGATAGTTGAAGGGATGGAGAGTAACATAGGCAACTTTTTTCTTCTTCTTCTGTGTACAGGAAAGGGGAACAGTGCTACCCCGAATTTAACGCGAGCGAAGCAGCGGGCAAAAGCTAGTACCTACTAATATCAATGTAACTAAATATTTAATTATCAACTAAATACGCTAATCAAGTTGAATAGAATTACAAAATTATTGGAACTGAACAAGGATCGAATAACTACAAAGGTTAATGTTACTCACATTTCTGTACCTCTACGTATATACTACTAACTTTATACTTACTAATATAAAGGTAGTACCTACTATACCTAGTAGTATTCTTCTCCGTGTGGTGAAGAATACAATATGTCACCACCCCATCTCATCCCATGGGTGTCGTAGAAACCGACTAAGGTACTATCCATGAATGTTATCTTTACGAAATAAAAAGACGGAAAACTTGAAATTAAACCCTATACCAATCCGTCTGGCCAGCGTGGTATTAGTAGGTCAAGTATCCCTCCGTCACGGGAGGAGGTCCGTCCTTGCAGTGGGACATTAGTAGGCTATTATGATTGATATAGTTAACACTGAAATATTTTTCTGTATTTTTTCAAAACAGTGTCATTTTAGCAAACAATGTTAGTTACAATGGAGTCACAGCCTGCCTCTGCATTGAGGCATTTACCGGCTTTATTTGATATACATAAACGCCATACTTTTATTTTTAGTCTGTCATCAGTAGGTAACATCGCACAGATAATTATAAAATAAATGTCAATATCGAACATCAGCCTATAATTTAACAATCTGTGGTGCATTTAATAAAAATCAAAATAAATAAAAATGTTTATTTTAATGTTTCCATATTTGGTACCGCGTCTCTCAAGAAATTTCAACCAATTAAATTACTGTTACGTGCAGGGAAAAAACAACTCTTTTTTATCGAAACAAAGTATGTTTTGCCATGAATAAACTTTGGTTGGATAAAGTAAGTTTTTTGTACAAACAAATCACAACTTTCTCTGCTAAAAATAAAGTACATTTTCCTTTGATAATCCTTGATATATTAAAGTAAGTATGCAAGTAATTATCAACTTTATAAGTAAAAGGAAAGCATAGCTTTTAAGTTGATATTTCTTTGACAGGAAATTCCTTTATTTGATGGTTGTATTTTCGTTAATAAATAGTTTCGGTTCGCAGTTGCGATGTCACAGATTAATTTGATAAGATGCTATATTGTTTAAACAACAAGGATTTATTTATTTATTTTATAAAATAATTATGGTCCTTGAATATGCTTGTATAAAACTATTATTTACTTTAAATAAGTACCATCTTTACGAATATCATCCGTGTTTATCATCTTTACGAAATAAAAAGAAGGAAAACTTGAAATTTAACCCTATACCAATCCGTCTGGCCAGCGTGGTATTAGTAGGCCAAGCATCCCTCCGTCACGGGAGGAGGCCCGTCCCTGCAGTGGGACATTAATGGGCTGTTATGATGATGATGATGACTTTAAATACAGTAGGTAATACCCAGGCCGTGTTATGAGAACCATTTTGAAAAAAAATGTAAAAAGTTTCGCCTAGATGGCGGTGTATACTGAAAGAAATACGAAGGAAGGTTTAGGAGCCCAGGCTTTTTATGAGCAAGCTGATGGGTTAACAGGTAATGCATCATATCAGCCTCTCGTAATCCCAAGCAATTGGTTTTTGTCGGAAACCGAATTGTTATGGGAGTTCAACACACCTGCCCATTGAAGCCAGCTCGATAGAAAGAAGTAGTAGTTATCCTACGTAAAATAATACAGGATGACAAAAGGATAGTACAGTAATTTAACTTCATAGAAATGGAAAAAACGCGAGTTATACCTACACGCTCACGATAGAGGTGGCTTTGCGGAGTGAACAGTCGCGACTGTGTCGCAGTAACGAGCGAGAAACTAGGTAGGTAAATGTAATTAAAAAGCTGGAGGTGGGCAGCCCTATCGCGTGTTTACGTACCGCGCAGCCGTAGGCATTTATAATAAATATTCGGCCGAGATCGAGACTACTGGTTGTTACTGTGACAAAAGGTAGTAAAACCGTGTAATCTTATCCCGTTACTATAGAGAAGAGTGTGGTGACGGAGTAAGAAAACAATATGTCACCACCCCATCTCATCCCATGGGTGTCGTAAAAACCGACTAAGGGACTATCATCATAACGAAATAAAAAGAAGGAAAACTTGAAATTAAACCCTGTACCAATCCGTCTGGCCAGCGTGGAATTAGTAGGCCAAATATTCCTCCGTCACGGGAGGAGGCCTGTCCCTGCAGTGGGACATTGATGGGCTGTTATGATGATAGAGAAGAGACCCCTCACACGGTGGACTGACGAACTAGTTAGGACGGCGAGAAGCCGATGGATGAGGGAGGCGCAGGACCGCACAAGGTGGCAATACTTGGAGGAGGCCTACTATGTCCAGCAGTGGACGTCGATTGACTGATATGATGATGATGACCATAGAGAAACGCCTTTCAATAAATAATTTATCGCCATTTTAATCTGACCTAATTTACATTCTAGTTTATGCGACAAATACCAATAAAAAATATTAAAACTATATCAAGGACGAACACCTAGTTTAAGCGCTATTTTTTTTAATTCTTAAATTGCCGTATCCATTAATATTGTTTTTTAATTACACTTCAAGTTCATCAACAAAAAGTAATCTAGTTGTAATGAGTTATAAACTAGTGTGCTCAATGGATATGGTAATAATTAAGTAGACTTGGTATTTTGTATTAAATTACAGAAATGTCAAATAAACATACTTACAGTTGCGAGTTCGATTTCCGCTTAATCCTATTCTACTTTATGTTTAATATGTAAATATTAAAAAAAATATTTTGTTTGGTGTCAATGGGTGAAGATTTCATTATTATTTAGAATATTATACACTAGACATAGACTATACTAGTTTAGTAACAGTTTTTTTTAACCACAAACAACATTCAAGTTCAAGACAATTCGGTATGTAAATTAAAAGTTTAACTAAGTCGATTCCAAAATTATTTAAAGATTTTAGATCGGTAAGGAATAAAATCATATTTTTAGAGCAAAAAACCGCAAGACTGTGTTCTTTTTTACAAAAATACATGAATTATTTTGTATTTTATTTAACCTCTAAATGACGTCATGCATCCGGCTGAACAGAAGTTTGTTTCTGCCTTCATTGCTTAAGTAATTCAGTCGTACGCATGACGTCATCGCAAGTAAAACTTAAAATACAATTATTAAACTGTTAAAATAAAAAAAAATACCAAAGAAAAATACCAAAAAAAATACTTTACATACCATTATTTGTGAATCACACATATTGCGGGGATTCGTTGCCATATGACCTCGCTTACGGCTGCGGCGCCCAAGCAGTTCAAAAATCTATAATAATATTTGTCATATCCATAAAACTTCTTACTTACATCTGAATCAACTTGACATTACAACAAGTGCCTACACCCGTCCTCATTACGTTTCCGCGTGCCAATGCAAGGCGTGTCAATTATACACCTATGTACTAATTATATGTTTTTAAATATGTATACTATGTTGTTAGGTGTAATATAGGTAATTATCGGCGGCGGCGGTCCACACCTCGACCGCTACCGTGTATCAACGAGGTCATAGGTTCAAATCATCATAACAGCCCGTTAATGTCCCACTGCAGGGACGGGCCTCCTCCCGTGACGGAGGGGTACCTGGCCTACTCATACCACGCTGGCTAGACGGATTGGTATTGGGTTTAATTTCAAGTTTTCTTTCTTTTTATTTCGTAAAGGTAATATAGACGGATAGTCCCTTAGTCGGTTTTTACGACACCCATAGGATGAGATGGGATGGTGATATATTGTATTCTTACTCCGTCACCACACGGGGATAAATATTGCATAAACAAAAACGGTCGTTTTTTTTCTAATGCGAAATTTAACTGAGTGTTTTAGACAAATACTTTATTCCCTTTTCTCAATACTTCGTTAACCAACATTTTGCATTTATTAATCCTATTTGCGAATTATGATTTTTTTTCAATTGGCGGCGCTAGTGAGCCCTATAAACGCTCTTAAAAACAAGATTATCAGTCCAGGTTGTAAGGACCCGCCATGAATCTTCCGGTATGCGGTCGCAATTCCAGTAACCTTTATAAGGTATGTAATAATAACATTTCAATAGTAAAATTGTATTCCAATAGCGACAGATATTGACAATATTATTGCCTGATATATTACGTTTAAGGTGTATATAATTTTAATATATTTATTATGTGACTGTAAGGTAAAGATAGATATAATATTTCATTGTAGCACATAGGACGTATACCCGACAGGCGTTAAGTATAAGTAAGTTGTTGATTAAGTTGATTTAAATAGATCTCCATCCTATTTTTTGGCGAGTTAAGTACGAAGTAGCCCCCTCTCTCGCGTCTCGCAAACTGTACTGTACTTGTCGATGTGTAAATTGGGCTTAAGGAAATAATAGTCGGGAGAGAAACGACGGACAGACTGCCTGGTTAGGACAGCTGGTAACCGATGGATGAGAGAGGCACAGACTGTGTGAACTAGAAACATTAAAAGGAAACATGTGTCCAGCTATGGGTTTAGAACTTTGGACGTAGACTTTCCTAGTTTATGCCATAAACCAAAGTATTATTAAAGATTAACTTTAAGGGCTCCTTCAATTTAGCCGCTTCGTGCCGTACGGTTTTTGAACGGCAAAAGCAACGTTCGTTTGTTTTCATACAAATCTTACCGTATGGCTGCCGTTTCGTACCGTACGGCAGAATTTATAGTGTCGGGCGGCAGCCGTACCAAATGCCGAAAACAAAAGAACATTGCTTTTTTACCATTCGAAAAATACTTCCAGTTGACATCATTCCCATATGAACACATCACGCAGCCTTTTAGTCCTACTTCTGCAAGGATGGCATCAACCTTTGTCCGGCCATCATTTAAAGGTACTTATATTATAAAGAGGTAAAGTTTGCGTGTTTGTGACGTTGTAGAGGGTAAGTAATCTCCGGATGTAATGAACCGATTTTAAAAATTCTGTGTTGAATAGTCCATTTATCGGGGAGTGCCATAGGCTATATAGTATCACGCTATGACTAATAGGAGTGGAGCAGTAATTAAATATGTTTAAAAAAGAGACGAGTTTTTTTTCGCCGCCCAACGATGTGGGCACGGGTCAGCTAGTCAGACATGCGAGTAGATCTGCAAGAGCCGGAATGCTGTACCTCGGCCTTGCGGCAAGGTCTTAAAGGTCAGAGATCCTGGGTATCAGCCTTTTTCTGCTGCGATCGCGCATAGGGGATCGAATGAGTGGTCCATCTCTCAACTTACAGCAATCTTGGTTAACCAAGACAAAATAATATACATTTGAACCCCGTGTGCTTGCTATTTAAAATAGCATATCATCACACCAGCCCATTAATGTCCCACTGCAGGGACGGGCCTCCTGCTGTGACGGAGGGATACTTGGCCTACTAATACCACGCTGGCCAAACGAAATAAAAAAAGCATATCTTTTAGTACAAAACAAATATAAAAGCTGTACAATAAATTAAATTTTGAATGGACAATAACTGTGGTAAGTGTCGACCAGTTTATCTCGATGAAAAATATTATTTACCTACGCATATTTTAAGAAGAAAGGACATCTTACAATGTAATATTCGAGCTGCTACATGATATGTAATACAATATGTCACCACCCCATCTCATCCCATGGGTGTCGTAAAAACCGGCTAAGGGACTATCCGTGAATGTTATCTTTACGAAATAAAAAAGAAGGAAAACTTGAAATTAAACCCTATACTAATCCGTCTGGCCAACGTGGTATTAGTAGGCCAAGTATCCCTCCGTCACGGAAGGAGGCCCGTCCCTGCAGTGGGACATTAATGGGCTGTTATGATGATGATGTGTTCCTGGTTGACGTTCTAGGACCCATCACCAGTGTTATCGTTGATAAACCAGTGATTGTAAGCACCTTTGAGCTAATGTATTTTCATCTATCAAAGAATTTAATGGCCCAGCCAGACTAATAACTGTATCTATACTTAATATTATAAAGAGGTAAAGTATGTGTGTTTGTGACGTTGTAGGGGGGTAATCTCTGGATCTACTGTACCGATTTTAAAAATTCTTCCTCTGTTGAATAGTCCATTTATCGGGGAGTGTCATAGTGTATAAGTATAGGATCACGCTATGACTAATAGGAGTGAAGCAGTAATGAAATATGTTTAAAAAAGGGACGCGTTTTTTTCGCCGCCCAACGAAGTTGGCACGAGTCAGCTAGTCGTTTATAAACTGGTTGTATGCGCCTTTGAGCTACTGCTGTAATTTCATCTATCAAAGAATTAAATGGCCCAGACTAATAAGTGTATAAATTATAAATTTAGATTAATTAATTCAAGACAAATAAGTAACATATTAATTAAATGATTATTGCGTATAGCTATTTATTTAATAAATAATTCATTTTATTTAGATTTTATAACTATATCAATTAATAATAGTTATTTATGCAAGTACATGTCAATTGTAATTGAAGGTCAATTAGTTTTTGATGTTGGACTAGTTTTTCTGCATCTAGATTGAAGCTATGGCGACTGCTTACATTTGAATTTTATTATACTTTAGATTTCTACCACTGAAGAATCTTGGGCTATTAATATCACGATCTTACAGATTGGGATAGCATAAAAAATATGATGATGCAGGATGATAATGGATGGATGAGGGAGGCACAAGACCGCGCAGGGTGAAACGTTAGGAGGATATCCCCAGTGATTTCGTGAAATCTCTGGTTTCCTCATTTCCCTGCGACATATACAAAATATATATATACATAGTCTGGCCATAAATACTGTTACAATTAAAAATAAGAAAGATATTACATTTGAATTTGGAATCTGTCATTTTTATACGATTGTTCATTGTATTTTCTAATTTTGGCGCCAATACATTGTACAATATTTTGCTATATTAAAATGGAGTGGGGTGATAAAGAAAACCGAATCGCTGTGATTGCATTACACAAAGTTGGTATGGAGCCGAATGTAATTTTTAAAACTCTCCATACGCTTGGTATTAGTCAAATGTTTGTGTACCGGGCTATTAATAGGTACAATGAGACCTTCTCTGTTTGTGACAGAAAAAGATCTGGCCGTCCACGTAGTGTTCGTACGAAAATGGTGGTCAAAGCAGTAAGGGAAAGAATTCGAAGAAATCCTGTCCGAAAGCAAAAGATTTTATCTCGGGAGATGAAGATAGCACCCAGAACCATGTCACGCATTTTAAAAGATGACTTAGGACTTGCAGCCTATAAGAGACGCACTGGTCATTTTTTAACTGATAATTTAAAAAAGAATAGGGTGGTAAAATCGAAGCAACTACTGAAGCGGTACGCAAAGGGAGGTCACAGAAAAATTTTGTTTACGGATGAGAAAATCTTTACAGTTGAGCAACATTTTAACAAACAAAATGACCGTATTTATGCTCAAAGCTCTAAGGAAGCTTCCCAATTAGTCGACAGAGTGCAACGTGGGCATTATCCGACTTCAGTGATGGTTTGGTGGGGTGTTAGCTATGAAGGAGTGACTGAGCCATATTTTTGTGAAAAAGGTATCAAAACATCGGCACAAGTGTATCAAGATACCATTCTTGAGAAGGTAGTTAAACCCCTTAACAACACCATGTTCAATAACCAAGTATGGTCCTTCCAACAAGACTCAGCGCCGGGTCATAAAGCTCGGTCCACGCAGTCTTGGTTGGAAATGAACGTTTCGGACTTCATCAGAGCTGAAGACTGGCCGTCGTCTAGTCCCGATCTTAATCCGCTGGATTATGATTTATGGTCAGTTTTAGAGAGTATGGCTTGCTCTAAACGCCATGATAATTTGGAGTCCCTAAAACAATCCATACGATTGGCAGTGAAGAATTTTCCCATGGAAAGAGTGCGTGCTTCTATTGATAACTGGCCTCAACGTTTAAAGGACTGTGTTGCAGCCAATGGAGACCACTTCGAATAAGCTTTTTATATTTTGAATTGTTTTATATTTATGTATTAAACTAACACACTGTAAAAGTAATAAATATTATTTGCAATAAAAAAAAATGTTTTTTCTTCGTAACAATATTTATGGCTAGACTAGGTATATATATATATATATATATATATATATATGTATATAGTATATTCAGGACAAAGTGCGTACTGATTTTAGTACAATTACAGTACAATATTATTAATATGACGGGAGGTAGGTACATCCAGTACATACAATATCAGCTATGATTATGATGGGAGGTCCACCCAGTGCTACGTTTCTGGACTGTACTTTCGCTTACCATCATGTTCAATACAATCACATGGCGTGTCCCATAACAACAAACGGCGAAAAACCATTTTTTTAAATTAAGTGATCACTTACCATCAGGTGACCTGCTGGCTCGTTTGCCTCCTATTACTTAGGTACATAAAAAAAGAAAAAAAAGTGTAAATGCAATTGCAAATAATTTCTGCATCAAAGACATACCTAAGTATTTAAATTTTTTAGTAATTTATTATCCATTTTACTTCACAATAAACATAATTTACGATGACAATAAATAGGTAAAGGTAATTAAAGGTTTGATTTATATTTCCGAACGAAATGCATACAAGTTATTTATTTACATTGCAATAGTTATTTATTTCCGATTCTAATAAACACGAATTATTTTCATTGGTAGAATGGTGGACTGCGTAGGATGTGTAAGTAAATGGAACTTCATAACAGCCCATTAATGTCCCACTGCAGGGACAGACCTCCTCCAGTGACGGACGGATACTTGGTCTACTAATTCCACGCTGGCCAGACGGATTGGTTTATGGTTTAATTTCAAGTTTTCCTCCTTTTTATTACGTAAAGATTATATGCACGGATAGTCCCTTAGTCGGTTTTTTCGACACACATGGGATGAGATGGGGTGGTGACATATTGTATTCTTACACCGTCAATACACGGAGAAATGGAACTTATGATTGTTGTAAATTTGGTCTATTCATGTGAATATGAGATGAAAGTCAATTGACGCTTACTGGTGGACATAGGACTACCTATGTCCACTAGTCACCCTACCATCTAGCGCGACGATAACGACTAAAGTAGAAAAACAGGGCAAGTTTCGTTTGCTCTCTTCAGAGATTTACACATATTTGTTTAGGATGTACACTCATGAGCAATAATAATTATGTACACATAGTAAAAGTTTCTAAACTATCTGCACGTTTATCTAGACATTAGAATACCAAAATTATTTCGTAATTTAAAAGAGGTTCCGTACAGTTTCGAAAAAACTCCGAATATTCAATTTTGGATTAGCAGAACTTTAGATAACTTTTTTACAAAAGGGGTAAAATGTGTACATATTATTGCTCGTGACTGTACTTAGAATGCATGACGTATTGTTTCAAGGAATTGGGACTGTAGAATCTTACTTGTAAACAACAACTAAATTTTAAAAAGCGTTGCCATGAGTTTCTTTGCCAGTTTTCTTTTCATTAGCTCTACGCATTTGGAAACTGGAATTTACGGATCAACACCGGCAAGTAGATTTGAGTAATATGTTGGTTTTATTTTTCTCCTCTAATTTACATTTATTTGACAATTTTACAACTTTAAAAAAAAACTAAAATCATCATCAGACATAAATGATTTGGTAAATCAGTTTGCCGAAAAAAGGCAATGAGAGTGAATATTTAAAATTTGATGTTTATTGTAAAATAAATATTTCTTTTCACATTATTTATTTCTTTTGTGAAAAACCTTTACCCCATATAAGAGCCTCCAAACAATTTTTTTATACGGGGCCCCGACAAGGCACGCTACGCCACTGCTGTCAGTTATCAATACAGCCCATTAATGCCCCACTGCAGGGACGGGCCTCCTCCCATGATGGAGGCATCCTAGGCCTACTAATACTACGCTGGCCAGACGGATTGGTATAGGGTTTAATTTCAAGTTGTCCTTCTTTTTATTTCGTAAAAATCATATTCACGGATAGTCCCATAATCGGTTTTTACGACACCCATGGGATGAAATGGGGTGGTGACACACAGTAAGTATTCTTACTCCGTCCCCACACGGAGAGCTGTCAGTTAACCCCATTAAAATTAAAATAACAAGTACAGTAAGAATCCGCAATGTACCTAGCATTCGAAGAGATAACGAATGCCAAGGATGGTCACTCTATTAAGAAATAATGTAGGTATGTGCCTATAGGGCCACTGTCTGTTTATAATATTTATATTATTTAAAGATTGTTTGTCCGGTTGTTTGCGCTGATCTTAGTAGTTACTGGTTTGAATTGAATAATAATTTTGTGTTTAATAGTTATATCCGCGTGGTGATGGAGAATACAATATGTCACCACCCCATCTCATCCCATGGGTAAAAACCGAATAAGGTACTTTTCGTGAATATTTTCTTTATGTAATAAAAATAAGGCAAACTTGAAATTAAACCCTATACCAATCTGTTTGGCCAGTGTGGTATTAGTAGGCCAAGTATCCCTCCGTCGCGGGAGGAGGCCCGTCCCTGCAGTGGGACATTAATGGGCTGTAATGATGATAATACTTAGTATGTTTATAGAGGAAGGTTATAGGGTATGTAACATCTCGCTGTTACTAATAGGAGCGCAGCATGTTGACATTTATTTTCTCTTTTAAAACTAGAACATTTTCTCAAGGTTGAATTTTATAAAATAAGTAAGCTGTTAGGGCATTGTCCACTTTTGAACCCTTATCCATGAGGTCTTGTATGTGTAAGCAAGACAGTTATTTAAGCGTTTTACTAATAATTGTTAATTAGATAATTACGGGTTACTTTCTAAAATAAGTTAATACAAAACTTTACTGTTTCGCAGAGGGCAGGCGAAGTTATGTAGAACAACTAGTGCTGTTTATAATGAGGAAGTAAACAAGTGAAATGTCAGTAAATGATTATCTACTTAATTGTTCTTCTTAAGAAATTGTGCTTTTTAAAAAAAAAACAATAAAGAATCTGTACTTGTAGCGATTAAACAAATACTTATTTGTGAGTGTGGATGTGCGTAAAATAATATCTAAAATACTTACTTATTACCCCAAATACGCATATAGGGACGTAGCTCACATATCAAAACATAAAGGTATAGGCACCTCCTCGCCTTTTTCCTTGGTGTCAAACAGTGGCGATCCGATTACGTTACGATTCCGATCACTGTGCGTTGCAGTAAGGAGTTGATACGGTGACAATCCCTTTCCGTTTTGATATGTGCTACGACCCTTGGGGTGCTCAGCAGTTCGGAGTCAAAATAGCTGACTATGAAGAATTTCCAAAATTATTGTCTCTACAAGTACAAAAGAATTCATCTGGCCACTACAGTGTAGGTACCTTCTTCCCAGTCCTAGTACGATCCCTAACAATGGCCGGAGACAAAGAAAGCAGTGTCATCTGTTACAAGAATCGAAAAACAAGTTTAGCCAAGTCCTCGCTAGATAGCGTTAAATGGAGTAGATTATTTCAATATGTGATTTTTACCAATATAATACTTATTTGATAATTCTAAAATAAGAACTATACTTTATCATGAGTTGCAATTACTTTAAAATATATATTTTATATTAAAATTATTACTTAAATATTCACCATAGACAAATCTTCTGGTATGTTTGTGAAGAAACCATAAACTTACAAAATACAAAATGGTGGATGTTTGTTGTGTGCGCACGCGATCATCTTTCTTTTTTATGAATTTACCACCATGTTTGTGTTAAGTTGATACAAACACCACAAAATCACACCTCTATCATGTTAGATCAGCAAGATGTGTACAGTTATTTGATGCAATTATTTCATAAAACTGTATAAGTAACGACATTAGTATAGGTACCTATATATATTTATAATGGTTTGTTTGTACCTACCTATCTATGTATATAGATTGACAGCTTAGTGTCGGATTCTGATACCAGACAGAGCCACCATTCAAAGCTAGGCTACGAAATTTTTGCGAGAGGGCTCTCTTCTTCCTATATATTACTTTACTCTGTGCTTCTTCCTTTTTTTGTTTATGGCTCCATCGTTTATCGATGATTCTGCCAACGACAGTGTGTGGAGTGTGCAGTGTGGAAAGGTATAAAAATATAAAATAATGTTGAAGAGTGCTTGTAACAAATGACCGCTCTTTATTGCAGTGTGAGATATCAAGTGGCCTATCAGGAAATATAATAAAGCAAGGTAAGTAAATAATTAGACATTTGATTAAAAAGTTAGAGAAAAAAAATTAAGCTTGTAAAAGAAAATGAAAACCAATGAGAAAAACAAAAAAAAAATTATATTCTTGTTCTCGTATATACCTAATTACAGTGAGTACCTAAGAGGTATTTTTTTTAGGACCAAGTGACAAGCTGCTCATGTCACTCACCTGATGGTAATCGACATAAATGCCACACCTTTTACAGGGCATCTACTCGCCTATACTCCATTTGTTTAGTATTAAACTAAAGGTAAACAGTAGCTGGGAACTTGACTAAATTGAAAAGTAAGCTTGCATGATAGCCTGGCAACAATTTTGACAGTTATTTCATTCGGTCGGATTTCCACAGACGCCATCCGTGTGACTTGTCATTTGTCATTTTTTTTTGTTAAACTATGAGGCCATTCACGAAGAAGTCAAGTCTAGTTAAATACTTAGAAAAATGGAGTAGGTATAGTCTATGCTAAGGCGAGAAAAGGTTTCATACCACAAAAGGCCACATTACTATTTGTATCATAACAGCCCATCAATGTCCGTATGCGTTTCGACTGCTCGGCCACGGCACGTAAACGGAAAAAAAATTAGTCAGGGATTCTGTCGAAATTTTTCGAAAACGAATGGCACAAACTAAAATTTTTCGAAGTAGAAATAAAGAAGTTATAGGGGTCTAAACGTGGCCGCGCGAACAAACCGCGGAGGATTGCGCGGCCACGGAGATCTCAGCAACTACTTGAGCTAGAGATCTTATTTCGTTTTGTAAATAAATGGCTGAATTTGTCAACAATTGTCGAAAAAAGAATCACAAGCCCTAGATCAATACTTTACTAGATATTCACCTCTGAAGTCATGGCCGCGCAATCCTCCACTTGTGATTTCTTTAATGTTGATTATTTCTTTCAAACTAAGACTTTAGACAGTAAAATTGGTGTTGACAGCAAGGTTTTAATTTGTCGAAACTAATGAAAGCAATAGACTACTAAAGTTTAGCCATATAGACGAAATCAGAGGAAAACAAAAAGTTCATGGCCGCGCAATCGAAACGCTACTTTGGACGCTGATATCTCAGTAACTATTATTGCAAGGATATTCGTGTTTACATTTATTTATTCTACATTTTAACCTCATTGTAATGACATATCGTTTGATCCTCAGAATAGTTCTCAAGCCGTGTAATCTCAAAAATAATGATACCCTGTACAATGTTCGAGCAGAGTAACCATAATTTCGATTTCATTAGGAAATTCCTTTTTATTAATCATAGTAAATTATTATATGCTACAAATATTTGTAGATCTTAAACTATGAAGGAGCTATTGACTCCATTATACTTTCATTATTTTTAAAGACGAAAGATTTTTTAAAGTTAGTTATTTTTCGTACATCGATCGCATGATTCTTTACGAACTTACTGTGTGTGTAGTGATATTTAAAAGATGTTCTGTGCCGTGTAGCATTACAAGATTTACTTACATCCTGGTTTTATAACACCACACATACATTTTTATTTACACCCATTGTTATAGGTACCTATTATTTTAAAATAAAAATTGAAATGTAATAATTACTTTACAACAATTGGATAACCCAAAAGCTTCAAGGTCTAATTTAAAGCAATTTTGCCAACGATTGCGCTAGAGTTAGCCACGAAACCGGGAGGATCAAGCGAAAATTAGCCTTTTGCGCTCTCACTCTAAGATTATGATTTCTCACTCGCACATTTGTTGGCGAGCGAGCCACCGCACGGCCGAATAGTAGTGGCTTTGATCCAGTGTTGCCAGCCGTACGATTTAAATCGTACTCATACGACTTTTTGGTACGTTACACGACCGTGCTCAAAATCGTAAGCTACGTTCTTACCAAAATCATCATTTTCGTAACCAATTATGAATAATATTACAATAAAAGTTACATTTTTCAGTTTAAAACATCAGCTTTTCTATCAGTTTGTCTTTGAAACAATGACATAATGTATCGCGGATTTTAATGTTCAGTGTCTCTGTTGGTAGCCTGTTAATGAACATTATTCGGGTATTGATTTTAACACATCTAACGAAATAATATCAAAACTAAATTAAAATAGGAAATAATACATATTATTATTAAAGAATCAACACTTTGCCTTCTGGTAACGATAGTCGCTAAAACTTACTGAAGATAAAATAAAAAGTTTTAAAGAAAATAATACACCCATTATTAAGATTTCAACATGTATCTACTATTATTTTTTTATACATTCGAGCTTAATACAATATTTTGTACTCCATAGAAAAATAAAGTTTGCAACACTGTTTAGTTTTTTGTTAACATTAACAAGAGTAGCAGATATCAATAAAGAGAGGTGAGCAATATTTTTTTTTATTCTAAGTAAACCAAACAAAATAAAAGGCAGAGCAAAATTAAAACAAAACTAAAAAAGAAAAGATAATTTTTTATTTTTATTTTTGTCCAAAACTGGAAAGAGTCATGGAATATATCGACTTTACCATTCAACCTATTATAGGTATTCATTACGTGCACGCACTAAAGGAGTAATTTTATTGTTTTTTAAAATAAAAATGATAGTCTCCCATTAGAGGAATATCCTAATGAAATCGAAATTATGGTTACTCTGCTCGAACATTGTACAGGGTATCATTATTTTTGAGATTACACGGCTTGAGAACTGTTCTGAGGATCAAACGATATGTCATTACAATGAGGTTAAAATGTAGAATAAATAAATGTAAACACGAATATCCTTGCAATAATAGTTACTGAGATATCAGCGTCCAAAGTAGCGTTTCGATTGCGCGGCCATGAACTTTTTGTTTTCCTCTGATTTCGTCTATATGGCTAAACTTTAGTAGAGTCTATTGCTTTCATTAGTTTCGACAAATTAAAACCTTGCTGTCAACACCAATTTTACTGTCTAAAGTCTTACTTTGAAAGAAATAATCAACATTAAAGAAATCACAAGTGGAGGATTGCGCGGCCATGACTTCAGAGGTGAATATCTAGTAAAGTATTGATCTAGGGCTTGTGATTCTGTTTTCGACAATTGTTGACAAATTCAGCCATTCATTTACAAAAGAATTAGATCTCTAGCTCAAGTAGTTGCTGAGATCTCGTTCGCGCGGCCACGTTTAGACCCCTATAACTTCTTTATTTCTACTTCGACAAATTTTTAGTTTGTGCCATTCGTTTTCGACAAATTTCGACAGAATCCCTGACTAATTTTTTTTCTGTTTGCGTGCCGTGGCCGAGCAGTCGAAACGCATACTCAATGTCCCACTGCAGGAACGGGCCCCCTCCTGTGACGGAGAGATACTTGGCCTACTAATACCACGCTGGCCAGACGGATTGGTATAGGGTTTAATTTCAAGTTTTCCTTCTTTTATTTCGTAAATATATTCACGGATAGTCGGTTTTACGACACCCATGGGATGAGATGGGGTGGTGGTATATTGTATTCTTATTTGTATAAATAAAACAATTAAAACATTTTTGTATGCACATATATTCGTTACAATAATACATAATAGTGTAATATATTAATTATTTCTTCTTATATAACTATTAAAGCTGGCACATATTTCATTGTTTTTACCGCAATGCTAATTTTTTTGTATTTAAATAAATAAATTAATGTTAACATTACTTTAATCTAATAATAAAATTTAACAAATTTTAATTAATAAATAAATATGACGATAATTATGCACTATTTATTGTTGTAGTAAGCAGTTGTTATAAGTTTCTTTAGCCCGAGGTTATTTAAAAAAAATGTTTTTGAATACCTATCTTGAACTTGTCAAAGTGAGTTTTAAAAGTTTGTTTCAAGTAAAACTTTACTTAAAAATTAAACAAAATGTTTATAATATAAGTACCTAGTAAAGTTAATTAATTAATTTAAGTTGTCATTATTTTTTTATATATAATAGAAGGCAAACGTGCCAGCAGGTCATCTGATGGTAAGTGATCACCGCCGCCCACGGACACCCGCAACACCAGAGGAATCACAGATGCGTTGCCGAACTTTTAAAAGGGAGTACGCCTTACGCTCGTTTCTTGAAGCTCATTAATTTGACAGATTCAAAATACAAGGTTTGGCAAAGTCTGACACAAGATTCTAAAACATTTTAAGAATTGACAACCTTGGTCTATGGGTACTGATTCGATACTAAACAGTAACCACCACGCCAATAAATAGTGCATAAATCATTTTAATATTTCATTCAGCTTCGGGTAACTAATTTATTTTACTAAACGTAGGGTAGTTGCATAATAGTACTGACCGGACCGGTAACGGTTTGTGTGCTTAATAGTGACTGTTAATGTTTTATTAATGTTCCACTGCTAGGACAGTCCTTCTGCGCGAACATGATTACAACAGCCCATTAATGTCCCACTGCAGGGACGGGTCCTTGAAATATTTAAAGTAATAACAACTATACAACCACCCTTAATTACTGGGATTAAATTAATTGTGAAAAGAAATTTAAAAAATATTTTTTCGTTATTTTATAGTGTATACAATTAGTATACAAATTAGTGACAAATAATAGTACCGGACATAATCTGGACAACTATGAAACCGCAATCAGTAAAACTTGGATTGAAAACAAAAATATACAGTAAGAAAGGAATAGGATATTTGTCAATTAGGCCTGCGAAGAAGAATGCCATAAATCTGGGATGTTCTTTCTTTAATACTACAAGACTCTAAAGACCTAGTTTCTAATCGCTTTGCTCTCTTACCCCTTAACGATTAGGTATTCTAGCTGATCCCGATAAGAGTCGTAGCACATATAACGTAACGTAAACAGATCGGCACCGCCTCGCAATTTTTCCACGGTGTCAAACGTCTAAAATCTGATTACGTTACGATTCCGATTAATGTGCGTTGCAGTAAGGAGTTTCAACAACAAAATAATACTGAACGACTCGAGTTGATACGTTGCCGATCCGTTTACGCTAAGTTATAATTATGTGCTTATACCCTACACTGTTTAGTTACGAACCGCTTAAGCGGTGCGATCCACTAACCGTTCACCTTACTCTAACCGCTTAAGCAAATTAGTTAAGTTTCTTCATTAATTTAATCCCAGTATAACTAAATTAATTAAATAACAATAAGAATATCTATGTTGTATATTTGAACTATGCATTAAGCTTTCCTAGTTTGTCCGATATCATAATTCGATAATTTCGTATAACTATTTTAAAATAAATATAATATTAGTGTACTTTGATGGGATCTTTTACGTAAATACATTTAAAAAAACAATGGTTAATTGCTGTACATACATAAAAGAAATATACATAACGTATACATTCATAAAAAAAAAGTATAAATAACGTGTACAGTCAGCCCCAAAAGTCACTGAACACATTTTAAATTCCAAAACTGCTGAACACTAAAAGTGCCATAAGTCAGTGTCGCGGGTATTTCAGAAGTATCAGAACACTAGTGTTCCAAAAGTAGCTGAACACTAGTGTCTATTATGTTTACTCGTTGGAATAGATACATAATTTCAAAACAATTCACTGAGATTCGATAGCCTAGGGTATAGAACACTCGACTTTGATGAAGTAGACGTGCGTTCGAAACCGGGTTGTGCCAAGTATTTTTTTTGGTTTTTTATTTTTTATTTATTGTATTTTATCTCAAAAAAAACAAGTAACTTAAATTCACCGTCACTGTTCACAGGTATTTTAATAAAGTTAAAATATTATTTTTAATTTTTAATTGAAAATTAAATAGTATTTTTATTTAATTTTTAATTTAATGAAGAATGATCATTATGACTTTAAATTGTATGAGAAACATTTTCGGAGATTCGATGATATGAGTTGAAATGTTATGTAAGAAGAAGCGCTCCCTGTTGTGCGACATTGAACTTAATAGTTTTATGACATGAAACTAAAATTAAGTCTAGAGGTGATAAAGCCATTTAATTGATTAATTAATTAAATTATTTAATTTAATTGTCGAATATACATTTTTTTCGTAAACGAAGTCGCGGGTTACAGCTTGTATTGAATAATAATAGTAGAAAACAAAATAAGAAAAAATAAAAAAACACAAAAAGTAATCCGTTCCTCAGGATGGAACCAGAGCTGTTTTCTTTTCACCCAAGCTCTATACAAGCAAAGCTATCGTGTTGACAACTGTTTTGATGAAATTTTTAAATGTAGTATTCCGCTTTAAAATTGGCTTGACTTTTGTCTACTGTCAAAATCACTCACTACAACTACACTGAAACTCGACCGCAGATGAGCGACGCAGCGGGCGACGTTGCCGTTCAGTCATGCGCGGCTCCCGTATACTGCACGAGTTGGCAACATCGATACTTCTGAAATACCCGCGACACTGACTTATGGCACTTTTAGTGTTCAGCAGTTTTGGAATTTAAATGTGTTCAGCGACTTTTGGGGCTGACTGTACATAAACCCCCTTACTCATAAACGCCTCTTAAATTTTAGTCAATTGATTAATTAGCTTAAACTCTTACGTTTTTTGGTATAAGGTTGGTTTTCGTAATAAAAATCTCGCTAAACAGTGATTAAATTTAAGAGGCGTTTGTGAGTAAGGGGGATAATAAACAACAGAAAAGTTACTGCTCATGTAGGTATTACTTGCAGTTCAGTACCTTTAGTCCTATTAGGGTACTAACACGATATCTATATAAATAATATAATATATACCGTATTAATATCCGTGTAAATAATAAAAATATAAAATAAAACACGATCGTTTTAAAGTTAATATAAATAATTATATTTTAAAATTCTCTATGGACTGAAGTACCAATTTAGCTCTAAATAATTACTTACTCTGCTTCTTAATACGGACATATATTTTTACATATTATAAGTAAGTATAATTTCTATAAAAATATTTACAAAAACACTGGCATAGGAATAATCGGGACGTATTTATTCATATATAAATATACTTGGCACACAATTGATATTTCTTTGTTTGATAAATAAAATAAAAGTTAAAATTCCAGTGATTAAAAATTAATTCATAAATGCAATACACAAGAAAGCGTTTTACATTTCCACGACATAAATATTACATTTATTACAACATTTTCCATTTAAAATGAATAAATTGTTATATCAGTACATGATTTTTGTAATAAGCATTAAAATCTTAAATATTAAATAAATACAACACATTGATAATGTCTTATATACTTTTTTAACAACAATTTTAACATTTCATTATGATAAACACAATCATACTGTTACAACTAATATTAAAATTACATTTAATTTTACATTTAATACGAATAAAAGTTCATTTTAATTAAAAAAAGGACGTTTAATAAAATGCACATCAATTTGCTATTTTACTCGTAAATATTTATGTTTACACAAATACACAACATACTCAGGAATAAATTATTAATATTTTTAATAGTATGTACTTCATTTACCTATGTACTTATTCGTTTTTTGTATGTTAAAATATTAATAGTCATATTGAAAAAAAATTAAGTATCTTTTTTCAATATGACTAAGATGATTTCGAACCTAATATTGATTATAAAACGGAACATTCCGCGCAATCTTACTTGACCGGCCTAAAGTTAAATTTCAGAAACTTTTGCGCATGTGCAAGAACAATGAAAAAACCAGCATTCCAGGCTCCACGCCATTTTGTTACAAAAACGACATTTAGTTTGCAACAACTTCAGGCCGGCCAACTAACTGTAAATAAGTGCCTTCGATTGATTGTAATTTAAAACGATTTATTATTTTTATATAGACAGATTTTCTTAATTTTATTTTTAATTTAAATGACGATTTTCATCGCACAATTAGTTTCGTTCGTCCATCGTATATTATATTTCAACAATTTGGTTAAAAGGTATACAGGTATCTAAAAATGTTCCCTATGTTTAATTTCAAGTCTAAGATATAATTTGACTTTTCCAAGTTTTTATTTACTAATTAAGCAAAAAAAGTCATTCAAAAACTACTAAATAATAATTTAAAATATGTAGCTAAAATTTGCATTATTTATTCACATAAAATGTAACTTTTATATAAATTAAATGTAAGCTTTTATTTATCTTTACAAAATAAATGTAACTTTGTTTATTACGAATATAGTAGTTAGTATGATTTTCATATAAATATATTTTTTGGGTATATATTTATATATCTAGTTTAGCAAAAATGGACGCTAGGGTTTCTGCAAGGGCGTTCTCTTATTAATAAAAATGCATTGTTTTGCAGATATATTGAAAAATAAATTAGTTACAGGGGGAATTACGTAATTAAAGTGACAGAGCAAATAAATACAGTATACCTACATTTAATAAAGTAAATACTACTTTATACAGAATTAAATTAAAGCAACTATCTAAAAATCTGATTTTATTCTTTTAGAACCATTTATGAACTTTTTTATTATTAGGTATTTAAGAAACAGCTTAATCGACCCTTTTTGGAAAACGCAAAACTTAGAGGCAGTAAGCCAGCTTCTTTTTTTTCAAACTATACATTTGAAAAACCCACTTTGACAGGAAAAACATGTACTAAAAGATTATTCCATAAGTTGACAATTCGGCTATTACGTTTTTTTATTTAATTTTTAAAACAGTCATGTAAGTGGAGTATAGTCCATGTATTATAAGATGAGTTATCTTTTTCCCGCGAAAACACTCTCCATTACGTAGATGTGCGACAAGTGACACTGACAGCTGTTTTTTTTTAATTTTACAGTCCTAAATGACAGCTGTTTTTTTCTATAAAAATGTGACAGATATTCAGACATAAATAAATACTTTTACAATAGATCTTATATTTCATAATTCATGTCAATTCTCGTTCCTAAAATTCGGTTAAGTTAACTATTAGTTGTCATCTTTTTGCTATGGCAAATTGTAATCTTCTATGTTAAAGTTTTATTTAGAGTGTGACAATTTGACAACTAAAAGTTAACTAGAGAATTGAGATGCTTATCTCAGAATTCGTATCAAATGCATTTGGTTTAAAATACGTGCATTTTATACCTTATCACTACAACAATAAAGATTATATTTCTTTGTTTCAATATACGTTACATTGGCAGTTCTTAGGCAATAAAATTGTTTAATTAATCAATATTTTAATTGCAACAATAATTAATAACTGTAATTACTTATATTAATAAATTAACAAATAATTAAACTTTAAACAAAAACTTAATGGAAATAATTTAATTGTACAACATTTTTTAATCTATTTGTTAATAATTACATCATTGATCAATCAAACAATAACTTTTCTTTCTTTTTTACTTGTCATTAAAATCGTCCTTGTGGCCCGTTTCGTTTTAAGAATAAGGGCCATATCGATTGGAACAGGGCTCACATATTACTAAAATACTCGTATTAATTATGTGAAACTCATTTGCGTTAAAACCTTTTTAAAAGACTTATTAAAATAGTAGGTAAGCCTACATTGTGAATCTCATCCGGCATAGTGTAGGAGAGGAGAAGAAGGACAAGAACTAAATGTCAAACTAAATGGTACCCTATTGTACTTAAAAATATATTTAACAGCCAAATGAATGTGATTAATGTAAGCCATTAAGGTCTTACGCTAAAGTGTTAAAACTGATGTTGTAATAACAAATACAAAATAATAAAATTTGTTATTACAAAATCAGTTTAACATTTTAACGTTAAGACTGATTTTGTAATAACACATTTCAAAAACAGTGGTTTATGACGTAATAAATCGTGTTTTATAGTTAGACCGTATTTAATAATAAGGCCGTAAGGGGCTGTAGTGAGCTCTAAGGTATCTATAACGTCCTTGGTTCTCTGTATAACAGGAGAAGATAAAGAAAAGGTTGAAGACAAAGCCTTTAGTGCTTGAATGAGTGTATATATTAAAGGCTCTATTTTAGCCGTAGACGTTTCCTTATCTTTTGGGAAATGAGGACAAAGGGTCTTGTTAAATATCTCTCTGGACATCAGACAGACAAAAAATATATTAAAAATCCACTTAATGCAAATGTAATAGGAATACGGAACAAACACCATGTCAATGTCTTAAGTCTAATTGGTTAAATAAAAACGAAGTGACACATCAAAATAACACTTAAATTAATTAAAGTGACATTATCCAATTAACGTTAACGACATTGACATAATGGATCGGGTTAACATGACATCTTTAACTTAAATGACATTGACATAATTGATTTATGCGACATGCCATTTGATTGATATTATTGACATTGACAGATAGTATTGATTAACCTGTTTTAGTGGTTGTCAATGTGTATGAAGCCTTTAGGTAACTACTTTAACTGAGAAATAACTTGAGATATCGTTATCTACCTTGGGATTGTGGAAGGGGAAGGAAAGACACTACTAAGGACTGATCCAGCAATAGTCAGAGAGATTAACACCTGGGGTTTTAATCAGTAAGACTCTGATAGACCGAGAGTAATGCCAAGGGGATTTCATCCCTAAAATGAGGGCGATAAAGTCGATATTGGCGTGAATAAAAATATTTTCATAAAATGTCTTTTTTGTATTAACATGTAATAGTTTTATACAGAATAACCCTGGTTTCGTTCATATACTTATATGTATATTTGTTTGTGTGTGTTTGTAAGGTTTGCGCTTACTCGGCCGGCCAGAAGTTATGTTTCAGAGGCGTTCGCGCATGTACTATCGAAACCATCTGAATCATGGCCCACCTTAAGCTCTTTTTTAATGACATTAAAATGCAATACGATCTATATTCGTTTCTCTATAAATAAACTTGTTATCTATCATATTGACGTAATGATTGTAAAACGAGTCCCAAAGCAATGATAGCGTATTTCACAGGCTCGTACACGCACTCAACGGACAGACTACCGACACGCTAACTCTCGCCCATGGCTCTCGTGTCTATGGCGTGGTCCCACGAGACAATTTTTGTCTGTGCAGGTAACAGGGTAAGTAAATAATCGCATACACTACAATGATGTTAAAATTAAAAAAAAACGCGATAGACCTTACAAGTAAGAAAGTTTTTAACAAATTGTCAGCAAAGTGGGTTATGATTCAAATCGCGCTTTCCTCCATTTAGTTACAAAATATGACATCTGTGCCGCCATTTGCAATAACTTCAAGGCCATCTTAGAATACGCGTATTGTATTTAACAATGTGTGAATAGTTTAAAAAAGCTTCTTCCTTTTTCCGGTGCTGGCCCCATTAACATTGGTACTTGGTTCTTGTGGGTTATTGTAATCTGCAAAAGAAATTACACTATTAATCAATTAACCGAGGTTTTGAGTGTAAGTGGTTGTCCTGACTCTGGATGTTCTTAGTGTATGTATCTACAAATATTGTTCTGAACCTTGATCCGAAAAGAACACAATGGAAAATATTGGTACTCGAGGCGCGATTCGAACCCACGACTCTAGATTGTACGCGTCCAGCGCCAAGACTGCTAGGCCACCCGACAATCCGTCTCGGCTACCAAATTTAACCATTACTTTATACAGCGCCAGAGGCGCAACTTAAGAGTTAACTGTACAACGCCATCTAGGCGCGACAGCCGTAAACTTTCAATGTTGCAATTGAAGAATTTTACGTAATGGTTTTAAGTTTTTGTATTAAATTACATAATTTTATCTTTTCTGATTTTTCTAGTTATACCTAAGCTTTGTAGGTAAAAATTTATATATGGAACTAAACCTAGATGTTCGTTAAAATGTATGTTTGCATAAGGTTCCGTGACAAAGGGCGTCATCACAAAGAGCTTGGAGCTAGTTGGATCATCATAACAGCCCATCTATGACCCACTGCAGGAACGGGCCTCCTCCCGTGGCGGAGGGATAATTTGCCTACTAATACCACGCTCGCCAGACGGATTGGTAAAGGGTTTAATTTCAAGTTTTTCTTCTTTCTATGTAAAGGTAATATTCACAGATTGTCCCTTAGTCGGTTAGCTAATTGGATCTTTAAACCCAACCAGCTCCAAGCTTGGTCGTTTCGTGAGATTACGTCACCTAGTTTGAAGGTCGAAAGAGGTAGAGGGAAAAAGAGGTAGATTTTGTTTTTTTTTTTCATTTATATTTCGGACTCAGAACATCTAAACTGAGGACTATAGTTTTAGGATTGCTCAAAGAAATTTAATAACTTTGGAGTCTGCGACCTCATGCACACCAGTCTCCTACATAACCGATCTGCCACCGAAGCAGTTGCTGATCCCAAGCTTGAAGGTCTTGTGGAGGTCGCGGTGACGTAACAGCACCACGCCTCCAACGAAAAGGGGGGATCCTCCGACCAGGCACGGGTGATCGTCCCTTGCTTGCCAACTGCCCAACGGTTGTTCGTTAGACGTTGTATACGTATATGCGGAATCGGTGTGCGAATCTTGATATCGCGATTCAGGACGTAGTTGCGACATCTATTGATTGTGTACTGAAATAGTGTAGGTGTTCGCTTGATTAAGTCGCTAGATGACGCTACAGTCTCTAGTGAACAGGTGGTAGGATTAATCTCACAAATACCTTGCAAGGTGGCTGCATCCAGGGTTCACCGTCTATCTGCATGGGGAATGTCTTCTTAGTGGTGATAGTGATGGAACTGCACTGCGCTAGCCGGCGACCTGATGCACGAAGACCTGAAGACGTTACGAGGATTTAGAATATTTGTTGTTAACTTAATTATGTTTTTTATATAATGGGAGGCAAACGAGCCAGCAGGTCACCTGATGGTAGGTGATCACCGCCGCCCATGGACACCCGCAACACCAGAGAAATCACAGATGCGTTGCCGACCTTTAAAAAGGGAGTACGCTCGTTTCGCCAAATAAGGCCTGCGCAGTAGCTTTCCCTCTGTATCCCATGTTTTCTTTGGACTCTGAAGGTTTATCTTGGCTTGTTCTGCATATGGCCTTATCATGTTCTCCGTGTGGTGACGGAGTAAAAATACATTATGTCACCACCCCATCTCAACCCATGGGTGTCGTAAAAACCGATTAAGGGACTAACCGTAAATATTAACTTTACGAAATAAAAAGAAGGAAAACTTGAAATTAAACTCCATACCAATTCATTTGGCCAGCGTGGTATTAGTAGGCTAAGTATCCCGAGGAGGCCCGTCCCTGCAGTGGGACATTAATGGGCTGTAATGAAGTTATGTAGAAGCCCTTTCTATAATAATCAATTAGTATTATTTAACTTTGTAGCCGTGTGAAGACGGCTAGGTACAATTAGCTTCCCTTTCCTACCAGGGGATGGCATTAACAAGAGCCGACCAGGGTTCTTGAGACCATTTTTCATCTTTTAAGCTAGATCAACGTATTGATTACTTTACATACACTCGGGCCAAAAAAACCTTAAACAGTTTGCATTTGCTTATCAGGTTTTTTTTTATATGATGGGAGCAAACGAGCAGTCCCTGATGGAAAGTGATCACCGCCGCCCATGGACACCCGCAACACCAGAGAAATCACAGATGCGTTGCCGACCTTAGTTTAGGTCCAAATAACATTGCCGAGTCCTATTTAAAATATAAAAAAAAGGTAATACCTGTCCGAACTTGTCCCATGTGTAAACAATTTTCCAAGCCGATTACTTCTATCAACTTATCGCCAATATCTAGAACAGTAAAGAAAAAGCAATCTACTGTTAATTTATTACGACTTGAATATAAATGTAAACAACTATGGCGTCGTGTCAACCACAGACTAAAGACTTTAGTCTTTGACTTTTGAGAAATGTTTATGAATCAAGGACAAATTCTAGAATCTACAAATGTCAAATGGGGAAATTAATTTTTATCGGTGAAATTTGACGCTGGTTAAAAATACATTTATTTAGCTCTTTCTACGAAACGCCCCAAACGCCATGAGTATTGTCTCTTGAACTTTTGCCTTTTTATCTAAATTTAGCAAATAGTTAGTAATTAGCAGGCTATGGTTATCTGTCAAATAATTCGTTAGCTAGTACATAATGCCTTTTGGCAGATAGGCTGGTAGATATTGCCTTAACGCATTACCTAGCTGGTAGATAATGCCTTAATGAATTAAGTTCACCGTTGCGCATTTGTATAAGAAGAATACATAAATAACTCCTATGAGTAAAATTATCATAAACTTATTTTAACAAACAACGCCATCTACAACGCCTAAGAGCAAGCTTCAATGTTTCTATTTGTCTATGGATGTATTAACAAAAAAAATACTTATTTATACTATTTATCAGATCTTATGGGTACGGTGACGTTTAGTATTTGTCATTACTAGAGATGTAGTAACACTAATATTCCAAGATCTAGGGAGTGCCAGACATCACTTATTTTCTAACGAACCAAATATACACGAATGGAAAGTGGTGGGGTGTACTATCATCGTATGACTAATAGCTAACTTGCCCCGACGGCCACTTTTCTGGTATCCGTTGATGAAAGTACAAAAAAACAGAGGTAACTTCACTCATTTTCTAATGGCTGGTTTTAACATATATTATAAACAAGATCGTTAAGAATCCATAATCGAAACTGCCAGACACTTTGCGTCGGCCGTTTTGCGTAACAGACACTTCAAAGTTCTGAACGAAATTCAGGTAACTTATTTTCTAATGGCTGGTTTTAACATATACACAAGAACGTTAAAAATCCATAATCGAAACTGCCAGACACTTTGCGTCGGCTGTTTTGCGTAACAGACACTTCAAAGTTCTGGACGAAAATTAGGTAACTTATTTTCTAATGGCTGGTTTTAACATATATTATACACAAGATTGTTAAGAATCCATAATCGAAACTGCCAGACACTTTGCGTCGGCCGTTTTGCGTAACAGACACTTCAAAGTTCTGAACGAAATTCAGGTAACTTATTTTCTAATGGCTGATTTGAACATATATTATAAACAAGAACGTTAAGAATCCATAATCGAAACTGCCAGACACTTTTGGCTCGTTGATCGATGATATAGACGAAGAAGAACGTGTATTTAAAAAAGTACAAGAATTTATATGCGATGTTTACAACGTCCCTGGAGTAACTGATGTAAACGCTGCCAGATTTCAACTATTTATTAACAGATATATGGTACGTAACGTCAATGAAAAATTTATCCAAAAAAAACATGAAAAATTTCGATGCTACCAATTTGCCACCTTGTAAAAGAGAACTTTGGCAACAGTTTCGACGAGCTAATTATATTGCTAGTATTTGGAATAATGCAAGTTCAAAAAATATTTATATTCTGAGCCCCGAAAATAGTGGCTGGAAATTAGAAGATAATAAATATCATTTTCATTGGTTTCATGGAGATCAATTGCCGGATTTTGTCAGTCAGTCGCTGGAGGAAGAATTAGGTAATTTATTTTAGCTTATGATTTTGATGTCTTTTTAGTTTCAAATTTCAAAAAAAATAATTTATTTGGTATAACATCGTTATAGTGTATTGACGTTTATATTTTACTTATTTGACGTAAGATTATAATTATATATTTATTTGGAAGTTTAGTTTACTTAACCATTGCTGCACTTCCCACTGCTGCATTTCCCGGATGTCAATGTACATATCATAAGTGATTTTTTTTACAGTGGAAAACCCTGAAGAAAATTCTGATGAACAAGATTTGTATATTCAGTATCAAGACTGGCTCAATGACGAATTGCCTGATTTCAACGACGATGACAACGAAGACTAGAAGTTATACGTCGAACACTTGCAAATTAAAAAAAAATAGAAATATTTGTCATCCCTCAAGTGTTCATGCTAAACTTTAACTTTATTAAAACAGTACTAAATTGATAGTTAAATTTACGTTTTTATTTTCCATACGATTTTTTTTAAAACTTTGAAGTGTCTGTTACGCAAAACGGCCGACGCAAAGTGTCTGGCAGTTTCGATTATGGATTCTTAACGATCTTGTGTATAATATATGTTATACCAGCCATTAGAAAATAAGTTACCTGAATTTCGTTCAGAACTTTGAAGTGTCTGTTACGCAAAACGGCCGACGCAAAGTGTCTGGCAGTTTCGACTATGGATTATTAACGATCTTGTTTATAATATATGTTAAAATCAGCCATTAGAAAATAAGTTACCTAAATTTCGTAACTTTGAAGTGTCTGTTACGCAAAACGGCCGACGCAAAGTGTCTGGCAGTTTCGATTAGGGGAAAGGCGTACAAAATGACATACCAGTTACAAAAATAATCATAAAATATTTATTTATTATTAGTTTTGAATAGCTTTGGAACCTTTAAATACTTTAGTTCATTACCAATAAGAATCGTGGCGATCAATGAACTTAACACAAAAACAAAATAATGATGACTAATTTTAAAAAAAGTAGAAAAAATCCATTTTGTCCACCCTAGGCGGGTAATATGACACACGTGGTGGGGACAAAATGTAATAGCAAATTTGTACTCAGACCAGTATCTATTTGGAAAGTTCGCAAAAAAATAGGTATCTTTGTCTTCTTTGGTACATCTGCACAAGAGGCATGAGCCCATCTTTTACAGATTACGCACTGTAACCATACCTCTCTTGGCTTGGACCTGGAGTAAAGGTCATTACAATATATGCATGGGCAATCTTCATCATCATCTCCGGCTTCAGTATTAACTTGTAGCGAAGAGAAATCTTGTTCATAGCCCGAACTAAACTCTAAGGTTTTTGTGACTGTCCTCTTTTTCTTCTCCGGAATCGAGGGAGGAGCGAACCTTAAATACTTTTGAAGCTGATAACCAGCCCATTTCCTTTTTATTCACGGCTTCAATAACCTTTGCCATGGCGTTGCCAGCATCACTCCGTTTTCTACAATTATTGCGAAGCATGTTTGATTATCTGAAAGAAAAAAATAGGTGGGTCAAACGACATACTATGCCATTTTACCGGAACAAGGGGTATGCCATTTTGTCCATCTTATAACTTCTAAGTTTAAGAAACAACAATTAAAATTATAAGAAAACAATTGAGATTTCAACACATCCTTGCAGCTACATAACAACATTACAATAAACTAACGTCAATAAAATACAAATTAACGTAAAAAATACTTACTTTTACGACAAATCAAAATCCGCCTGAGTAAAACTCGTGACAGCAAAAACCAAACAAACAATCACACACTTCACACGGCCGAGCGGAGGCCACTGGCGAAGCGACAGGTTGCGACGAGTTACTAAGGGGTCCTCTGTACGTAGTTTTGAGAACTTTTTTATCCATAGTTTTGGAGAAATGCGAGTATGTCATTTAACCCACCTATGCCATTTTGTACGCCTTTCCCCTATGGGTTCTTAACGATCTTGTTTATAATATATGTTAAAACCAGCCATTAGAAAATAAGTTACCTGAATTTCGTTCAGAACTTTGAAGTGTCTGTTACGCAAAACGGCCGACGCAAAGTGTCTGGCAGTTTCGATTATGGATTCTTAGCAATCTTGTGTATAATATATGTTAAAATCAGCCATTAGAAAATGAGTAACATTAATGATTTTTTTTCGGAACTTTGAAGTGTCTGTTACGCTAAACGGCCGACGCAAAGTGTCTGGCAGTTTCGATTATGGATTCTTAACGTTCTTGTTTATAATATATGTTAAAACCAACCATTAGAAAATGAGTGAAGTTACCTCTGTTTTTTTGTACTTTAATCAACGGATACCAGAAAAGTGGCCGTCGGGGCAAGTTAGCTATTAGTCATACGATGATAGTACACCCCACCACTTTCCATTCGTGTATATTTGGTTCGTTAGAAAATAAGTGATGTCTGGCACTCCCTAGATCTTGGAATATAATATCGTTTTTAAAAATACCGATTCTATATCTAACCGATATAATTTACAAACAAGAATAAATCGATTATGGGTACAAAATAAGAAAGTAATCTTTTTTTAAATATTTATTAATTATGCCGAATCAATGCGTGATTCATCTGATGAACAGCTTGATGAATTACTTAATTCGTCACTTACTTGACATAATAAGTGAAAATCTACTGAATTGTCTAATTTGATGTCTCTTCCTCTCACAGTCATGAAGTATTAGATTTTTGTTTTTTCCAATCATCGGCAGTTACGTGGTCACAGGTCACAGGCCTCTTTTAATAATGACATCATCAAGATTTTACCGCTATGACGTACGAATCCCGCCAAAAAAAAAACTTGCGGCCTATCCTCGTAAAAACTAATATTGAGTTATAAGACAACTGAAATTATTATATAAATTTCTATGATTATAAAAAAAAAATAATCGATTTAATAATTTTTTTAAAAAACCATTCGATTTTAACAATTTTATTGTGTCAATCTCTATTGACATTCGTTCCGAGTCGCGCATACGATTTTAAAATTTATATGTTTATATTTTACATATTAGGGTTGAAGATGGAATATAAAACAAATATTTCATATAATTTAATTATATATAAACGTCTAAATAATATTTTTTATTTTTTATCAGTTCGGATTCATAAATTGATAGCTTTTATTTTTAAATTCTACAAAAGCAAACTAAGTAACATGGAAAAGATCAAATGTCACCGTACCTTTCCTGTCTGATAAAGACTATAGTATGTTTATTCGTTGTCACTTACCTAAAGTACAAGCTCTGCTTAGTTTGGGGCTAGATGACGTTGTGTGAATGTGTAAGAAATATATAATATGTTACAGCCAAAGTGATAAATATGAATATTATACATAATAACTAGCCATTATGTATAAGGGCTACTCAAATTTGATAAAGTGATTAACTCATTAAATTTTACCTTTTAACTGGCAAAAGTCAGAAACAGTTGTATTTTTGCCAGTCAAAAGGTAAAATTTCAATGAGTTTTGACTAACATCGATGCAGCGATGGTCAAAACCACTTTTGACTGAAAAAACCAGTCAAAAGTGGTTATGAGTTTTGACTATAACATATATAATGGCCAGTTAATGTGATTAATTCTGCGACATTTATCACTTTATCAAAATTGAGTAGCCCTTATACATAATGGCTAGTTATTATGTATAATTTCATATTTATTACGTTGGCTGTAACATATACATTAATATTAATTTTTTTGGCCATTGGAGCAAACGTGTCCTAGAGTGGAGACCGCGACTCGGCAAACGTAGTGTAGGACGCCTCCAGCTAGGTGGACCGACGACCTCAAAAAGGTCTCTGGGTCGGACTGGATGCGGAAGGCGCAGGACCGTGTTCTGTGGCGTGTATTGGGAGAGGGCTATGTCCAACAGTGGCCTGTGATAGGCTAGTTGATTGATTGATATTTATTTTCTCCTCACCTTGTTGTGCGTTAGGGAATCTTCCTCTCCTATGTGCCCCACTAGATCCCCACAAGTTAGAACCGCCGTGAGCATATGGTATGTTGAGTAAAGCTACTCCTTGTAATGATGGACCCTTGTTCAGTTCCAATGAAGAACCGTCACACTGAAAAAAATAATAAATAGCCTCATAAAGGGGGTAATATATAGTGTAATAACTTTACTTAACAGGAACAATAACAATACGTCTTTACCTATGAAATTGCCGTTTTGTATGAAGATTTTATCAGAAGTTAGATTTTTCATACTAACGTTTTCTTAGATTTTTCAATAATTATTAAACATAATAAAAAAAAAATATGGTATACTTAAGTAATGGCGCACATTTAAGCTAATTATTGTGTTTAAAATAAAGAAAAAAAAGTATCAGGGAAGAAGTTACTATTAAACAAATGGGAAAATTCGCTGTTTTAAATTGGACCCATGTTCACAGGCTTATTACTAATACGAATAATAATTATTTTAATTTATTATCTTTTGTTAGATGTTGGTAATATCCTATATTTCCTAAATAACTAATTTATTTAAACAATATATGTTTTAAAAGAATAAAGAGTCTAAAGACTGCGCAGAAATAAAACGGCAATTTCATAGGAAAGACTATTATCATCAAAAAAAAATGTTTTTCTATTCTGTGCGTTTAGGGTTGATGACCATTTTAGTATTTTATTTGTTTGTACGTACATCTTTTTGTCATTAAACCCATTGTAACGAGTGGAGTTAAAGATTATAAATTATAGAGATGTCATGGCAAATTATAGTGAATGTCGGGTATCATGACATTTAAGCGAGTGGCGCTGTAGATAATAGCTAGTTTGATTCTATAACCCCAGGTAGATCATGTCTTTAAACATTCTGTTTTATAATCTAGAGCCTAGATAGTATCCAAATATTCAACATGGCTAGTGTATAATTCGTGACGTCGTACAATTTTTGACAGATGAGCCGTGACATCATGGAATTTTTGACAGCGGAGTCGTGACGTCATAGAATTTTGTGCAGGAAAATAATATTTTTGACAGCAGAGTCGTGACGTCATAGAATTTTGGCGAGAAAATAATATCTGAGAGATGTGTCGTGACGTCATAAAATTTTGCCGAGAAAATAATTTTTGATAGCTGAGTCCTGACGTCATCGCATTTTAGCGGGAAAATAAATAGGTTGGTACGGAACCCTCGGTGCACGAGTCAGACTCGTACTTGACTGGTTTATTATTTTTTTACGGAACCCTTAAAACTATAAACATCACAATACTCACCACTATATCAATATGTTCATGTAGATTCTTACAGCTGGCTGCGAATTGTTCTGAAGTAGCGAACTCGAAGTACCAAAGTTTATTCTTCATCCGGGAACTGAACTTGTCGGGGTTGCGTTCCCGCTCCGTGTGGAATTTTACACAAATTGCTGCGTCCTAAAAATAAATTATTAAATACAATATTTATTGAATCTCTCACAATTTTACTTACTTCAGCATGTCAATTCTCGTATCTAAAAATTCGGTTAACTTAACTTTTAGTTGTCAAATTGTCACACTCTAAATAAAACTTTAACACGACCACAAAAGATTACAATTGCAATAGCAAAAACAAGACAATTTGACAACTAAAAGTTAACTTAACCGAATTTTTAGGTACGAGAATTGACATGCTGTTTAAAGAAATTTATTCTCATTAAAACTTACAGTTACCTTAAAATGAGATACAATAATAAATAATACACAACGTAAAATACAATTTTAAGACAATTGACTATCGCTATACATAAGTTAACGTTTTATTGTGTGTACATGACTTTTAAGTTTTCTTTTATATTTTGATTTTGAAGTTAAGACATTCTTTTATATCGTTAGGTAACCTGTTGAACAGCTTACCTAAAATACTTAAAGTATTTATCTTAGCATAGACCCCCTTACTCATAAAACTCTCTTAAATTTAATCACTGTTTAGTGAGATTTTTATTAGCAAAACCAACCTTATGCCAAACAAAACCGTAAGAATTTAAGCTAATCAATTGACTAAAATTTAAGTGGCGTTTATGAGTAAGGGGGAGAGGGTTAAACAGAAATACTACGTACGACGTACTTTAAATTGAAGTAATTGTTTCTTATTGAATGTTACTATATTTCATTTCTTTTTATTATTACATATTTTATTTCAATTTTAATGCATGTTGTGGTTAACCTGTAATTGAAATGCAGTTAGCTATAAGTAATATTAAGTCTAAAAAATGTTTGATATTGCTGTACTTACTAAGTCTATTTAAACAGACTTGCTTTAAAACGTAAACATATATGGCGTCGTGTCAACCACAGACTAAATATGTATACATTTCTCGATAAATCAAAGTGATTTACGTGTTTCTATTACATAAACGTTTAATGCAACTTTCCAGAAATTTAATTTCCAGTAATGATGTAAAAACTTGAATGTGTAAAAACTGTGAATTTACAATATTGGAGTTTGTTTACAAAATAAATCAGGTAAGGATGAATACGGTATATGTTGGTAACCCTTTATAAATAAATACTCACAACGCCAACAGAGAAGTAGTTGTTAATAATATTGTAAGGTACTGTGGTGGGATGATTTCCTGTGTCTAGTAACTGTTGATGTTCACACGCCAACTGTAAAACACAAACATATCATATGAAAATGAATTTTGTGTTTTATAATCATTATGAATGATTATTCAATCAATCAAATAAATCATCAAGCTAACGCAGTCCACTGCTGGACATGGCCTCTCCCACACGAGCCACAGAACTCGGTCCTGCGCCTTCCGCATCCAGTCCGACCCAGACACCTTTATGAGGTCGTTGGTCCACCTAGCTGGGGGGTGTCCTACACTACGTTTGCCGAGTCGCGGTCTCCACTCTAGGACACGTTTGCTCAAACGGTCATAGTTCCTTCGACAGATATGACCAGCCCATTGTAAATATTATTGCTCGTGACTGTACTGTATTATTAAATAGAAATGTTAACGTACCTCAGAGTTAGTACTAGTGGTGCTGCCATTTAAGTTATTTTCCACGTTTATTTGCCATCGATCCATCATGACGGTGCTTGCTCGAGCTATTTTATCCAATATCTTGTGAATTGATTCTCCTTCGTAACTGAAAAATTAGTACAATGTTTTTTTTATTTTAGTTTTAAAACTGGTACCTATTATTTATTCATTTTTATTTTGTGTATAAATCCGCATTAACGATTATCCTATAATTACAAACGATATGTAATTGAATTCAGGACATCGTGTAAAGAAACTGCATACTACAACCGCCAGACCCAGGGGCATAAGAGATAACGAGCTTTTTCGACTAAAACTGAATGAACTTCACCTTCTCACTCGGGTTTGATTCCCGCAAATACCGTTTTGCTTCTCTTAAATTTTTGTGTGAGTGAACATAAATATATGCATCGGCCTGTCTGGGTCTATGTATATTGTATAATAAGTAGGTATGTATAATAAATAAAAAAAAATGTGTATCCGTTATATAGTTCCATTAATCCCTACTTAGTTTCGTACTAGATGGCGGTGTTACCCGGTGTCCTGCGTGAGCGACGAACGCGACGCGACGCATGCGACGTACGCGATTAAATCAACAGCAAGTAGTACTTGTGTCTTACGTGATTTTGGTCACCTCTCTAATCATAAAGATGTACAGTCCAGTACATCGCCCTCAAAATAAGTACGCGTTACGTCGCGTCTCGTCGCATACGGTCACATTTAGACATGTATTGAGGGCGATGTACTGGACTGTACATCTTCATGATTCGAGAGGTAATGACCAAAATCACGTAGGACACTTGTCGCGTGTATCATCGCGTCGCGTTCGTCGCCCACGGAGGACACCGAGTAACCCATTCACGTGTGTAGAAAGTTTAAAAGTTAGTATTCTTACCCGCCACCCCAACGTAGGCACCTCGCTAAATCGTTCCCCGTACCTAGGGGTATAACTCCTACAGCTGGCTGCGTCTCTAACTGAGCTTTATCTGTAAGTAATAAAGCATATTTTACATTAACATGGAAGGTTAAGGAATTATTTACATTTAAAAGCATGTATGAATAGTTGCAATTTATACCTACGATTGGATGTAAATCATAAACTTATGTTTTAAACAGCAGGTCAATTCTCGTAACATACAATTTAATTAAACTTCATTTTAACTTTTTTTTAAATTTAATTTTTAATTAATCCAAAAGTGGTATTCTCGTCCTTAAATTCATCCCAGCACGGGATGCTTTAAACAAAACAGTAATGAAAACTACGAAAATCACTTACCCATAGTTTCAAGCACCCAGCCCACAGTCCCATCACCGCCGCAGCATATAACGCGGTAGTGCTTCACGTCCTTAAACATTTGTAAACCTGGGAAGTAAAAGCGAAATTAGATATTTAGCATTTGGCAGACCATTGATCAGCAGTGGGACTAATCGAAAACTTACAAAAGCGCTCTTAACAACGTTTTTTTTACATATATGCTAATTCAGTCCGTATAACGGAGTAAGAATAAAATATTTATGTCACCAACCCATCTCATTCGGCATCCCATAGGTGTGGTAAAAACGGACAAAGGGACAATCCGTGAATATTATAGTTACGAACTAAAAAGAAGGCAAACTTGAAATAAAACCCTATACCAATCCGTCTGGTCAGCGTGGTATTAGTAGGCCAAGTATCCGCCCGAGGCCCGTTCCTGCAGTGGGACATTACTGGGCTGTAATGATGAAATCAAAAGATATAAAGATATGATTTAATTTTACAAGACTTCACCTATTTCTGAGCTAACAAACATAAAAAATAAAATACAACCAAAAAAAATCATTAATCATTTAAAAAAATACAGACTTACCTTGCATAGGACCTCCTTTAGCAATATCATGCACTTGTCTGGGATTAAGTATGTACTGCAGTTTTCTCAACACCCTGGACCCTTGTCTCCCACCAGATTTGGGGTTGATGAACACCAGCAGTGGACAGGTCCCTTCCGCAGGGGTGATCTGGAAGGAGATGGGAGGGGCCCGTGGTTCCTTTCTTGGTGGTTCTTCCTTTTTGTCGTCGGAAGTCGCCGCGATGGATATTGGGAGAGAAATTGATGTTGGTAGTGATTGCTAGGAAATGGAAAAAAGACTTAATGTATTTTATAGTATTAATACAATAAATAAGGCGCTTATAGTTATTAACTATTAAGTCCAAGTGCCAAGTAGATGCAAACACCATTTATACGGCATAAGAATATTATGGCATATAATTTTCGGGCAAACAATAAATAACCGTTGAAAATATCTGTATCGCCGGTCGCAGAAGTGGCTGTCGTGCAGTAAGTTGTGAGTTTGATCCCCACACAGTTCTTTGTGCGATTCACAAATTATCGTCATGAGTATGCATGTTATTTGTGTCCGTTAAATAATATTTAAGTCCCCGTGACACATGGACAAAGATAATTTAACACGTTTCCAGTGCAGTGTACCATGTGGAACGTAAGACAAAAACACGTTTGTACGATATGACCGTACACAGAAAACATGGCTCATAGAAATCTCTATTAATAGAAAGCACGTTTCTCCGAAAACTTTGTTTATAGAAAACATTGTTCGTAGATATCTCGGTACATAGGAATCACTGTTAACAGATATCACTGTCCTTATGCAGCACCTTTTGCAGTAAAACAAGTGTTCTGTTCGTCCTCACAGAAAGGACCTCTGGGAAAGAAACTATTAATTTATTTATTTAATTTATTTATTTATAAACACAACTTCTATACTAGAGAGGCCTGCGTCGCTAGGATTATACAAACATCAATTCATTGCGCACAAAGAACATCCAGATTCAGGACAGTAATTTGTGGATCACACAAAGAATTTTGTAATATATATGGTACACGTGCATTGTTTTACTATTGTGTCTGCTGGCGGCACTATGAAAGGGTTAATAAAGTATTTAATTACCTGATCATGTTGTGGTCTATGTGGTAAACTCCGCTGGCGGTCTAGCACGAGTGGTCGGATGGCGGTGGGTGGTAAAATGTGGCGAGCATGACGACCTAGTGAACATGCACCACCGGCACTGCCCACGCAACGGTTGTGTAGCTTGAATATAAGACAAAATATATTTTTATTAAAAAGTCAGTTTGAAAATATATTTAGTGAATATAAATTGGTGATTATATTTTTTTGTAATTGATGATTAGAGTTCTGTGTGGTGTGACGGAGTAAGAATACAATGTCACGACCCCGTCTCATCGGTGGTGTCGTATAAACCGACTAAGGGACTAACCGTGAATTTTATCGTTACCAAATAAAAAGAAGGAAAACTTGAAATTAAACACTATACCAATCCGTCTGGCCAGCGTGGTATTAGTAGGCTAAATATCCCTCCGTCACAGGTGGAGGCCCGACCCTGCAGTGGGACATTAATGGGCTGTTATGATGATGATATTAATTAACATTATGGTACTTACAGTAATATGACACCAACGACAATGTAAACCAGTGATACCGTTATATCCCTTGATCTTTTTCCGACATCTTGCACATTTGCCGTGACAATTTCCTGTAATTACAAACACATTTTTTTTATATGATGGGAGGCAAACGAGCCAGTAGGTCACCTAATGGTAAGTGATCACCGCCGCCCATGGACACCCGCTACACCAAAAGAAATCACGGATGCGTTGCCGACCTTTAAAAAGGGAGTACGCTCGTTTCTTGAAGGATAAATTGTTTATGGTATGTGTTTTGTCAATCCCACTGACTTTCTCACACTTCTGACTTAATTAAGCTTACACAATAGGTAAGACAATTTGAGAACTAAAGTTAACTTAACCGAATTTTTAACGATTTTAAGGTAGGGGAGGTGGGCCTAAAACGGGTACCTCGCCTAAAGCGGGTACGCTTTTTAATTTGCGCGCCGTAAGTAAAGTTTCAAATCTGTGAGTGCAGTGTTGTGTCTCGAGCATCAACCAATCACATGCAGTCGGCTCGCTACAGTGGTACAAGCGCATTTAAGGCAAGATAAAAAAATGTTTTTTTGCTATTTCCACTAAAAAATATTGGTTTGGAATAGTTGTGTTCACTTAAAAATTGTGTATGATATTTTTTCAAAAGTTTTACGTACAGAACGGGTACGGGTAAATCGGGTACCTGTTTTGCTTTGTCTTTGGTAGAGGATCCTATTATCGTGGCAGCTGTCAGGAATAACTTTTTTTTGACGAGATTAGAGATTGATGAGATAAGATGATTTTTATTTTTACTGAGACGTTACAGTTGATTTATGATGAATGATAATATTAATAGTATAAATATAGAATTAGGTACTTTACTAAAATCTCATTGTAATGTCCATTAATCTCGATAATTACGCTATACCCGTTTTGCCCAAACGCCGTACCCGTTTTAGGCACCCCACAGGGCAAAACGGGTAGATTAAAGGTTTTTTTTTAGTTTTATGTTGGTCTTATTTTTGGGGCTTTTTTTACTAATTACAAATTTGAAAAGTAAAAACAGAAGTTTAAATTTTTATTTCTAAGACATTTTTTTGTACTTCTCCCTTAGCGTACCCGTTTTGGGCCCACCTCCCCTACGAGAATTGACATGCAGGTTAAATAACACGTTCTCACAAATGCACCCGATTATGACATACAGGTAAGCTCTGGGAGACGAAGTTGGGGTAAAACAAAGCTAAGACTTTAAAAAACCATTTAATAAAAACAAAACCCATTTAACCTCCTGGGGCCCAGAACATTTTTTTTAAATTATGAAAAATATTTTTCTTTTAATTTATTATTATATAAATAACAATAAAAATAAAAAAACTAAAAAATATTATTATTTAAATTACTAAACGTTAGTGTTTGAATATAAAAAGTTAACACGAATTTCATTAAATGGCACTGTATTTTATATTTTCTGGTATGTATTATATAATATATGACGCCAGGCCCCAGGAGGTTAATTAATACCAACCCGTCTGGCTAAGGAGCCAACTAATACAGTTGGCAAATATTGCTCCTGTCACTGCGAGTCAATGAATTAAAAAGCAAATAACTTTTGGTTTTTGATTTGTTTGATAAATTACAGAGAGGCATTATCCATATTGCTGGAGTTGTCATTTTAGAGATATTTACGTAGTTTTAGTTCACTTTTTAAGTTTTTTTCACATCCTGTTTATTAGTATTTGTTACAAACAAGGATTCGAACGATTTAGCACATTACTTAGTTTCAGTTTCTTTATTTTTCAACATAATGTTACAAAATAACAACTTATTGACGTCAGTTTAAAACTACTTAGTCTAAGTTTACATATTAAAAGTTTTTAAAACTTTACCACCGCTTCCAAGGCGCTAGTAGAGAAGAAGCGGCGTAACAAACTCTAAAGCAGCATTTTTTAGACTTCTCTATAATTTTACAACAATTTTGTAACTGAAATAAAGTGCTGCAACCATTGTATACCATATAAAAACTAAGGATTGTACTAAAAGATCAATATACATTTTTAATATCTTAAACTAGAAAGAATCGTCCTGTAGGTAGTACATAAAAGTGGGAGCACACATTTGCAGTGGATATCTAGTTAATGGTAAGCAAGTTATATACCTTCCACCCAATGATGGGCCAGTGTAGTTGGTGCCCTCTTGGACTTGGAATAAGTAGCGATGCATGAAGCTGGGGCCCTCTGAACGCATCTTTCGTGGACCGTGAACTTGCAAACTGAAACAAGGATACAATATAGTTAGTAAATAAATAAATATATATGTATAAATATTCCTCACACATTCACACATCGCCACCTAGTCCCAAACTAAGCAAAGCTTGTACTATGGGTACTAGTACCCATAGTACAAGCTTTAACGGATAAACATACTTTTTCTTTTTGTAAATACATACACATTATTATACATAGAAAACACTCAGACCAATGCAAACAATCATGTTCATGCACACAAAGATTTGCATAGAGCGAGAATCGAACCCGAGACCTCAGCGTAGCAGCCATGTAATATACCGACTGCGCCACAGAGGTCGTCAAAGTGTTGGCTACTATTATCCCACGGCTGTGCAAAGGTCTCTTCTCTTGACTTTCACGTATCTCAGTCCATGGCCAATGAAAGGCAGTTTAAGTGCTCATCTCACCAGCTCTTACGTGGCCTGTTGCGAAGCTGATTTGTTGATTTTAGGCACCACCCTGTGCTAATTCTGACCCACACCTCGTCATGAAAATGGCCAGCCAAGTCCCACTCTCCGTGTGGTGACGGAGTAAGGGACTAACCGTGAATATTATCTTTACGAAGTAAAAAGAAGAAAAACTTGAAATTAAACCCTATTCCAATCCTTCTGGCCAGCGTGGTATTAGTAGGCCAAGTATCCCTCCGTCACGGGAGGAGGCCCGTCCCTGCAGTGGGACATTAATGGGCTGTTATGATGATGATTAAGTCCCAGATTTCAGTTACTTGTGTTTTTTAGCGCATTGTTGTGTTCCAGACTCTGTTTGTTGAAACAAAACAGTTTATTTTAGACAGGGCTCCATGGGTTGTCTGGTTAATTGTCTGATACCGTCATCGTAGGCTACATAATTTTGATAGGACTATGCCCACCAGTGGTCTGCGGTGGGCTTAAAATTTGTATTAATATTTATACTCACATATACAGCAGAGGCCCTTCTTGCCCAATCCCACAAGCATATTCAAGCACAGATTACAATAAGCAGGCCGACTAAAATGTTTTAGTCTCCAAGCATGTTCTCCATCTTCCTTCACGTTCGTATCCAGGCCTAATAAGACCAGCAGTGGGATTGTAGTCATTCTGTAATAGAAAAATTACTATATTTAATTAAGCTTCAAAGCGTTTAATCAAGCAATATTAAACCTTACCACAAAAAGAGAGGTTAATGTTCTTTCTATGGTGACAGACTAAGTATACAAGATGGAAAGAGTTACAAGTGGGTGCCTTAAAACGCCACTAAGGTAGATTTAATTAAAAGCCTATTACTATAAGTTTTCCTTCTCTTTATTTCGTAAAGATAATATTCACGGATAGTCCGTACGTCACGTGTAGTTGGTCGGTTTTTACGACACCCATGGGGTAAGATGGGGTGGTGACATATTGTATTCTTACTTCGTCACCACACGGAGAATGTAACCTACTAAAATACATTAAATCGCGACGTACCAACTAATTAAAACTATGTATATGTTAATACAAACCCTCCACGTTTCCATTCATCAAGGGACACTGTACCGTCAGCGTCGTAATCTATCTCAACCATCATGTCTTGAAGAATCTGGAAAAATAAATACATTTCAATTACAACACTGAAAGTTTACGCTCTGCAGTCTAGATTGCGTTGAGTTGAGTAAAAACTGCCAAGAGTCGGTTGGCCTAGCGGTTATTTGCAGTTACGGTTAATCTAGTAGTAATTTTGTAAATAATTTTAGTTTCTTTTGACGACCTCTGTGGGGGTCCATATTGGCTCACCTAAAGTTCTTCATCCGAAAATATTCTTCCTAACGATTTGTAATCCGAATGATCACTCTTCCTAAAATTTTAAATCCTAAAGTTTTCATTTATACTATTTGTATTGGTACCGGCGATGTTCATAACACTCATGTTTCCTAAAATCGTTATTAATAATATCGTTATGTAAATATATTTAAACTCCTAATGTTTTTTATCATAACGCTTTTATCCCTAAACATTTTCACAATAATATTTTCTCTCATACTCAGAAAGAAATATTTACCAAGTGAAAGTAATAAAAACGTTTGTGTTTATACTATTTCTTGTGATTACAAAACAAATTTTTACATTAAACCATTTTTTTTTAAATTATTGTTTATTAAAATTATTAGAATATTTTTGTCTTAAATGAATGAAATCCATTAAACAGGACTCGTTCACGGTTATGCTTATGGCCTGCGAGTTTACCGTAACCGTATCTAAACCAATAAGTAAAGGACCAATTCGGTTCTGGCACTTCGCCGGCCGCTGCGCGGCACGCTCGCTGCGCTCGCTCGGCTCGTGCGTTAGGGTCACAGTTCTACCATAACCTAAACCAATAATTATAAATAGGACCCATTTCTTTTCTGGATCTTGACTGAATGATTGGAGAGGGACTCTGGTTTTGCTCTGGTCTTTGGTATATTATGTTATATATAATATACCAAAGACCAGATATATAAATTACCATTAGATATAAGAATGTTGACACTACTTCAATTCAAGCGTAGATTATTTACCATGCTATTGGATTTATGTTTTTACTCAATCAATGATTTTTTAAATTTTAAATTTGTTTAATAACTAATTTTGAAAATATATAATTAACATTGAAAAATATTTAATTGACATTGTAAAATATTAACCTAATTGACATTGAATCTTATTTAATAGACATTTGACCTGTTTGAATTATCTGTTTCTTTATTTTATTTGTGTTTAATGTATCATACTATGAGACTTAACAAAAAGCATTGTAGCAATTAATTTATTTTTGTTATTTAAATATTTCTACACCAGAAATGGTAGTGTATTTGATATAATTAATAATTTTAAGAACTCGATGTACAATATACTGAGAAATAAATGATGATTATGATTATTATGATTATGATTATGATTATACGGGTCCATATTGGCTCACCTAAAGTTCTCCTTCCGAAAATGTTCTTCCTAACGATTTGTAATCCGAATGATCACTCTTCCTAAAATTTTAAATCCTAAAGTTTTCATTCATACTATTTGTATTGCTACCGGCGATGTTCATAACACTCATGTTTCCGAAAATCGTTATTAATAATATCGTTATGTAAATATATTTAAACTCCTAATGTTTTTTGTCATAACGCTTTTATCCCTAAACATTATCACCATAATATTTTCTCTTTTAATCAGAAAAAAATATTTACGAAGTGAAAGTAATAAAAAGGTTTGTTTTTATACTATTTCTTGTTATTACAAAACAACTTTTTACATTAACAAAATTTTTTTAAATTATTTTTTATCAAAATTAATAGAATATTTTTGTCTTAAATGAATGAAATCCATAAAACATGACTCGTTCACGGTTATGCTTACGACCTGAGAGTTTACCGTAACCTAAACCAATAAGTAAAGGACCAATTCGGTTCTGGCACTTCGCCGGCCGCTGCCGCGGCACGCTCGCTGCGCTCGCTCGGCTCGTGCGTTGGGGTCACAGTTCTACCATAACCTAAACCAATAATTATGAATAGGACCCATTTCGTTTCTGGATCTTGACTAAATGATTGGAGCGGGACTCTGGTTTTGCTCTGGTCTTTGGTATATTATGTTATACCTACATGTTGTCAACAAAGTTACGCAAAATTAATGTATAATAATATTAATTATTATGAATAAAAAGAAATCTAAACAAAAAAGATATGACTTTAAATTTTAGTATAAAAGATGGTTATGTTGAGAAAATATAGGAAAACAAATAATAGTATAAAAGATGTTTATTGCTACTGAAATTATGAAGATGAATGCTTCGGATTATTAACATTAGAGACAAAAAAATTAGGAATTGCGATTGTTAGGATGAAAAATGTTAGGAAGAACATTTTCGGACTTCCAATTATAGGAGTTGAAATTTTAGGTGAACTTTGGCGCACCCATGTTATACCTACATGTTGTCAACAAAGTTACGCAAAATGAATGTATATAATATTGATTAATATGAATAAAAAGAAATCTAAACCAAAAAGATATGACTTTAAATTATAGTATAAACGATGGTTATGTTGAGAAAATATAGGAAAACAAATAATAGTATAATAGATGTTTATGGCTACTGAAATTATGAAGTTGAATGCTTCGGATTATTAACATTAGGGACAAAAAAATTAGGAATTGCGATTGTTAGAATGAAAAATGTTAGGAAGAACATTTTCGGACTTCCAATTATAGGAGTTGAAATTTTAGGTGAACTTTGGCGCACCCCCTCTGTGGCGTAGTGGTTATATACATGACTGCTACGCAGAGGTCTCGGGTTCGATTCCCGCTCAATGCAAATCTTTGTGTGCATGAACATGATTATTTGCATTGGTCTGGGTGTCGTGTTCTGTTACCAAGCAGCAGGCTAAGCTTAGCTTACTTTGGGAACAGATGGCGCTGTGTAGAGATGTCCGTGAAAATTTATTTATTTTAGTTGTCTCAACGGCTTTCGTGACGGAGCTGTAGGGTATCAGGGTGTGCATAAGGGTGCGAATCCCACGCAAGAAAACTTTTTGTTTGATCCTCAAATAACTGTATTGAAACTGGAGGTGTTTTGTAACCATTTGACGCCATATTTGCCTTTTAATTTAAGTCATATTAAGTGAATTGTCAAGACCAGCGCTGGTTATTTTTAGCCAGTATTTGCTGACTTGACGATTGCTGATTTTGCCGCAAAATTAGATATAAGTTGTTGTAGCTACTAAGTTTTTATTTTGTGCTGCAAATAAATTATTATTCTATTCCTATTTGTTTTATGTCTGTAAAAGCCCCTGCGTAAGAGGGCTCGACCCCATGTGTAATTTAAAAATAAAAGCTTATAAAGAACTCTTTTCATACGTGAGCAGAGCTAATATGGCTCTTTTCATCATACCAGCCCATTAATGTCCCACTGCAGGGACGGGCCTCCTCCCATGACGGAGGAATACTTGGCCTACTAATACCACGCTGGCCAGACGGATTGGTATAGTGTTTAATTTCAAGTTTTCCTTCTTTTTATTTCGTAAAGATAATATTCACGGATAGTCCCTTAGTCGGTTTTTACGACACCCATGGGATGAGAAGGGGTGGTAACACATTGTATTCTTACTCCGTCACCAGTAGTGTCTTGTAGTGCGTGGTAATTTTTTTTTAATTACTCTTAAACGACCCATTCTCTTTATTCTTTCCTCTATTCTCTCTCAACATCTATTGGTCACCACCAAACAGAGTACAACCATTCTAAATAGCTTATTAAAAAGCTAATACTCACAGGTCTAAGTTCAGAAGTCTCCCAGCCAAGATATTCAGCGACAGTCATCATTTGATTTACGATACAGTCCATTTCGTTCGTGTCCAATACTCCATTCCCATCAGTGTCGTAGAGGCGAAACATAACTGGAATAATAAATCAAATAATAAATTAATTCCTCGAAAACCGTGGAAAACACCTGGAGGGAATACCACGAAGAGGTTCAAGAGGAAATTCCGGGAAGACAGGGAAGAGATTTCCGAGGCTAGCATTGCCCGTAACATTATAATATACATTATGTATATTGCATAATCTTCTTTAGCTTAGATTTTTCACGATAAAATAATACAAATTTTGAGGTCATCGTCATCATAACAGCCCATTAATGTCCTACTGTAGGGACGGGCCTCCTCCCGTGACGGAGGGATACTTGGCCTACTAATACCACGCTGGCCAGACGGATTGGTATAGGGTTTAATTTCAAGTTTTCCTTCTTTTTATTTCGTAAAGATAATATAGACGGATAGTCCCTTAATCAGGTTTTTACGACACCCATGGGATGAGATGAGGTGGTGACATATTGTATTCTTACTCCGTCACCACACGGATAAAAACAAATACTCAAAACAAAATACTAAAAATTTAAGTAAATATTTTGGGATAATAATTTTTGACAGCTGAGTCACGTGACCTGTGAAGTCAGAGAGCTTTGACAGATGAGTCGCGACGTCACAGAATTTTGACAGATGAGTCGTGACGTCATAGAATTTTGACGGGAAAATTAATATTTAGACAGCTGAGAAATAAACAAACTGAAACTGATACGATAAAAATACAAGTTTTGGGGCGATACTTAAGTGTAAAACACTTACACTCCAGTTTATCTTCTGGCCTCCCTGCTTCAAGCAATGATAAGTAGCATACAATATCTTTGAATGATACTCTGGCTGTGTGGACCTATTAATACCACGCTGCCCAGACGGATTGGTATAGGGTTTAACTTCAGGTTTCCTTATTTTAACTTCGTAAAGATAATATTGACGGATAGAGCCTTGGTCGGTTTTTACGACACCCATGGGATGAGATGGGGTGGTGACTTATTGTATTCTTACTCCGTCACCACACGGATAACGACAAATACTAAAAACAAAATAAATTACATATCTAAGATAATATATTGGGAAAATAATTTTTGTCAGCTGAGTCACGTGACCTGTGACGTCATACACTTTTGAGTCACATGACCTGTGACGTCATAGAACTTTAAGAGATGAGTCGTGACGGCGTCACATGACGACGTCATAGATTTTTGAAATTTAATATTTAGACAGCTGTGATAAACAAACTGAAACTAATACGATAAAAAAAAACAAGTTTTGGGGGTAAACTTAAGTATAGGATACTTACACTCCAGTTTATCTTCTGGCCTCCCAGCTTCAAGCAATGATAAGTAGCATACAATATCTTTGAGTGACACTCTGGCTGTGTGAACTTCTAACGTGGACGAACGTCGCATCAGATGCTTGAAATCTGTGAAAATAAGCATAGAATAAAATGGTTTAAGTTATTGCAATGACGTCGCCACTCCATCTTAACTTAACCTCTTTCTTATATCATATACCTTTACATTGATTTACTAATATTTTAGTCCAGTCAAAATAGATAAAAAACGCAAATTTGTGACCTTTGACCTCGAATAAAAACAACGCACAAGCGGGATCGATAGGGACTTTTGACATATCATTTGTAATGACGTATTCAAGGCCTGCACAAAAATACAGCTTGTTGGGAATTAATGCAAACTGGATATCTATTTTTTAATGTTACAGTAGCTGAATGAGATTGTATTGTAGTAATCATATCAGCCAATAAACGTCCACTGCTAGACAAAGGTCTTCTCTAAATATTACACGGTACTCTCCTCCTTTATCTATAAATCTTCCGCCGCCCTAACCTGCATGTCAATTCTCGTACCCTAAAATCGTTAAAATTTCGGTTAAGTTAACTTTTAGTTGTCAAATTGTCACATAATAGGAAAAACAATTTGACAACTAAAAGTTAACTTAACCGAATTTTTAACGATTTTAGGGTACGAGAATTGACATGCAGGTCGTCTGTCCACCGTGTGAAAGATCAACCCACTCATTCACACATTACCTAGTTGCAAACTAAGCAGAACTTATACTATAGATACAAGACAATGGATAAACATACTTACCTACTTTATTTTGTAAATACATGAATATAAATATAAAATACCCAGATCAATGTAAACAAAAATTGAACGGCGCGGGAATCGAATCCCATCGAAACAGTTCTGCTAAACAGCCACTGCAAGTCCTTTCTTGCCCGCAAAAAATGCATTAAGCGGAAATCAAACCCAACTATCCTTGCGCAACTGCCAAAGACCATTACGCCACAACATCGTCACAAATATCAAAAGTCAAAATATAGTATCACCTTCAATTTTAGTAGACTGGTTAACCCTCAAAGAGTTACTGCTTTTCCTACTAGAGTTCCTGGACATCTGGCTATGGCTCGGGCTGGTCTCATTACGTCCTAAACATAGCTCGTGGGATGAATACGACGGGTGAGTTGTCACTGTGAACATCGGGTGGACGCTCCCTGGAATATTTACAATACAATAATTATTATTCCATTCTGTTGATATAAATTTCCAAGCTATAGGTTTTTATACATTTTAAGCAATAAATAACTTTACCTAGCATAAACACGAATTATCTCGTCTAGTATTATGGGTAAGAAGAAGCTGGTTGCAGAATTAAAAGAAATAATGAAAGTTAAGAGGATTAGGTTCCTAAAGCAAAAAGACTCAAGTTTTTATTTTAAAACCCAAGTTCTTTAAATAAAACTAAAATCATATACATATAATAGAATTTTTCAAAAAGAGACTCAACTCACAGAATTAAGTTTTTATTGTAAAACTCAAGTCAACAAAGGACTCAGACCTCAGGACTTATTTTAGTCAGAGTCTTGCGAGCTCTGTCAAAATGAGTCCAGTCTCTAAATTAGGACTTAAAATTTAAAAACTCCCGTCCATATTAAGGCTTTAGGGTAAGCCCTCGGAAAAAAAATCCTATAGACCAACATTGTTCATAAAGCCCTGTTTATTTAGGGGCACATGCCATGCGTGAACACGTGACGATTCTGCTATGGCCTACTCCAGGCCAAGTCCGGCTTACAGAAGTAGATCCCCAATTTATTCATACTTAGGATCGTAGCACACATATCATAATTTTCTAATTAAAAAACCGACTTCAACAGGAGTCGGTTAAAAACCATGCTGATAACAATTTCTAAGATTAGTATTAAATAAATTTCTGCAGTTGTCTTCATCATAAGATCATGTTTGTGTAAAGTTTTCATTAATACGAATAAAATAAGCCCAAACACTAGGTAGCTGCTATATACCGTTGAAAAGTTTCCTCGACCCTCAGTCGTCGTCATCATCAGATCATGTTTGTGTAAAGTTGTGTAAAGTTTTCATCAATACAATTAAAATAAGCGCAAACACAAGGTAGCTGCTATATGCCGTTGAGGTGTTCCCTCGACTCTCGGTGGTCTCCAGGATCTGACCAGTTCTAACTCTTGATTATTTGGTAGTGACGTCAGAGATGCACATGTATGACAAAATTTTACACAATGCGTCCCTACAATTTTCAAGAGATGCCCTCGATTTCTCTGGGATCCCGTCATCCAGATCTAGATCTGGTGACAATGGGACCAAATGGGAAGCATACCCATACGAACAAAAAGAAAATTTTTCAAATCGGTCTAGCCGTTTTTGAGAAATCAGGTAACAAACACAAAAAAAAAAAAAAAAAAAAAATACAACCGAATGGAGAACCTCCTCCTTTTTTTGAAGTCGGTTAAAAACAGAATGGGAGCGTCAGCGTATCAACTCGAGCCCTTCAGTATTATTTGTATGAAACTCCTTACTGCAACGCACGCTAATCGGAATCGTAACGTAATAGGATTTTTGACGTTTGACACCGAGAAAAAATGCGAGGTGGTGCCGATCCCTTTACGTTTTGATATGTGTACTACCCTTAGTTTCCTCTTTAACATCTAGAAAGCCCCTTGTTTTCCTCTGTACCCTTGACCTGTTCCATAAAGGGTACAGTGGAAGATACAGTTATCTCATATGTAAAAAAAATATGACGTCAAGAAAATGCAGCAGTAGAGTTTGTTGCGCCGATTCTTCTCTACTAGCGCTTTGGAGGCGGTGGTAAAGTTTTCTAAACTTTGAAATGTTTATAAACTTAGATTAAGTAGTGTTAGATGACGTCAAAAAGATACAATATTATTGTACTACTTTGAATAAATAAATGAATATGAATATGATAATGGACTCACCAGTGCGACTCCTAGATCCCTTATCACCATCGACTGAGTCTCCGGAACTCTTGCCAAGTTGCTGAAGACGCTCCGCCAAGCCGTGGATCTTAGATGCCAGACTTAACTTGCCCTGAAATATTTGTTTAATATTAACTACAATTCGCGCAATCTTACTTGGCCGGCTTGAAGTTAGTTTTCACATCTGCGCAGACATTTGAAACAATTTCAAGCTAGCCAACTCATATTTACGAGTATTTATTGCATTATGAATGTCTTGCAGCTAATACAAACAATATAAAAATTAGTATGTGAGACTGGCAGCCAATTACAACTCAACACTTCTAGAAAAAACTAGATAGTATACTTTTGCTTTCGATAAATCGACGGATCGATTAAATTAAAACTCGCTCTCCTCATCCAAATTTAAGGGTCGTGAAAAAGATGCACAGACTTTTCTGTGCATCTTTTGGTTTAATGGTTGGATCTGGAGCGCTCCAGATCCAACCATGATACCGCCCAAGATCCTCAGATATGACTATTCTAAATTCAGAAATAGAGAGGCTTTTTTGCTTTTTAAATTACTATTTCCAATTTATGTACATCATTAACAGGGATTTCGTCCCAAGGAAAAAAATGAGTGCAACTTTTTCGCGTGTTGGCAGGGCAAAATATGTTACCAATCTATTTCATCCTATTGGTATCGTAGAGCTGCTTATTGGCTTTGCTGCGAGGTCACGCAAATAAATGTAGCTTACAAATTGTCTTACCTATTGTGTGACAATTTGACAACTAAAGTAAACTAAACCAAATTTTTAACGATTTTAAAAAACGAGAAAGACAAGTTGCAATAGTCCCAAAAAAACCGCTAATCCCTAGGAGTGAGATACCTATGATAGGACTAACCTGATGATCAGCATGAGACGTAACAGCAGCACAGGCGGCTGTGGAGCTTGCTGCCGCCATTTCTCGTAAGGCTGGCCTTCGATCTCGTCGGACGAAGGATAGGAACAAGTGTCTGTAATAAAGTCAACAAAATACTCATCATGCTTTGATACAACGCCCTTTAGACCAAAACTAATGAGCTTTTGTTTCTTTAGTAAAAAGCGTACATTCATACGCAAACATTATAAATAAATAAATATTCCTCACACATTCACACAACGCCATCTAGTCCCAAACTAAGCAAAGATTGTACTATGGATACTAGACAACGGATAAACATACATACTTTTTTTTTGTAAATACATACATATTATACATAGAAAACACTCAGACCAATGCAAACAATCATGTTCATGCACACAAAGATTTGCATTGAGCGGGAACCGAACTTGAGACCTCTGCGTAGCAGTCATGTTATATAAACACTACGCCACAGAGGTCGTCAATTCATTTTCACACTTCGATTAAGGAAAAATAGTGTACTTTTTTGTTACTTTACTGAGTTAATACATTTTTTGTACCTTTTACTTAAACTTTCAATATATCGAATTGACGACCTCGGTGGCGCGACGGTAGCGCAAGCGGCTGCCGTGCAAGAGGTTGTGGGTTCGATCCCCACGCAGGACAATAATTTGTGAGATCCACAAATTATTGTCCTGGTCTGGGTATTCTTTGTGTCCGTTAATTGATGTTTGTAAAAGGTCCCCGCGACACAGGGCATGATCCCTAGTGCGGGAGTTGTTTTTTTAAGAAAAAAAAAAAAAAAAAAAAAAAAAAATAGAATTATTATTTTACACTTTTACTAGCTGATGCCCGCGGCTTCACCACCGTTGTATAAGTAGCTTAAATGTTATTCTACACCTTAAATTACCTATATTCCAAATTACATCAAAATCCATTCAGTAGTTTTTGCGTGTAAGAGTAACAAACATCCATCCATATCCTCACATACTTTCGCATTTATAATATTAGTAGGAATACCACTTTGGATTGCATTATGTAATGTAAACTTAATCAACATTGATTGCCTCGACACTGGCTCGCTGCCGTTTACGTTTTGATATGTGTCCTACGACATTTAATCTGCTAGTCGTAATCTATTAAGGCATAAATTGCTTTGCTTTAAAATGAAAAATGCCGTGCGATAAAATCCCTTTCAATGCCGCGGCATCATTTTAAAGCATAGCAATTTATGTCGTATTTCTGTAACAGTACGGTTGAATTTCCATTCGTAAAAATTAAAATCCCTTGCCATGCCGTCCCGGTCTGCGTAGGCTATTACAATATCTAACATTTACTAGCAATATTCATTAATCCGTCACTAATCCAGAATTTATTAGCTTAAAATATGTACACCATTGTATATAAATCTAAGTCTATTAAACTAAATGCGGTTTTCATTGTTATAATCTATCGATTTAATACATTAATTTATACATTTCTAGCCATTTCATTGGTTTATATTGTATAGAACATAAGAACCGCATAATCAGATATTTCTATTGTGTGAAATAGGATTCTTGCGAAACAATTTCTCATTAAAATTGTGCTAAGACAAAGATTGTCCACAATTTTGGTAATGATATTCAGATTTACACAATACCATGTATCAAACTTTTCATGTGGTGACGGAATAAGAATACAATATGTCACCATCACCACCCCATCTCATCCCATGGGTGTCGTAAAAACCGACTAAGGGACTGTCCGTGGATATTATCTTTACGAACTACGAAGTAAAAAGAAGGAAAACACACTAAGATTGATTTGCATTGAGCGTGAATCGAACCCGAGACCTCAGCGTAGCAGCCATGTAATATACCGACTGGGCCACCGAGGTCGTCATTTAAGGATGTTTATCACTTGTCTAGTAGGTATTCATAGTAGAAGCTCTTTTTAGTTTAAGACATCATCATCATAACAGCCCATTAATGTCCCACTGCAGGGACGGGCCTCCCCCCGTGACGGAGGGATACTTGGCCTACTAATAACACGCTGGCCAGACGGATTGGTTTAGGTTTTAATTTCAAGTTTTCCTTCTTTTTATATCGTAAAGGTAATGTTTACGGAGTCCCTTAGTAGGTTTTTACGACACCCATGGGATGAGATGGGGTGGTGACATATTGTATTCTTCTTACTCCGTCACCACACCATGATGGATTATTACTATGCAATTCAACTTAATCACCAATCAGATAATATGAATCCTTAACCGTTCTTAATCCGACACCAAACGGATGACCTTTTTAAGTGTCCCAACAATTCAATTTATTTCAACAAAATTGTACTCGAATTAGGTCAGATGCCGTATTTACCCCCGTGGCTAATAATCTGACCTCAACAATTAACTGTACCCTGACCTAAACATTTGGGTGTGATTAATTGGCCTTGACTTAAGCCTTATAAGGGACATTTTAACTTGTACGATGTTATTTTTTGTTTAAAAGACAATTATGATAATATGATAACTGATAAAGTATATCCAATACCTATATTGATCTTCTTATTAATTTTGTTGCGAGACCCAAGACAATGCAGCTCTTAGCTTAGGAATTCTAACCCCCTTACTCATAAACGCCTCTTCAATTTTAGTCAATTGATTAGCTTAAATTCTTTCGGTTTTGTTTGGTATAAGGTTGGTTTTACTAGTAAAAATCTCGCTAAACAGTGATACTCTAATTTTTAAGAGGCGTTTATGAGTAAGAGGGTAGGTGTGCGCTCAGATGCTTAGAGAAATTCCTTTGGTGGGGGAATTTTGTGGGATAAGTCCTATGAAACAAAGTAGGTTCCTTTCAATAAGGTAAACTAGCTCACTACTATAGATTTCATGGTGTGCACTAACCTGGACAGTTCATCAGGAGTGGACACCTCCAGAAAGGTGTCCAGGAACCACCGGAAACCTTCATAGTCGATATCCTGAAACCAAAGGGAAAAAAAGGTTTAATATCAAACTGGCTGTAGTTTTCGAAGAGTCGGCAATAAATAAATAAATAATATAATATTCCTCACACATTTACACAACGCATGTAGTTCCAAACTAAGCAAAGCTTGTAGTATGGATATAATACAACGGATAAACATACTTAAATACTTCTTTTTTTTTGTAAATACATACATAGAAAACACCCAGACCAATGCAAACAATCAGGTTCATGTAAGTATTTACACAAAGATTTGCATTGATAGGGAATCGAAACCGAGACCTCTGCGTAGCAGTCATGTTACATAACCACTACGCCACATAGGTCGTCATTTAATGTGACCGATTCTAATTACAATTTTTAATTAAAAAATCCGAATCCAACTACAGCATATCCATTTTATTACCTACACAATTTCGATTTGCCAATTTCATGAATGATTCACGGAATTTCTTTATTTATTGAGATGAAAACCAAATAAACCTTTTGAATTTTGATGAAATTTCTATGAAACCAACTGAATACATTTTCAAACAAAAAAGTGAGTTCTAAGTAACAAACATTAAAAGGAAAAAATCGACATATAAAGGCTTTCTCCTTTTGAACTTGATTAAAAATTTTGAAATTTATTGATGTCTTTTTTTTTGTTGATGCCGAGTAGTTTGTCTCCTGGGACAGTTACTACATTACACAGGCTATGGTGGGACGGATGGCCCTCAACCAAAGTTATTGATGTCGTTAAAATATCTATCTAAGAGCCTATTGACATCTTACAGGCTTGATCTTTGTGTAAAAGACTAAAGAACATTACATTAAGTATTATAAATATTAAAAGAAAAATGAAAGACTTAAGTTTCTTTTTTAAATTAAATGTCTTTTTACACTGGCTTAGTAACCACTCTACATAAATAGCTCGAATAAGATCAAATAGAATGTTGTTTCTGTTAAGCGTTGTCATGGCAACGCGAGATGATTTTCGCCGCCATCTTTAAACAGATGTTTTCTAATAACTAAAGACACTTTGTAGAGGAAATCAATACGACATGAATATAGAAAATGGCTTCAGAGAATTTGTATTCAAAGTATCGAAGCTTATATTGAGTAAAAAAATATAGGGTTTTGTTTTTCTTTTCGGCATGAGGAATAATATTATGGTCGGAAGTCAAGGGTTCTCCGTGTGGTGACGGAGTAAGAATACAATATGTCTCCACCCCATCTCATCCCATGGGTATCGTAAAAACCGACTAAGGGACTATCCGTGAATATTATCTTTACGAAATAAAAAGAAGGAAAACTTGAAATTAAACCCTATACCAATCCGTCTGGCCAGCGTGGTATTACTAGGGCAAGTATCCCTCCGTCACGGGAGGAGGCCCGTCCCTGCAGTGGGACATTAATGGGCTGTTATGATGATACACAAAATCTTGTGTGGGATTGAAATTCACTTCTTTCTCCACGAGAGTCATATAAGTACGCCTAATTTGCCACCGAAGCTTTTACCTATGTATAATATACCTACTTATTTATTTTAAGTCCCTTTATTCAAACAAGATCTCATCCCTGTTCAAGTTTATTTACGTCTAATCCGTTGCTAGGCAACGCTTCGTCGGCCATCTTGTCTCAGCTCAACAATTAAAATATCAAGGTCTTCTTCACAGAAAATGGAAAAGCCTTAGCAACGATAGATAAATACGTTTTTGTCTATTTTCTTTTTCGATTTCTGAGTATTCTTTGTGTTAATTTGGTAAACGTTTTTTGGCTATCACAAGGTAGGTAGACCGACGACCTCGAACAGGTTGGTGGGTCGGACTGGATGGAAAAAGCATGTGACCTGAGGACTGTGGTGCACATGCAAGCATCATAAGTAGCATACATATATTTGACGACCTCTGGGGCGTAGTGATTATATAACATGACTGCTACGCAGAGGTCTCGGGTTCGATTCCCGCTCAATGCAAATCTTTGTGTGCATGACCATGATTGTTTGCATTGGTCTGGGTGTTTTTCATTGATTTTCTATGTATAAGTAATAAGTATGTATATACAAAAAAAAAATATTTAAGTATGTTTATCCGTTGTCTAGTATCCACAGTACAAGCTCTGTTTAGTTTGGGACTAGATGGCGTTGTGTGAAAGTGTGAGGAATATTCATTTATTTATTCTTTGTGCTAATTTGGTATACGTTATTCTATGTGGGAATTAATCCAGTACGAGTACTGGATTAGTTCAGAAACAGAACTCCGTGTGGTGACGGAGTAAGAATATGTCACCCTCACCACCCCATCTCATCCCATAGGTGTAGTAAAACCGACTAAGCGACTATCCGTCAATATTATCTTTACATAATAAAAAGAAGGAAAAATTGAAATTAAACCCTATACCAATCTGTCTGACCAGCGTGGTATTAGTATGCCAATTGCCAAGTATCCCTCCGTCACTGGAGGAGGCCTGTCCGTGCAGTGGGACATTGGTGGGCTGTTATGATAAAAGAACTTCCAGACTCTATACAATTATTTGTGGATCATACAAAAAAATTGTCTTGCATAGACATCAAATCGATTAAGAACTGCATTCAGGAATATAATTGTTAATTTCAGCCAGATTAAGACCATTTCTCGTAAAGCTCATATATAAACACAGGCACGCCTTGTACTATAGTACCATGTAATCCTCATAGTACGTGATCTGGGTACTATACACACAAATCATAGGATAAGAGACGCGATAATATTTCTCAATATTCATTATAATTATAAATGTGTTGTAGGAAGACAATGGTATAAGGCTTTAGGTAGTGTAAGTCTTATATCTATATCTATACTAATATTTAAAGAGGTAAAGTTTGTGTGTTTGTGACGTTGTAGAGGGTAATCTCTGAATCTACTGAACCGATTTTAAAATTTCTTTCTGTGTTGGATAGTCCATTTATCGGGGAGTGTCACAGGCTATATAGTATCGCGCTATAACTAATAGGAGTGGAGCAGTATTGAAATATGTTTAAAAAAGGGACGCGTTTTTTTCGGGTGCGTAAAGTTCACCTAAAATTTCAACTCCTATAATTGGAAGTCCGAAAATGTTCTTCCTAACATTTTACATCCTAACAATCGCAATTCCTAATTTTTTTGTCCCTAATTTTAATAATCCGAAGCGTTCAACTTCATAATTTCAGTAGCCATAAACATCTATTATACTATTATTTGTTTTCCTATATTTTCTCAACATAACCATCGTTTATACTATAATTTAAAGTCATATCTTTTTTGTTTAGATTTCTTTTTATTCATAATAATCAATATTATATACATTCATTTTGCGTAACTTTGTTGACAACATGTAGGTATAGCATAATGTACCAAAGACCAGAGTAAAACCAGAGTCCCTCTCCAATCATTCAGTCAAGATCCAGAAAAGAAATGGGTCCTTTTATAATTATTGGTTTAGGTTATGGTAGAACTGTGACCCCAACGCACGAGCCGAGCGAGCGCAGCGAGCGTGCCGCGGCAGCGGCCGGCGAAGTGCCAGAACCGAATTGGTCCTTTACTGGTATTGGTTTAGTTACGGTTAAATTAATTAAACTCTCAGGCCATAAGCATAATCGTGAACGAGTCCTGTTTTATAGACTTCATTTATTTAAGACATAAATATTCAAATAATTTTAAAAAACAATAATTAAAAAAAAAATGGTTTAGTGTAAAAATGTAAAAAGTTGTTTTGTAATCACAAGAAATAGTATTAAAAAAAACCTTTTTATTACTTTCACTTGGTAAATATTTCTTTCTGAGTATGAGAGAAAATATTATGGTGAAAATGTTTAGGGATAAAAACGTTATGATAAAAAACATTAGGAGTTTAAATATATTTACATAACGATATTATTAATAACGATTTTCGGAAACATGAGTGTTATGAACATCGCCGGTAGCAATACAAATAGTATGAATGAAAACTTTAGGATTTAAAATTTTAGGAAGAGTGATCATTCGGATTACAAATCGTTAGGAAGAACATTTTCGGACGAAGAACTTTAGGTGAGCCAATATGGACCCGTTTTTTTCGCCGCCACGCGTAGTGGGCACGGGTCAGCTAGTTATAAGATAATTGTTAATTTCAGCCAGATTAAGACCATTTCTCGTAAAGCTCATATATAAACACAGGCACGCCTTGTACTATAGTACCATGTAATCCTCATAGTACGTGATCTGGGGGTACTATACACACAAATCATAGGATTAGAGACGCGAAAAAATTTCTCAATATTCATTATAATTATAAATATGTTGTAGGAAGACAATAGTATAAGGCTTTAGGTAAGTCTTATATCTGTATCTAATTCTATACTAATATTATAAAGAGGTAAAGTTTGTGTGTTAATCTTCGGCCGTTCAGAGAATGCGTTCCTGACACGTCGCGATTGAACTGACGCAGTAACTTTGTAATGGCGTTGCAGTTACGATAAAAATATTTTTGCTGGTTGTTTATCGTTTTAACTATTGATGAGCATTAAAACAACATTATTATATCAATAATTAATGAATGTTATAATGTTGTGTCAAACTGAGTGTCAAATAACTTGGTAAACAATATTTTTCTAAATCTACACTGCGCTATTACAAGGTTATGTCAGCGCTTTATATTTGTAGTGCTGTGCCAACAATAACAGTGAATAATAGTATCGTAATCTGTTCTTATCGATACAGTTATACTTTATAAAATAATACGTTTTGTTTTTCTTTTCAAGAATTTGAAAATAATGGACTTTAGAATAACTTTTATTAAATATAAAAATAAAAGTACATTAAATACAAAGTAGCATTTTTATATTTAGGTTGAAAATGGTAACCCCAAATGGCGTTATGGGCCGCCATTTTGTGACGCTGAAACAGTCGTCTGTTGTCGTTTCGTGCGCATAGACCACGTTCTTCAAGTGTTTGCGATCTGTTGTTATTTGACTTTGATTGTGTCTTATATTGCGTTCTTTTTACTTTTGGTGCATAATAATGCCTAAACGTGGACAAACATTGAAAACTGGAGCCCGTGAGTTAATTATCAAGCTGCAAGATTACTTTGAGCGGGAGCGGCAAAATGGCGGACCCCTGGTTCCTGTCGAAAAAGTACAAGAACGCGTCTCTCAGGCGCTTGGAGTTAGCAAACGAACGATTACAAATATTAATAAAGAAAAGTTCGGCTCTACTGGCATGGAAGATAATATTTTACGTACTCCGAAGAAGAAACGTAGAACTAAACCCGTGACAGATATTGATACCTTTGACGCCGATGCAATCAGAAATCATATATATGGTTACTATTCCAGAAATGAATATCTCAACAGGATGAAGCTTTTGGCGTCGTTAAGAGAAGCTGGACTGTTTAGCGGGGGTAAAACTGCTTTAACGAAAATCTTAAAAGATATTGGTTTTTCGTATAAAAAAACAGACAAAAGAAAAATTTTATTAGAACGATACGACATCATTTTGAAACGGATAAGTTTCTTGAGAGAAGCAAAAAAAATTGATAACTGGGATAATGTCGTGTTCATTGACGAGACATGGCTAAACGCCAATCACACGGTTTCCCGTTCTTGGACGGATGATACACAAGCGTCGACGTCGAAAGTACCAATGGGTAAGGGGGCTCGTCTGATAATATGCCACGCAGGTACTGCAAAATACGGCTTTGTGGAGAACGCTTTACTGGCATTTCAATCAAAAACCACAAATGACTACCACGAGGAAATGAATGCCAGTACATTTAAAGAGTGGTTCCAGAACGTGCTTTTGCCCAGCCTACCAGAGCCTTCTGTAATATTGATGGATAATGCCTCCTATCACTCGTTTCAAATACAGAAACCACCTACCCAAGCTAATAAAAAAGAAGAAATGGTTGCTTGGTTACAAGCAAAAGGCATTGACGCAAATATGCAGATGCTAAAAGCAGAGCTAATTAAGTTAGTGAAAGAAAATAAAGCGGCAAATGTGCGATACGAAATCGATGAAATGGCTTTGGAGTACGGTCATCGCGTTCTAAGAATTCCACCGTATCATTGCCAATATAACGCGATTGAGCTAATCTGGGCTCAAATAAAAGGTTACGCCGCCCGCCACAATACTTCCCCGCCATTCAGCACGAAAAAGATGATGACCCTGTTAAAAGAAGCCTGCGGGAAAGTCACAAGAGATGACTGGGCAAAGGTTGTCGAAAAGACTAAAAACCTGATTATGGAACATTTTGACCGAGATATCAGGATTGATTCTGTAATTGATAATAATATAATTATACATGTAGGCGAAGATGATTTTTTTTTTTTTTTATTTTTTTTATTTTTTCATTTATTTGGGATACTTACAACTAGCATATACAATAAACGTAACTTATAGATTTATGAAGGTCATTTACAAGTTTCCGCTGATAGAAGAAAGAAATGATGATGAAGACACCACCTCCTCAAGCGAATCGGAGTCTGATTAATATTCTGTACGCACATTTAGTTCAATGTACTTTATTCCATAGAAATACAGATTGTAACTTTGTAAAAAATAATAAATAAAACAATTTTATTATATTAATATTCCCTTTTATTGTTTCCACGTAAAGAACTAAAATATAAATTTTAAATGATTCCGCCAATTTAAAACGGTCTAAATCTAATCATAAAAATAACGCGGCGGTTCATTTTGGAGTAACGGTAACGAACTCGGTATAATGTTGTGTCCATCACTAGTCGTGACTAACTGATAAGTGTCAGGAACGCATTCTCTGAACGGCCGGACAATAGTGACGTTGTAGGGGGTACTGAACCGATTTTAATAATTTTTCCTGTGTTGAACAGTCCATTTATCGGGGAGTGTCATAGACTATTAAGTATCACGCTATGATTCAGCGAATCGGTAATGAAATATGTTTAAAAAAAAGGACGCGTTTTTTTGCCGCCCAACCAAATGGGCACGGGTCAGCTAGTAATAAGATAATTGTTAATTTCAGCCAGATTAAGACCATTTCTCGTAAAGCTCATATATAAACACAGGCACGCCTTGTACTATAGTACCATGTAATCCTCATAGTACGTGATCTGGGGGTACTATACACACAAATCATAGGATTAGAGACGCGACAAAATTTCTCAATATTCATTATAATTATAAATATGTTGTAGGAAGACAATGGTATAAGGCTTTAGGTAGTGTAAGTCTTATATCTATATCTATACTAATATTTAAAGAGGTAAAGTTTGTGTGTTTGTGACGTTGTAGAGAGTAATCTCTGGTTCTACTGAACCGATTTTAACGACGCCATATTTGTTTACCTTTATATTTTAAATCGTAATAAATGAACAGAATATTACGTTATGCATTACGATCCGTACAAACTTATTTTGCTTTGCTTGCATGTCTTCATCATTTTTAAAAACAAAAGATAAAAAATCTGTCCCGAATTTTCAATCCAAAGTCTGGTTCTATAAAACAAGATGGCGCATAATCGCGTCGATGGTTGCCTAGCAACCGCCCACCTGTTGACGGCGCGAAACATCGGAATTTTCCATTTATTTTCTTAATATATTTAGATATTGTAGGTGTGAATCCCAACTTTGATAGAAGTGCCCTTTGAACAAACATTTCGACGAAATATATGATTTGTTTTTTAGAAATATTTTTTTATGTAATCATATCTTTGGCTATAATTAGATATTTTATCGATTCAAAAGAAGCTACTTTCTTCTATCATTTTGTGTTGCCAGTGATGACATATAGAACAGAGACGTTGTCGCTGACTATAGGCCACCCAGATCGCAATGGAGAGAGCTATGTTGGAAGAGACTCGAAACTCAAAGCCGATGGATGAAAAAGGCACAAGTACCTAATAATCTTGGGAGGGAGACTATGTTCAAGAATGGAAGTTAATTGGCTGATACGATGATGATATATTTTTAACGCTACTACTTCTTCAAGCCCCGTGTCATGAAGCTAAAGGCCATTGGGCTCTTCAGAATATCAGCGCTATGGGTAACCATAGCACAGTGCTGAGAAGGGTTCCCTTTTTGGTCTCTCACTGTTTCATTGCTATCTATGTATTTAATCTTATGTATTTACTTAATTGTTTTCCTTTTTCATTTTTTGTGACAGTGTGAGAACATAATAAATAATTTTTCTTTTCTTTTTTTTACACAAAGGACATCCAAACTCAGGGCGATATTGTAGATCGTACAGATTCTATTACGTTGGATTTAAACTCATAACTGAGCTCTTACTGTTAGCTGGGCTCTAGTATTGCTAACATCGATCAACGTTGGTATAGCTTACCATCAGGTGAACTTTTAATCGCCTGCAATTTAAATGCAATAAAAAATGTGGTGCTGTCACACACACAATTTTATACTAAAAAGCCCAATTTTCCGGAAAACTATACGCTTTTTTATAGTAGGTACATGTTCCCGAGATTGACAAATGCCTCCCCAAGGTATCGTATTTATTCTCGATTTAGAATATATAGCGTTATAGCCGATGTATGAAACAATATAACGAACCTTTCCGAAGATTTACGATCGTAGCGTATAGATTTTTATTGGACATGAAAAATGTGGAAAAAACATTTAAAAAATTAAATTAAAAAATGAAAATGAAGAATGTTGATACTAATGATTAAGGCTACAGGAAAATTCACACATCGGGCCGTCCAGGTTCCCTAGTACATTTTATCCAAGATACTAGACTACAAGACTTATAACGATTCCGAAAAGATGTGAAAGAGATCCTTCTCTCTTTCATCTTTTATCTGGGTATATTCCTTGAAATCATCATAACAGCCCATTAACGTCCCACTGTAGGGACGGGCCTCCTCCCATGACGACGGAGGGATTGGTATAGGGTTTAATTTCAAGTTTTCCTTCTTTTTATTTCGTAGAGATAATATTCACGGATAGTCTCTTAGTCTGTTTTTACGACACCCATGGGATGAGATGGGGTGGTCACATACTGTATTCTTACTTTGTCACCACACGGTACACGTATTATAATCCTTATCAAAGTTCTGTTTAGAATTGGTTTTTTAATCAGGAGTCCAGTCGAAATAGTTTCAAAACCTCACCTCTAGCTATTTATTTACGTCTACAGACATAAATAATATTAAAAATAATAATTTTATTAATAAAAACAGCAAAATTTGAATATAAATATGGTTCCATAATAAAACTTAATACACAGGGGAATACACAGCGAGTGTAAAACTAATCTTGTATAATGAAATTCAGTGGTTACAAGTATATATTACTGACTGTGGTGAAAATGAAAAATATAATTAAAAGTCTCCGTGTGGTGACGGAGTAAGAACACAATATGTCACCACCCCATCTCATCCCATGGGTGTCGTAAAAACCGACTAAGGAACTATCCGTGAATATTATCTTTACGAAATAAAAAGAAGGAAAACTTGAAATTAAACCCTATACCAATCCATCTGGCCAGCATGGTATTATCATAATCTTTCGACAATGTGTGAAACGATGTCACATGAAAATTCGTGATTGCATGTTTTCGTGGTTGCATGTTTTCGTTGCAGCGTTATTCTAGCTTCAGTAATTCGGAAATCAGTAATTTACCCCTCATTTCATGATACTATCATCCGTTTGGCTTCATTTCTGGGACTGTATTAGCGCTTTCCATCAGCCTCGATACGGTCAAATTGGCGTGTTTTTCAAGAGAGCCTATAATAAAATATATCTATCGGAGATATGTAAATAGGTTTACGAAGGAGGTAAAGTGGGAAAATGTAACGTGAACCTTGGACTTTATTTACACCGTACGGATAAAATATAAAATAAATACTCCTCACACATACACACAACGCCACCTAGTCCCAAACTAAGCAAAGCTTGTACTAAGGGTACTAGACATCGGATAAACACACATAAATTCATACATCGTACTAAAATTTTATGCGAAATTTTGTGAGGATGGATGGATGGATGTTTGTAACTCTTTCACGCAAAAACTACTGAACGGATTTTGATGAAACTTTACAGTAATATAGCTTACACATCAGAATACCATATAGGCTACAAATAATAAAGACTTAATCCCTAAGTCACCTTTTATAACAATAAAGTGATGAAAAAGGGACTAAAAATAAAAACTGTCCCAAATCGATCTTATTCAGTCGGTGTCGTAAAAAATTTCTTTTACATCCACGTATGTCTCATCATAACAGCCCATTAATGTCCCACTGCAGGGACGGACCTCCTCCCGGGACGGAGGGATACTTGGCCCACTAATACCACGCTTGCCAGACGGATTGGTATAGGGTTTCATTTCAAGTTTTCCTTCTTTTTATTATTAGGTAAAGATAATATTTACGAATATGTAGTGTAATGAAACAACCGAGTCTGGTTAACAACTACTTTATTAATACAAGCGGGTACTTGTATACATAAGTACCCACAACATCTTTCCCTTTATAAAAAAGTACAATAAAAACTTAATTACAATAACAAAACAAACTATACTTATACATACTATATTAATATTATTTAGCGATCCTGCTACGGAGACATGGAGGAGAATACTCATCGCTTTCGTTCCCTATCAGTTCCCTACTAGGCTCGTATTCCTCTCCTTCATCATCGGATGTGTAGAACTCATCATCCGATATTACAATAGGACTAAGTTTTTTACACTCCACTTGTTCTTGTTTACCATCAGGCGTACTCTTAATTAAATGTCGTCGGTTGCGTCGATAAATGCCTATCCTGTTCTTCACTACGTAAGAACGTGGAGTGGACGCTTTACCCAAAATAGTACCTCGAATCTTTTTATTGTTATTTTCTAACATAATTACGTTATCGCCGACATTTAATTCAGGCAGCGTTTTACAATGTTGATCGTAATAGCTCTTACTAGTTTTTTGTTTATGAAGCATTTTTTTATGATGAGTCATAATATTATCATTATAATTACTACTTTGTTTTAACAAATCTGGATGAACTGGCAGTCTACATTTCAATCGCCGTCCCATCATTAGTTGTGCAGGAGAATCCAAATTTTCGCGAGGCGTGTTTCTATAACTTAATATATTTAGATAAAAATCCGTGTTACTATCAATCGACTTTTTTAATATTTTTTTAATTGTTTGTACTTACTGCTCTTTCGCTCTTTCCGTTAGATTGAGCGTAATACGGTGAGGATGTTATGTGATCGAAGTTCCACTCTTTAGCAAACATTTTAAACTTATGACATGAAAACTGAGGACCGTTATCACTGATAACGGTATCGGGAATTCCGTAGCGAGCAAAATTTTCTTTTAAGACCGTAATTACAGAGTTAGCTGACGTATCTCTTAAATAACTTACTTCCACAAATCCTGAGAAGTAATCAACTAAAATTAAATATGATTTCTTACCATATTCAAATAAATCAGTACCGATTTTATTCCACGGTAAATCTGGTATGGGAACCGGAATCATAGGCTCTTTACTCGGTTTGTTTGAATTCTCCTGACACACTTTACACTTCTGTACATACTCCTCAATCTGTGTAGATATACCTGGCCAAAACAATACCTCACGCGCGCGTCTTTTACAACGATCAACTCCTTGGTGCCCCTCATGAATTAATCTTAACATTTCATTTCTCAATGATTCTGGGATTAATACCTGTTTATTTTTAAAAATAACATTATTAACACAGTATAGTTCATCTCGAATAGACCAAAAATACCTCAAATCTTTATTTACACTATATTTCTGGGGCCAACCTTGATTTATATAATTAAGCAAATGTTTTAAAGACTTATCTTTCATTGTCTCCCTCTTTATCAGAGAGAGTTTACTCTGAGACATAGGTATATTTTCTATTACCATTTTTAATTGATATAATATTGCCTTACTAATTTTATCATCATACAAATCGGAAAGAGGCGCGCGTGATAAAGTATCAGGAATATACATAAATTTTCCAGGCTTATAGACTATTACTAAATCGTAACCTTGTAGTCTTAACATCATACGTTGCAAGCGTGCTGGGATACAATCTAAAGGTTTCTTAAAAATGCTTTCAAGCGGTTTGTGATCTGATTCAATAAGTACATTATTTTTCCCATATATATACTGGTGAAATTTTTCGCATGCAAAAACGATCGCAAGGAGCTCTTTCTCAATTTGCGCGTACCTAACTTGTGTGTCAGTGAGCGTACGCGAGGCGTACTCGACCGGCCGTCCGCCCTGCATGAGCACGCCGCCCAGCGCCACGCTGCTCGCGTCCACTGACAACACCACCGGCTTGCTAACATCATACAAAACTAAGACTGGGGCATTGCATATAAGGTTTTTTAAATTTTCAAAGGCAACTTTATGCCCTAATTCCCAATGCCAAGCGACCTCTTTTTTTAATAATTTATTAAACGGAAATGTATGGTCTGAATAATTTGGTATGTATCTAGATAAATAATTAACTACGCCTAAAAATCGTTCTAAGCTCTTACGATCCGTTGGTTCTGGCATATTGCTCACAGCTCTTATTTTCTCAGGATCTACTTTCATTCCATCCTTATTAAATATATGACCTAAGTATCTAACCTCCTCTACTGCAATTCGACATTTTTCTTTATTAAATTTTAAATTTATTTCTCGGGCTCTTTTAAATAACTCAGTCAGTCGCAAATCATGTTCCCGCCTGGTACTACCCCAACAGATAATATCGTCGATAAAAGATTCTATACCTTCCAACCCTTCTAAAAGTTGTTTGATCTTAGCATGAAACACTTCAGGCGCACAGTTCAATCCAAAAGGTAATCTTAAGTACTGATATCTCCCGAAAGGAGTGTTAAATGTGCATAGATCAGCACTTTCTTTATCCAACATGACCGACCAGAAACCCGAATTAGCATCTAAAACTGAGAAGTACTTAGCGCCATAAAGCTTTGTCGACAGTTCGTTTATTGTTGGTAACTGAAAATGTGCTCTTTGTATAGCTACGTTGAGAGGCCTCGGGTCTAAACACACGCGTAATTGACCATTTTTCTTAGCAACTGTCACTAAAGAATTTACCCACGGTGTGGGATAGGTCACCTTTCTAATGACGCCCATTTGCGTCATCCTATTTAATTCATTCAACAATTTGTCACGCAAACCTAAAGGTACTTTTCGTGAGGCACATATTACTGGTTTGATATTTTTATCGACAACGATATGGTATTCACCCGGTAAACAACCCAATCCATTAAATAAATCGTCATTTTCTGATATGTTTATATTCTGAATTCTTTTAATTAATCCTAACGTTACACAAGCTTGTAGTCCCAGCACACTTTGACAATTTATAGATGCTATAGCAAACTTTAAATCATATTTAATACCTTTATGGTCCCACGTTAAATTACATAACCCTTTTATTGGTATATATTCCCCACTGTATGATTGTAGTTTAATACAATTATTAATTACAATAATGTTAGGGTTGTAACCCATAGCTATAAAACGTGAAAACGATAAAACATTAATATCTGCACCAGTGTCCAATTTAAATCTTTCTGGCCCACACTCCCCGTTAAGTACTTGAAACCAGTCCTTTGATATGTCGTTTACCTCAGAAACATTATACAGTACAGATATAAAAAAAGACTCACAGTCATCTTCATTGTCCGATATTCCCTCACGTACGCCAATTTCAAACATTTTTTTCTCACTTTTTTTAATTTTACACATCCTAGCAAAATGCCCATAATTCTCACACACATAACACTGCACTGAAGTGGCTGGACAATCAGCCGGTATTTTACACTGTCCGCCACACCTATGACACTGATCTGACGATCCAAAATAACCCGCACGGCGCACGGAACCGCCTCCGCCGGCGCCGCCGCTGCTGAGCCCAGCCACGGGCGGCTGGTTGCGCTCGCGTAGGCCCCCGTGGCCGCTGCGCCCGCGGCTCCAGCCACCGCGCCCGCGGCCTCCGACCCCGCGTCGTACACCTATCGCATCCACCTGCGCCGCCGACCCCTGGTCGCCGCGCGTCTCCAACACACGATGGCTGTCGCTCGATATTTCGTTGACTTGAACGATTTTGATAGCTTTATCTAATGTCAAGTCATCAGTTCTTAGTAAGCGATCTCGCACGATTGTGTTACTTATTCCACAAACAATACGGTCGCGAATCAATTCCTGCTCCAAGCTTTTAAATTCACAATTTTTGCTTAGCAACTTCAACGCAGTGACGTACTGATTGATAGATTCGCCATTTTGTTGACTTCTCGTGAAAAAATTGTACCTTGCTAACGTTATATTCGGTTTGACACCAAAATACTCGTCAAACTTTTTCAACAATACCGACACGTTATCTTTTTCGTTGTCATCCGTGAACGAAAATGTTTCATATACATCGAACCCCTCGGGTCCAATTAAATTCACCAGAAGACTTGCTTGCACGCCATCTTCTTCTTTATGCACCCCAGATGCTTTTAGAAACAAATTAAACTGCGTTTTCCATTTTTTCCACGCGTCAGCCCGGCTGACGGGAGTGCCATCCAGACTCAATTCTGTCGGTGGGCGAGCGTGTTCCATTGTTTTATCACAACAATTACGTTTCACAACACCGTTATACCGAAATATAGTAGTATTACTGCACTTTATCACGTTTAATCACGTAAAAATCACCGCTGTCACCATGTAGTGTAATGAAACAACCGAGTCTGGTTAACAACTACTTTATTAATACAAGCGGGTACTTGTATACATAAGTACCCACAACAGAATAGTTCCTTATTCGGTTTTTACGACACTCATGGGATGAGATGGGGTGGTGACATATTGTATGCTTAATAATATAACTTAAATAACAACGGTGTTAGCAGCATCCTAGTAGCAATGTACATAAATACATCTTCGTTAAAACATATCCGCGCATTCGTCTCCATTAGATAAACAGGGCACGTACCGTTCTAACATCGGATAGCGGTTTTTCTTCAACCTTTGTAAACATGGAGGTCGAGTTAAGTTTACACTTATTTTACTTTAAGGACATAATAATATGACAGTATTAGAACCTATACTAATCCGTTTGACTTTACCAATCCGTTTGGCCAGCGTGGTATTAGTAGGTCAAGTATCCCTCCGTCAGGGGAGGAGGCCCGTCCCTGCAGTGGGGCTTTATTGAGCTGTTATTATCCGCGCATTCGTCTCCATTAGATAAACAGCGCACGTACCGTTGTAACAACGGATAGCGGTTTTACTTCAACCTTTGTAAACATGGAGGTCGTATTAAGTTTACACTTTTTACTTTAAGGACACGATAACATCACTTGTCCGTGTGGTGACGGTGTAAGAATACAATATGTCACCACCCCATCTCATCCCATGTGTCGTAGAAGGCGACTAAGGGACTATCCGTGAATATTATCGTTACGAAATAAAAAGAAGGAAAACTTGAAATTAAACCCTATACCAATCCGTCTGGCCAGCGTGGTATTAGGCCATGTATTCCTTTCGTTATGGAAGGGGGCCCGTCCTTGCAATGGGACAATAATGGGCTGTTATGATGATTCAATAAATAACTTCACTCACTCGTGTCAGCTTGCAGGTCCGTACATATTCTTCATCCCACTACGTTTGAAGAACCCATTATTATATGATGGAGGAAACATTATGTGCCTAAAGTTCGTCTTAAAATGCAATAAGTTCCACGTAAGAAAGAGTTCCCGAACCTTTTAGTAAGAGACAACACCATTTCCGGACCGTTACGATTTGGGGAGCTTCAAGAAACGAGCGTACTCCCTTTTAAAAGGTCGGCAACGCATCTGTGATTCCTCTGGTGTTGCGGGTGTCCATGGGCGGCGGTGATCACTTACCATGAGGTGACCTGCAGGCTCGATTGCCTCCTATCACATAAAAAAAACCTAAACATATAAATTTTAAAAAACAACTTCCGTATTAGCGGTCATATGCCCTCTGTTACAAGGATTTTATAAGGATCTATTTAACACAAGGAACATCCAGTCATAAGGCAATAATTTGTAGGATTTAAAAAAGAATTGTTCTTATAACTGTAATCAAAAACTGTTTACTCCAATTTTCCAAAAAAACTAATCTACCCATCCAAATCGCTGCCGCGTCAACACACTTCAATTTTACGACAATAATTATTGCCAGCGCACAAAATACGATTTCCTTATAACAAAAAATATTCTATCAGAAAAGCCATTACCAATTTTATTTTCAAACGTCAATATAAAAACAAACTTTTATACCAGGTAATAAAGTACATTATTATTTAACAAGCTTTTGAAATGTTACGTTGTTGTAATTTGAACTTTGATGTAAAGGGAATACGGTTCTGTTTTCGTTACATTTGTATTAAGGGTAAAATTGACCCAGTGATATTTAGTTGACCTATTTAAAGGACATCAGAGACGATTGCATTGGGTCCGTATCAGTGACATCACTATTTAAATAGCCTTATCTTTGTTAATAGCCTTATGTCCTACTGTAGGGACGGGCTTACTGAAAGAGGGTAAGTTGGCCTAATAATACCAAGAACTGCCTCTGTTGCAAAGTGGTTGTGTAAGCGACTGTTTTACACGAGGTCGCGGGTTTTATCTCATGCAAAATAATTACGTCGTAAAAACCGACTAAGGGACTATCCGTGAATATTATCTTTACGAAATATAAAGAAGGAAAACTAGAAATTAAACCCTATACAAATCCATCTAGCCAGCGTGGTATTAGTAAAATAGGCCAAGTATCCCTCCGTCACGGGAGGAGGCCCGTCCCTGCAGTGGGACATTAAAGGGCTGCTATTATATCAGCTAATCGACGTCCACTGCTGGACATAGACCTCCTTCAAATATTAACACCTTGTGCGGTACTGAGCGTTCCTCATCTTAAACCCGATTTACACATCGACAAGTACAGTCACGAGCAATAATATGTACACATTTTCGCATTTTGTAAACCAGTTATCTAAAGTTCTGCCAATCCAAAATTGAAAATTCGAAGATTAATTCAAAACTGTACGGAACCTCTTCTAAATTACGAATTCATTTTGATATTGTAATGTCTAGATAAACGTGCAGATAGTTTAGAAAATTTGAAAATGTGTACATATTATTGCTCGTGACTGTACAGTAGCGAGTTAAGTAGTAAGTTGTTGATTAAAGTTGGCAAGACCCAAGAGTACTAAAAATGTTGTTATGTTGTTGCTACTTCGTACTAAACTCGCCAAAAAATAAGATGGAGATCTATTTAAATCATCTTTATCAACAACTTACTACTTAACTCGCTACTGTACTTGTCGATGTGTAAATCGGGCTAAACGGTGTCTCGTCGTTAAATACTCGTATTATTACATTATTTTATTAGCTATAATAATTATATTAGAGAAATTTTCTCTTGTCTTTACGACCCTCACAGGACACACCTGGATGTTATTGGCATCCGTTAAATGTATGTACATACAACACTAAGTAAAATTTTACATATAATGAAATTATGAAATTGCCGTTTTTTATCGCCGCAGTCTTTAGACTCTATTTTCTTTTAAAACATAATTATATTGTTTAAATATTTTTTGTTATTTTATGAAATATAGGATATAACCAACATCTTACAAATAATAATAAATATAAAAAATATTATTTGTATTAATAATAAGTCTGTGAACATGGGTCCAATTTAAAACAGCGGATTTTCCCATTTGTTTAATTGTAACTTCTTCCCTGATACTATTTTTTGTCTTTGTTTTATACACAATAGTTAGCTTAAATTACTTATACTAAATTTCATTCTTTTATGTTTAATATTGAAAAATCTAAGAAACGTTAGTATGAAAAATCTAACTTCTGATAAAATCTTTATACAAAACGGCAATTTGATAGGTAAAGGACCTATTATTACTAGAGTCTAGAACTTTTTTGAAAATATGTACCAAGAAAACTAAGTAAGTATGTAAGTACCAGGCAAGTTCTAACAATAATGTTCATCCCGACAAAGGTTTTTATTGAATGGGAATAGCATAGAAGAGATGTGATAACATGATTTGTTATTAAGAATGCATACTTAAAAAAAATATTTTAGAGAGAACAAAAAAGTAATAAATTGTTTATTCTATAAATAAATAAATAAATATTCACGGACATCTCTACACAGCGCCATCTGTTCCCAAAGTAAGCTAGGCTTAACCTGCTTGTGTTATGGGTAACAGAACAACGGATATAAATATAACTTAAATACTTTTTTTTGGTAATACATACATATTATACATAGAAACACTCAGACCAATGCAAATAACCATGTTCATGCACACAAATATTTGCATTGAGCGGGAGTAATGCTTTCAAATTCTATCTTCATTTAGTAAATAAATATTTTCATTTTCCTGTATGTATTCGCATCGTTACATTGCATATAGCCGGTGAAGCTACGTCAGTGAAGTCATTCTATGGAAAGGAAACCGCCCAATAGTATTTCTTCTGACCACATCCGCGCTTCGAAGGGCACATAAAAAGAAGAAACCGACTTTCGTTGTATTGACACAGTTGTTAAATCACGTCACAGGTCTAAGGGCGACTTGAACTACTCTCAAAACGAAGTTGGCCACTAACCAAAATAGTTAGTTTAATAGAAAAAAGTATGTATTCCAGAAAAAAAATAACTTGTTTTCCAATACAGGCCATAGTAAACTTTTTAATATTATTAAAATGTTACACAGTTTGTACGGCAAAGCAATCACATTAGACTGAAACACGCTGTATAACCTTTTACATGAAAATTTAATACCATTATGTATCCATTGAACGGTATTAGAAATAAAAACAGCTGTATACAGACTAGTTATGTGTTAAGTACTGAGTTTTATACTTTGTCGCCTAGATGGCGTTGTAAGTGTAATTTGTGCTTGCTGTTTTGGAATATACATTTTAGCATCTACGATGTTTGGACGAAATATTACCTTTTTTGTAACTTGTGGAAATGCCAAAAAGACTCTAAAGGCTGGGAGATATCAGGACATAGGCATGTCGGACTAAAACTGACTAAATCCATACCAGGTAATTAAAATAATAATACCTCAGGTTACAAAATCCTATACCAATTCTGTTGGTTTAGGGTATTCGTACTCCAAGTTTTACAACTGCTTACCATCCACACAAGCGTGTTTTAAAAAATAAAAAGCGTTTTAACTATTTTTATCAATACTCTGGTTTTGAAGTCGATTTTTTAATTAGAAAATATTGATTAAAGCGCCGATTACACTAGACTACATGTAGTCAACTACATCTTGAAGGAGACTACATGTAGTCTTTCCATTTCCATGTAATTCTTATGGAAATGGAAAGACAACATGTAGTCTCCTACAAGATGTAGTTGACTACGTGTAGTCTAGTGTAATCGGCGCTTAAGTTACCGTTTAGAGAGTGCATACCCAACTCTATCATTTATAAATCAGAGATTGCAACTGGCTGTGAGCGTCTTTTAATTGGCAAAGGGGTGGAAATCCAAGAAGTTGGTCAAAGAAAAAAATCCTAGTTCCAAATTTATAGAATGGGTCGGGATCGCCAGTAACTTAGTTTTCCATCTAGCAAGAGATCGAGATTTAACTGGCTCGGTGGCACAGCGGTGGTGTATGCTGCCATGCAGGAGGTCGTAGATTTCTTCGATCGAGCTCTTTGTTAAGGCAACAAATGGCTCGATCTGTGTAATGTGACGACCTCTGTGGCGTAGTGGTTATTTAACATGACTGCTACGCAGAGGTCTCGGGATCGATTCCTGCTCAATGCAAATATTTGTGTTCATAAACATGATTGTTTGCATTGGTCTGGATCTTTTCTATGTATAATATGTATGTATTTACAAAAAAAAGGTATTTAAATATTTTTATCCGTTGTGTAGTACCCATAGTACCAGCTCTGCTTAGTTTGGGACTAGATGGCCTTGTGTGAAAGTGTGAGAAAAAGAAAAGATATCTTTTTTTAACATAATAACTAACTAATACGAGTAAGTATACATTTCTATTACTATGATAAGACGCCATTAACTTGTTTATAAAAGATCAGAGAGAAAATGTCAGGAGTGACGTCATCGATGACCGAAATACGCAATTGTGACGTCATACCTACGTTATAGTAAGAAAGTGTACGGAAATAACATATACATTAGTATACGTATAATATGTAGGCATAGAAAGACTTTACGTTAGAGGCTTTCATTGGAATATGAGTCTTATTTCTAAGGAATAGGGTACATGTGTGGTGCAGGAGTAAGAATACACGGTGACGGAGCAAGAGTCTCTGCGAATACAAATATAGAAAAACTTTACATGAAATAGCATGCCAATGTGTTTGACCAGCAGTAAGCCTTCTAAGTAAATTTCTTGATAAATATAAATATTCCTCACACATTGACACAACGCCATTTAGTTCCAAACTAAGCAAAGCTTGTACTATGGGAATTAGACAACGAATAAACATACTTAAATACTTTCTTTTTTTGCGAATACATGCATATTATACATAGAAAACACCCAGTCCAATGCAAACAATCATGTTCATTCACACAAATATTTGCATTGAGCGGGAATCGAACCCGAGACCTCTGCATAGCATGCATGTATTTACAAAAAAAAGTATTTAAGTATGTTTATCCTTTGTCTAATACCTATAGTACAAGCTTTGCTTAGTTTGGAACTAGATGGCGTTGTGTGAATGTGTGGGGTGGGTATATCCGACTTGACTATGTTCTTTTACAGGTGGTAGCTGTCTTCAGAGTGGTGTCATTAACTATACCAACACTCAAGTCAAGACAATCATTTGTGGATCGTGCAAATAATTCTCGTACTTCATGCACATAAATATCCCTAGGTCCACTAGGATAATTCGTGGTAAGCGCCAATTTAAAAAAAAGATATACTTAAATCTGCTTCACACAGTTGTCAAGTAGACAACTTAATACTCAATACTCAATATCTTTATTGCACTCCATATGTTACAAAAAGGTGTTACTTATAATATCACAGATACAATATGGACCCTGTTGGATATGGCACTTTAGAAGAGAGGAGGATGCTAGATCATCAAATTAGCAAACTTAGTTTTAAATAAATGTAATTAATATATAAAAAATTGTGTAATGTTTATTTCAATAAATGGATATTGTCTTTATATTCTAGATATAATTTAGTGAAGTCCTGTCCGAAAAATATCTTTAAAAAAAAATACTTATTAATGTTTGTTTACAAATAACAAATCAAATGCTATTATTTGTTGTATCACAGATATGATAACATCTTCCCCTAATTTCCGATGGGGCGGTTATGCAATAACGCCACACCACAACAGGAAAATTTTGCTTCCAAAAATATATAAGTACCTACATTATTAAAAATATTTATGTCGGGACTTGGTCAGTTATCGTTACTTCCTATCGTACTTAATATTAATAAACTAAATTATTTCTTTACTCCGTGTGGTGACGGAGTAAGAATACAATATGTCACCACCCCATCTCATCCCATGGGTATCGTAAAAACCGACTAAGGGAATCCGTGAATATTATCTTTACAAAATAAAGAGAAGGAAAACTTGAAATTAAACCCTATACCAACCCGTTTGGCCAGCGTGGTATTAGTAGGCCAAGTATCCCTTCGTCAAGGGAGGAGGCCCGTCCCTGCAGTGGGACATTAATGGGCTGTTTGCAAATTATTTCTTCAAGACACAGGTAACTGATGTTTTGTTCAAAACGGCATAACTAAAGTCGGACTGGGCAGGCCACATTTGGCAGGCCGAATACCTGAAGTGTGGTGCGGTGCGCTAGATTTAGGGTCATAGCAAATATAACGTAACGTAAACGAATCGGCACCGCCTCGCCTTTTTCGTCGTTGTCAAACGTCAAAAATCCGATTACGTTACGTTTCCGATTAGTGTGTGTTGCAGTAAGGAGTTGCATACAAATAATACTGACGGGCTCGAGTTGATACGGTGCCGATTCTTTTACGTTACGTTATATCTGCTACGACCCAAAAGCCCGATTTACACATCGACAAGTACAGTAGCGAGTTGGGTAGTAAGTAGTTGATTTAAATAGATCTCCATCCTATTTTTTGGCGAGTTAAGTACGAAGTAGCCCCCTCTCTCGCGTCTCGCCAACTTAACTCGCCAAAAAATAGGATGGAGATCAATTTAAATCAATTTAATCAACAAATTATTACCTAAATCGCTACTGTACTTGTCGATGTGTAAATCGGGCATAAGCCGTGCTCAATCACAACGAATCAGCGTCTCGGCTGGCCTCGTAAGAGGTGGCGTGATGAGCTGCACTGGCCACAATAACACTGACTTTCATTGGCTATGGACTGAGAAACGTGGAAGTCAAGGGGAGAGACCTTTGCCTAGTGTTGGAATGATATGGGCTAACAGTAAACTATTTCTACATTTTAATAAATAAATAAATATTCCTCACTGTACTATGTATTGTACTATGGGTACTAGACAACGGATAAAAATACTTAAATACTTTTTTTTTGTAAATACATACATTATACATAGAAAATACCTAGCCCAATGCAAACAATCATGTTCATGCACACAAAGACTTGCATTGAGCGGGAATCGAACGCGAGACCTCTGCGTAGCAGTTATGTTACATAACGTCTACGCCACAGAGGTCGTCATATCAGGACAAAGGATATCAGTTCCTTTTTGATTTTCCTCTGCAAAGACAAGCCTCTGTCTTTGATAGAGCAAAACTTGGCCAACTATACTGTATGCAGTGTATTTAAGGCCCAGTTTACCTATATCCTAGTAGAAGGCCCGTCTTATCAATGGGAAAGTTACAAACTAAATTGCAAGCCCATAACAGCATTCGTTATTCTGTTAGCTAGTTCACGTTCTAGTACCAACTTAAGTGTTGCTAGGTGGAAATATACCGAAATAAGTGGTAAAGTGACGACACAGGGCTTTGTTGTCGCTTTCCGATTAGGGTGACCATGCTTTACAATATTTTTTATATGAAATTGAGTTAATGTCAAACCATAACAAGAATATACACACAATCTACTTGGGTACGGAGTAAGACTACAATATGTTACCACCCCATCTCATCCCATGGGTGTCGTAAAAACCGACTAAGGGACTAGCCGTGAATATTAGCTTAACGAAATAAAAAGAAGGAAAACTTCAAATTAAACTCAATACTTAACGGATTAGCCAGCGTGCTATTAGTAGGCCAAGTATCCCTCCGTCACAGGAGGAGGCCCGACCCTGCAGTGGGACATTAATGGACTGTTATGATGATACTAAGAATATAAGGGATGACCACTACTTTAACTTTACATTACATCATAACTTTTAAGCTATCGCGCTTTATTATCATAAAATACTTAATATTATAAACAGGTAAAGTTTGTGTTTGTGAGTTTGTGACGTTGTATGGGGTAATCTCTGGATCTCCTGAAGCGATTTTAAAAATTATTTCTGTGTTAAATAGTTCATTTTCCGGGAAGGGTCATAGGCTATATAGTACCACGCTATGACTAATAGGAGTGGGGCAGGAATGAAATATGTTTAAAAAAGGGACGCGTTTTTTTTTTCACCGCCCAACGAAATGGGCACGGGTTAGCTAGTTTATTATATAAACGGGATATTACCGAGCATTCTATTTATCGTTATTTTACTTGACGTTTCGGCACAGGTTGCACTGGCCGTGGTCGCAAGCTGACTTTACGAAGTTTACGACATCGTGGTCAGGATGACAATAACCTTTTTACTACGACTACGCAATGAGTGGTCCTCACAAGGAAGGTGCGACCAGGTCGTCTAAATCTTTGGATTGAATGAAATTAATTATTAGGACTATCAGGCGCAAGATAGTCGTTCAAAGTTCACACGTTTATTTCGCAATCTTTCCCTTCATTTACTAACGTAGTGATACTTAACCATTTCACAGTGCCGCCAGCAGACACAATAGTAAAACAATGCACGTGTACCATATATGGTACACTTCACTGGGAACGTGTCAATCTCTGCTAACTTTCCCATAGTCATCTTTTTGAAACATAATATAAAAAATAAAAAAACCAATACCAAGTTCTTTGATAAGGAAAACATTAAAACAACATTAGTATTTCTTCAGAACTCCAATATTACTTATAAAAGTTGTCAGAAAAAATAAAAAACAAATGTATAAGGCAATCGTAGACCAATTTATTTATAAGAAACGAATGACTTTTAATTTGGAAAAATAAATAAAGTACAAAAAAGACGCTAAAGAAATACGTTTGATGTATCTATTAAAGTAAATTTGACATTAATATTGTGCCTTATAACAAGACATTAAGGTACATTAGGCACCTAGCAGGTAAGGCAGGTCTCTTTTGCAAAAGGCTGCTAGCTAGGACTTTATAAAGCTGATAAAAAAATATTTCTAAGTAAATAATAATGGTTCATGTCATATCTCCCCAAGTCGTAACGTTCCGGAAATTTTAGTGGAAGCCTCACACGTAAGCAGAAACGGGCAAATAAAAATATTTAATAAATTATAAAAAACGGTAGTAACAATCTCAACCTCTTTCTCAAGAACTATACATCTAGTAAAATAGGTAATTTTTATCATATCAAAAACTATCCACAATTTTCCCACTACATGGTGACTATACTCCGTCGACTCGGCGCCAAGTAATCAAAGCACACACTTCCCGTCAGGGGTATATCCCTACTAAAATATTAAACGCGCCAAAATCGTAGGCATTCTTTGTGCCATGAAATTCTTAAGGTAAATTGAATGTGATTCTTTCATATTTGTTTTTTAGTTATTGGATTTTGCAAATAGTATAAAAGATTTAGTGCTATTCTTGGGACGTGGTTCTTTAAAGAGTAACACAGTATATTGATATTGGTACATAGATGGATTGGTAAAGGGTTTATATTAGTGATTTTATGATGAGATACAAAGTGTACAGATATTCATCATAACAGCCCATTAATGTCCCACTGCAGGGACGGGTCTCCTCCCGTGACGGAGGGATACTTGGCCTACTAATACCACGCTGGCCAGACTTCTTCTTCTTTTTATTTCGTACAGATAACATTCACGGATAGTCCCTTAGTCGGTTTTTACGACACCCATGGGATGAGATGGGGTGGTGACATATTGTATTCTTACTCCGTCACCACACGGATACAGATTGATATACAGATTGATATATAATATGTACAGATATTGATTCTGGCAAACGGATTGATGGTATAGGGTTATGCCAAATTTCTTTTGTTTTCGTAGAGATCACTGTGAAATTTACTTTGGTCGCCTTTTGAGAATCCCACGGGACTGTTAAATGATTTCTTCTTCTGCTTTTGCGCGCTTTTTCCATACATAACACTATGGAATACATATTACAGAATTGCTAAGATAAAGATATTTTCATTATTTTCACATATTATTTAATGAGTAACGTCATTAAATAATAAATATTTTCACGGCTCATTACTTCATGTTTTCTGTCTTATTTATGTGTCAGTAAAATTATATTATTAGAGGAACTTTTTTATATACTTTCTTTTTATCGTCCTTTCGTGCTGTAACGCCCGTAACTGTTTAGCGAAGCAGTGGTAACAAGAAATGCAAGAATACAGGCTCAATAAATAAGTTTGTTCTTATATAAATAAGGCTCAATAAATAAGGCGTATTTATAAATTATATTGGTGTTATTGTTTTTTCTTATTTCATAAAACATGGTGACAAGAGAAACATGGCGCTCGCTTGATGGTAATCTTTCCACTTGTCTATATTACAAGCAAAAAAAGAGTGCTTTAGAAATACAAAGCTGGAACTCTAAGCTTTATATTGAACAAGAATACAAAACAAAAGTACAATTAAAAATAATAATTAATAATGCCAATGGGGATTTATAGTATGGACATAGACGTAACAAAGCAGGTTTTAGTTCAGGGCCATCCGCCCCACCACAGCCCGCATAAAGTAGTAACTGTCCCAGGAGACAAACTACTAGTCCTCAACAAAAAAAAACAAATCAGGTTTTTATGGTTCGTAGTACATTAGTCTCTTCTATCCCCATACGAATAAAGCGTAAGTATAGATGTATGTGTGGTGACGGAGTAAGAATACAATAAGTCACCACCCCATCTCATCCCATGGGTGTCGTAAAAACCGACTAAGGCACTATCCGTGAATATTATCTTAAGGAAATAAAAAGAAGGAAAACTTGAAATTAAACCCTATACCAATCCGTCTGGCCAGCGTGGTATTAGTAGGCCAAATATCCCTCCGCCATGGGAAGAGGCCCGTCCCTGCAGTGGGGCATGAATGGGTTGTAATGATAATGATGTGTGTAATAATGTCCCAGAAAATCCCAAAATCATAGTAAACCTAATCCAGTCATTACACTTTTGATTTTAAGCTTCAATTGTTGTTTCCACAGAATATTATTCCACACAATACATCCATTTTATTCATTCACGTTAACTTAAGAAGAGCGCGCAAGTAATTGTCAGAGGGGGGATAAAATAAGGAAAGAGGGGGATGAAATAAAAGATTATTCTTAAACAAATTTGTTGGAAAATTTTATTATTATTGAGACAACTTTTTATGGCTTCTTGGGACTCTAAATTTTTTATTTACAATGGCTTTTGTTGAGTAATGCTTAGAAATTTTACGTTAAGCGCAAAATTGATAGGCGCCTTATACGGTAGACAGAGGACCTAGAGTTAGGATGGCGAGGAACCAAAGGATGAGGGAGGCACAGAACAACATAAAGTGTATCTTCATAACAGCCCCTTAATGTCCCACTGCAGAGACAGGCCTCCTCCCGTGACAGAGGGATACATGGCCTACTAATAACACGCTGGCCAGACAGATTGGTATAGGGTGTAATTTCAAGTTTTCCTTCTTTTTATTTCGTAAAGATAATATTCACGGATAGTCCCTTAGTCGATTTTTACGACACCCATGGGATGAGATGGAGTGGTGTATTATTCTATTGTATTCTTACTCCGTCACCACACGGAATAGGTTTTAGTAAGGCCTTAGCTAATTTTCAAAGGCAAATATACAAGGAAGAGCACTACAAACTAGAACACAAAGGTAACAGTAATCTTCATAGCTGTGAATTTCCAAACTAAAAGGGGCACAGTATAAAAAACACAGTTGTACAACGCCGCAGTTTTTAGTTAAAGCGAGCAAATGTCTTCTTGATCTTGATGTCAACCATTAGTGAGATAGCATTGCTGATCTTAGCTTCTCCATGTGGTGAGTGAGTAAGGATACAATATGTCACCACCCCATCTTATCCCATGGGTGTCGTAAAAACCGACTAAGGGATTATCCGTGAATATTATCTTTACGAAATAAAAAGAAGGGAAATTTGAAATACAACCCTATACCAATCCGTCTGGCCTGCGTGGTATTAGTAGACCAAGTATACCACCGTCACGGAAGGAGGCCCGTCCCCGCAGTGGAACATTAATGGGCTGTTATGATGATGATTGCTGATCTAGTACATTATGGTTACGCAAAGCAATGACCACATCAGAATTGAGTTCTCACTCTCAATAATCACGAATAGACCTCTGTTCCGACTTTGTCGCTCTGTAATATAAGCTAAATAAGCCCTGTGAAAGTACTTATTTATTAGTGCTTATTTACTTCCCTAGTAGGGCAGAATTCACTAATTTTTAAAGTAGTGGAAACTGCCGCACGCGCTATGTATTTAGTGGGGCAGATTCCACTCCGAAATTACAGTCATTCCACTTTGCCCAGTGGGGCAATTGGTGGGGCAAAGTGGAATAATTGTATTATTCCACGTAATAATTTCACATTACTGCCTGGAGGCGTTTTAAGGCACTTCTTAACTACCAACCTAAAATACAAAAACGATAGGATTACCTTGTAAGTACACTTACATTGGACAACTGTATGTTTTGCTCCACTGTGGTACACAACAGAAGGACTTCAACAAATATGGCATATTGCCTACATTTTCTTTCTGAATATATCTTGTGCGAAGTAAATGGACGTGAAATAAGGACACCATTCTGCCGAGTGCCGAGTTTCTGAATATTGTAGTGAATACGAGAAAAAATTTTACTTTCTCTGTACTAATATTATAAAGAGGTAAAGTTTGTATGATTGTGTGTTTGTGACGTTGTAGGGGGTAATCTCTGGTTCTAATGAACCGATTTTAAAAATTATTTCTGTGTTGAATAGTCTATTTATCGGGGAGTGTCATAGGCTATATAGCATCACGCTATGACTAATAGGAGTGGAGCAATAATGAAATATGTAAAAAAAAACGGACGCGTTTTTTTCGCCGCCTAACGAAGTGGGCACGGGTCAGCTTGTAGGTGATATTTTGGCTTGTTATGATACTTTACTATGCCAGGTTGTAGGTTTTTTTACAAGAGGACGTCTAGGTCGGTACCATAGATCATCATAACAGTCCATTAATGCCCCACTGCAGGGACGGGCCTCCTCCCGTGACGATGGGATATTTGGCCTACTAATATCACGCTTGCTAGACGGATTGGTATAGGATTTAATTTCAAGTTTTTCTTCTTTCTATGTTAAGGTAATTCACAGATAGTTCCTTAGTCAGTTTCTACGACAACCTTATGGGATGAGATGGGGTGGGGACATATTGTATTCTTACTCTGTCAACACACGGATAATACCACCATAGATGTGCTGGCTTAATAAATAGGTACACCTTTAAGCAGTAGTGTGCTAATATTACTGTGTTTAGGTAGAAGAAGACAATACACTGTTTAGGTTGTTTAGGACATTGCTGATGTGCCATGAGCAGCGATGGCTGGTCTGGCCTGCGTGGTATTAGTAGGCCAAGTATCCCTCCGTCACTGGACAAGACCCGTCCTTGCAGTGAGACATTAATAGGCTGTTATGATGATGATAAGCAGCGATTACTACACCATACCCATTGGACTCATTCCTATAGGGACATTATTGGGCTAATATGATAATACAAAAATAGAATCAAATAATATAATTCAACGTAAGTTCTAAAGAAAGTACACTCAGAAAACAAATAGGCATTCAAAATATCCTTCCCTAAGCCATCAAAAGTTATTTATAGAACACAAACAAAAAACTAATCTATATCAAAGCAAATAAAACTCAAAATCGATTGAAACCGATACGTGTTTGTTTTTCCACTTACACCCCTTTTCCGTGACGTCATGACTTCTTATTTCAAACGATATTCAACACTATTCCTTTACAGACAAAGTTGGTTTTTCTTTGAGCTGTTTCGTATTCATCGATTGTAATGTGACGTCAAAGAGAAAGAGAGAGGAGATATGACGTCATATATCTTCAGTCTCGCTCTCACTTTAGTATGCGGATACCGATAAAGCTAAATCGCACATAACGGAGATACGTTGGTAGAATACTTAATGAACTAAAGATAATTAAATTGACTTTGTAGACTATGTATGGCGATGGATTAAGAGTCACGATGTATTATCTGATCTCATTGGTGTCGTAAAAAGAGACTATTGTCGTATTTTATCTGAATCTGCCTCAGTGACAAAGCTGTCGTCGTGAGAGCCACCACTCAAGATAATTATGATTAGTGTAATCAATAAATTATTGCCTTGTCTATATGTACTTTCATAACAGCCTATTAATGTCTCACTGCAAGGACGGGCCTCCTCCCATGACGGAGGGATACTTGGCCTACTAATACCACGCTGGCCAGACGGATTGGTTTAGGCTTTAATTTCAAGTTTTGCTTCTTTTTATTTCGTAAAGATAATATTCACGATTAGTCCCTTAGTCGGTTTTTACGACACCCATGGGATGAGATAGGGTGGTGACATATTGTATTCTTACTACGTCACCACACGAAATAAAAAGAAGGAAAACTTGAAATTAAACCCTATACCAATCCGTCTGGCCAGCTTGGTATTAGTAGGCCAAGTATCCCTCCGTCATGGGAGGAGGCCCGTCCCTGCAGTGGGACATCAATGGGCTGTTATAAATTATCGTTTTATGAATACTGACTCACATTGGGTCCTCAGAACCAGTTGCAATCACAGGATTGCAAACGAATGTACAAACAACATTTAAACCGAATATAGAAATCACAAAGGAAGGTATATACGGCACATAGTCCGCTTGAAATCTCTAGGCTTATCCTCTTTTGAGGACTTACCTAGAGCCTTAAACATGACAACTGTGTAACACAAAATAACAATATTATGTTTCCGACCGATATGGCGTACTGGTTATATAACATGACTGCTACGCAGAGGTCTCGGGTTTGATTCCCGCTCAATGCAAACATTTGTGTGCGTGAACATGATAACATCTTTCCCTATTCAATCTATTCTTCTTTGGAATGCCCTGCCTCTTGAAATCAGGATGTCCACAAGCCGCCAAGTGTTCAAGAGCAAAGTTCGTCAACTTCTGCTAAGTAGACCGTAGCAAAATTGGTTAATATATCATTGGACAATATTGATATACCTACTCGTATAAATAATATGTTTATTAGTTAAGTATTTTATTTTTAATATTATGTATTTATAAGATACTAGCTGACCCGTGCCCACTTCATTGGGCGGCGACAAAAACGCTTCCCTTTTTTAAACATATTTCATTACTGCTCCTCTCTTATTAGTCATAGCGTGATACTATATAGCCTATGGCACTCCCCGATAAATGGTCTATTGAACACAAAAAGAATTTAAAAAATCGGTTCTGAAGATCCAGATATTACCTCTTTATAATATTAGTAAAGAGTATTATCCACATAACGATGGATTAAGAATACATGGTATTAATCAATAACCCAATTAGCCTATCGCAGTCCACTGCTAGACAAAATGCCTCTCCCAACAAACGCCACAGAACAGGGTCCTCCGCCCTCCGAATTCAGTCCGACCAAGCGATCTTTTTATCCGTGTGGTGACGGAGAAAGAATACAATATGTCATCACCCCATCTCATCTCATGGGTGTCTTTGGTTGAGGCGCTACTACTTCAAACGGGCTGTGGTGGCCACCACAGCCCGTTTGAAGTAGTAGCGGTCGTCAGAGACCAACTACTCGTGCTCAACAAAAAAAAATCCCATGGGTGTCGTAAAAACCGACTAAGGGAATAACCGTAACTACTATCTTTACGAAATAAAAAGAAGGAAAACTTGAAATTAAACCCTATACCAATCCGTCTGGCCAGCGTGGTATTAGTAGGCCAAGTAACCCTCCGTCACGGGAGGAGGCCCGTCCCTGCAGTGGGACATTAATGGGCTGTTATGATGATTTGGAAGCGACGGGTACATAATGAAGATTGATTACGAGCGTAGTCTCGTAGTAGTTCTTAAAAGTCGGCAACGCATCTGTAGTTCCTCTAGAGTTGCGGGTGTCCATGGGCGGCGATGATCACTTACCATCAGGTGACCTGGTGGCTCGTTTGCCTCCCATCAAATAAAAAAAAGATTGAATACGCAAACTCATTTACAACAGTATGAAGCGAAACCGTTACGGTACAAGGCTAAAATAAAAAACTTTCCAATTGCATTTAAATAAACCTTGAAAATAAAACATAAACTAGAACAAAAACATAAAACACAAAAGATAACTCATTAACAAATGCACAAAACTCATTTTAACTCACACAACTCATTTTAAACTAAGTTAGTTTAGTATTACTCTATAAACTTTCATAAAGGCGGGGTGCCATTGAAGCGGAGCTATGAATAAGTAATGCGCTAACTAACTAGGCCAAGCTGAAGTTAGCTATTAGAGAATTCGCTCATGTACAGGAACAAAAAAAATACCCATTCCCCACATCCTTGGAATTTAGTTCCACGCAGAACAGCTCTTTGTGTGTTAATAAATAAATAATAAATATTCACGGACATCTCTACACAGCGCCATCTGTTCCCAAAGTAAGCTAGGCTTAACCTGCTTGTGTTATGGGTAACAGAACACTTTTTTTTTGTAAATATCTATGTCACGGGCAACGTGATTAACTGGGCATTATTAATAAGGACCGGTCTTTATTAATAATGCCCAATAACGATGACCAAAGTGATAAATTTATCACTTTGACCGGCCCTTATTAATAATGGCCGACGGCCCGTGGTCCATGTAATAAGTTAGTGTTTGAGATAGCTTAAAAAAAAGCTAAAACCTAAAATTAAGCCAAAGGTCAGAAACAGTTGGTTAGGTTAGGCGAGTGCCAGAAACATTTAAGTAAATGTTTATTTTTTAACTACTATGTCCAATAGTTTATTTTTTGTTAACTTTTCATGAACATTTTGTAAGTTTAATTTCATTTAATAAACAAAAACACTACAGTTCTCGTATTTTATTACTTTGTTCAAGATAGGGTGGGCATTATTCATAATGGCCGGGAAAAGTCATTAATTATGCTGTATTAATCACATTGCCCAATTGAGTCGGGCATTATTAATACAGACCGGTCATTATTAATAGTGCCCGGAATTATCAAATTGCCCGTAACATATACATATTATACATAGAAAACACTCAGACCAATGCAAACAATCATGTTCATACACACAAAGATTTGCATTGAGCGGGAATCGAACACGAGATCATAGAATAACCACTACGCCACAGAGGTCGTCGTTTGGCCCTTACTGTAAGTTTCCAAGCTTTTCAAAGGATCTTGCTAGTTAAATAAGTTTGAATGGACGCGGTGTAATAGAAAGTTCTATATATTTAAATATTAAAATTCAATTACTCTAATTTCTTTTAAGTATGTATGCTAGAACTGCAATGCAGTATTGCAGTTTTATAACTATAAAAGGAAATTTAGAACACTTTATTAGCTAGTTATAGGTAGTAGACGCTCGAGAAAGGTATTCAGGAGGTTAGGTATGTATGAAAATGAAAAAAGCAATGATATCAGGTTATGTAAATATTAAAGTAAGAAGATGAAAGACTTCATTCATCGTGATTTGGCCGAGTTATGGCTAACGCAGAGTAGGACGGCATGGCAAAGTATTTTAATTTTTACTAATGGAAATTCAACCGTACTGTTACAGAAATACGACATAAATTGCTATGCTTTAAAATGATGCCGCGGCATAAATTGCTATGCTTTAAAATGATGCCGCGGCATTGAAAAATCCCTTTCAATGCCGCGGCATCATTTTAAAGCATAGCAATTTATGTCGTATTTCTGTAACAGTACGGTTGAATTTCCATTAGTAAAAATTAAAATACTTTGCCATGCCGTCCTACTCTGCGTTAGCCATAAGTAACTACATCTCATGTGAGTAAAAAAAAAGAAGGAAAGATGATCAATAGTCCTACTTCCTACTTTTATAATAAATGCGAAAGTTTGTGAGGATGTATGGATGGATAGATGTTTGTTACTCTTTCACGCAAAAACTACTAAACGGATTTTGATGAAATTTGGAATATATGTAGTTTAGGCTGTGGAATAACATTTAGGCTACATATACCACGCAGGTGAAGGCGCGGGGATCAGCTGGTTGGTACCTAATAAAACATTGCCAGAACTAGTACGACTAAAGCCCGATTTACACATCGGCAAGTAAATAGCGAGTTAGTTAGTTTGTACTTAACTCGCCAAAAAATAGGATGGAGATCTATTCAAATCAACTTAATCAACAACTTGCTACTTAACTCGCTACTGTACTTGTCGATATGTAAATCGGGCTTAGTAGTTATATTTTAGTTTAACTCATCTCCGTTCAGCTTCAACTAGTACCCAACCCTTAATTTTCTAGCTGTCAAATGATAAAAGGAAAGTTTTGTATTACATTCTAGTTTTCGGTTCGATTCCCGCTCAATGCAAATATTTTTGTGCATAAACATGATTGTTGTTTGCATTGTCTGGGTGTTTTCTTATGAATAATATGTAGGTTATTTACATTAAAAAAAGTTTTTAAGTATGTTTATCCGTTGTCTAGTATCCACAGTACAAGCTCTGCTTAGTTTGGAACTAGATGGCGTTGTGTGAAAGTGTGAGGAATATTTTATATTGTAGGTATTTAATATTTTAACTTGGGTAGGCCTATGTCCAGCAGTGAAAGTCAATAAACTGATATGATGGTGATTTTGAAAGTGCCTAACTAGTGGCATACAGGTCATGTAAATGGCTGCCGTGTGTGACTCATGGGTTTCTATCTCTCAGTCATGATGAGGTCCTCTGCAGCTAGACATAGGTCTACCCAAGTTCACGCCACTCCTTTCGGTCCCCTGCCCGTCTCATCCAGTTAATTCCGGCCACTCTTATCTTTTAGCAGCATATGGAAGAAGGCATGCTGCGCGCAGACCCCAAAAAACAAATTGGATAAAGGCAGGGGAATGATGAGCCCAGATTGTGATAATATTACAGATGTTTTATTCCTATGTCTTCTACAATTGTTTAAAAGCGACGCATTGATTTAAGATATATTCGGAGATATATCTTAAATAAATGCGTCTGGCCAGCCTCACATTAGCAAGTCAAGTTTTCCAATATTACTAAAGAAAAGATAGTTCGTCTCTGCTGTGGGACAATATAAGGTTGATAAATATTAGGTTGGGGAAAAAGTCTTTTCGTATTGTATGGAAAGTCAAGACATTTTTTTCAAAGTTTATTTACATTTATTTACAATATATATGTACCGTTTTGTTGAACAACTTTCTGCCATTTTGTGGGCAGAGACATTATCCCGTTACTGTAGAAACTTTGGGACTTCTGATCAAAAAAACGGGACAAATAGTTTTGACAGTCCTCTCTTGAGGTCAACCTTACAGAACCTAAAGAATTCTGAAGAGACCGAAACAGGTGAAAATCTGAAGGCGCAAGGTCAGGGCTATATGGTGGATGCACTAGGACCTCCCAGTCGAACTCTCTTAATTTTTGCTGAGTGGCTAAAGATGTGTGTGGTCTAGCGTTATCGTGATGAAAGACCACACCCTTCCTGTTGATCAATTCCGGTAGTTTTCTCTCGACTGCTTCCTTTAATCTCATCAGTTGCTGGCAGTAAAGATCAGAATCGATGGTTTTGCCGGGCGGTTAAAGCTCATAATGAACAATGCCCTTCCAATCCCACCATACACACAGCATCACCTTATTTCGTGTTAGCATTTTTGCCTTTTTTATAATAAAATTTTAAAATGTATCGAATTTCTTCATTAGATTCACTCATTTTTACGGAGAGAAAAACAAATGAAAAATAGCGGGAAACAACTTTTTTTTATTTTTTTCTTTTCTTTATAATGTAACCTTTTTAATGTTACCAAAACCAGCCAGACACAAGTAGTACAGTCAAAGAAATTTTATAATAAGTTTATACCTACGTTATGCGAAAAGACTTTTTCCCCGACCTATTATATCTAAAATGGCGTCAATTATTAAGCAATTCGGTGACAATATTATGATAGGTATCTAATTATAATATGATAACTGCTATCAAAGCTCGATAATGCTTTGTTATCTCTATGAATTAACTTGTTTGTCAAATAAAACGTGCTTTCATAATAGCTAAATTTATACCAATTATCCGAGTATTTTTCTCCGTGTGGTGACGGAGTAAGAATACAATATGTCACCACCCCATCTATCATCTTAACGAAATAAAAAGAAGGATAACTTGAAATTAAACCCTATACCAATACGTCTGGCCAGCGTGGTATTAGTAGGTCAAATATCCCTCCGTCACGGGAGGAGGCCCGTCCCTGCAGTAGGACATTAATGGGCTGTTATGATGATTCGTGGTTTAATCGGGAACCACATCAAGTCATTCCGTGACTGTTGTAAAACCCGGCAAAACTAGCTGATATTATTTGTACGTAAACAATAGTAAGGAAAACTGAATGTAAAACCCTGTATTGCACCCTATGCAAGGTTATGTTTCAGTGTAGCAAAGGCTACGCTAAATCTAAGGAAACGTTAGAATGAAAAATTTAACTTCTGATAAAATCTTCATACACAACGGCAATTTCATAGGTAAGGACCTATGAACTGCTAGAAGTCACTGTTAAGGGTCATAGCACATATAACGTAACATAAACGGATCGGCACCGCCTCGCCTTTTTCTTCAGTATCAAACGTCAAAAATCCGATTACGTTACGATTTCGATTAGTGTGCGTTGCAGTAAGGAGTTTCATACAAATAATACTGAACGGCTCGAGTTGATACGGTGACGTTCCGTTTACGTTACGTTATATGTGCTACGACGCTAATAGGTCATAGGAGAAATTTCCACTCTGTTTAAAAAGGTATGTAATAAATAAATAATAATAACTTACCCCGTCCGGACTCTGTTTCTTCGCCTCGCAAAACTGATGGAGAACATCTTGAAGCTTTTTAGTTGAGTCTGTGGACAACACCCAGAGTTAATTATACACTACTAGCGACCAGCCCCGGCTCCGCACGGGCACCTACTACAAAATGTCCTTAAACAACGTTTAAGTATAGCTTCATTAGAAATCTCTAAATTTATATGGGTCTCTACTATGTTATGCATGTGTTATACCTACATATAAACCTTAATCTTGAATCACTCTATCTATTACAAAAACCGCATCAAAATCCATTGCGTAGTTTTAAAGATTTAAGCATACAAAGGGACATAGTAATGTAAGCACTTAAACGTCTTACACGGTGGATCGACGACCTGGTTAGGGCGATGGATGAGGGCCTGGAAACCGATGGATGAGGGAAGCACAGAACCGCACAAGGTGGCAATATTTGGAGGAGGCCTATGACCAGCAGTGGACGTCAATTGGCTGATATGATGATGATGATGATAAGCACTTATCAGTCACATTATTAAAAGAATTTTTTTAAGTACACACATGTCACTATCTCTATATACCTAAAGGCCTACGCAGACCGGGACGGAAGGCAAGGGATTTTAATTTTTACTAATTGACATTCAACCGTACTTTTACAGAAATACGACATAAATTGCTATGCTTTAAAATGAAAAATGCCGTGCGATAAAATCCCTTCCAATGCCACGGCATCATTTTAAAGCATAGCAATTTATGTCGTATAAAAATTAAAATCCCTTGCCATGCTGTCCCGGTCTGCGTAGGCCTTAATTGTAATTTAACACAAAGTCGCTGTCAGTTCGTCTCTATGTATGGATAAATGTTTAAATCTGTGATTGAACAGTAAGGTTTATTTATACATACTAATATTATAATTCGAAAAGTGTGTCTGTTTGTCTTTCTTTCACGGCTCTTTCCTATAAGCCACAAGCTGACCCGTGCCCACTTCGTTAGGCGGCGAAAAAAACGCGTCACTTTTTTAAACATATTTTATTACTGCTCAACTATATAGCCTATGACACTCCCCGATAAATAAACTATTTAACACAGAAATAATTTTCAAAATCGGTTCAGTAAATCCCGAGATTACCCCCTACAACGTCACAAACACACAAACTTTACCTCTTTATAATATTATAATAATATTATATAATAATAATATTATATATTATTAATATTATAATAATATTTTTATAATATAGAGACTGATTATCACGACAGGTATCCGGTAGTCTCCTTCCATAGCCCAATAACTTATCCACCGAACATACTCATCCATAGACTATTATTTAAATTTCCATCGCATCCTTAGAGATGCACTACAATAGTTTTTGCACTCGGCAGGGACCATCTCTGGATGTATCATATTGTGCGTTCAGAGATGGTATCTGCCCTGTGTATCCATTACCAGATTAAATATCTCTTAAAGGGCCTCTTCGTCTTGGCTTCGGCCCGATGTATGCCTTCCAAAGAACCGGGTCTCCAATAGACCCGAGTATTATGGAAAAGAGAAACATAATAATAATATTAGTATAGATAAAAATACATCGAAAAAAGAGCAGGAAAACAGCCATGGTCTCCCGGGGTTACAACGTTTACGTACACAGGATTAAATAAAGCAATATTTGGCTTCTCGCTATGTCAATTACCAGACCGGAAATTGACTTTGACCGAATAACTCGTTCGTGCACAAATATAAACTTGTTGAAATGTGTATGTTGGGATTAAAAATATTATATTTTATGGATTTTTTTTACCGTAGGGATTGACGGTGATATTAGCGCTGATGGAGTAATAAAAAAATGGTGTCACCATCTCATCTAATTCTGCTGATTTCCGTAAAAGTTTGCACATAGGTATTATTTCTGTGAAAGCTTATGAAGAATAACACTATACCTACCAATTTATCAAGTCAACGCGACAGCGTGGTATTAGTAAGCCAAGTTATTATTCGAAAAGAAGAAAGACAATGGAAAAAATTGGACTCGAACCCGCGTCTCTGGACTATACGCGTCCAGCGCCATGACCACTAGGCCACCCGCCACTTCGCCGCCTAACGAAGTGGGCACGGGACAGCTATAATTATCAAACCTTATTGTCCCTAGCATTTAATACTATTATGATATGCCCCATTTTGGTACTTTTTAATCACAATTAAGGCACGCACTCCCATAGGAGCAACATTAACTAATAAACCTATAATGACAAAACTATTTAATCTGTATAGAATAGAATAGAATAGAATAATATTTATTTGTATAAAATGTAGTTACATTTAGATGGTATTTCAGATAAATAATGATCCATTACATTTTGCCGCACAGCGACGTACAAATATGATACACTGAATTAAAAAATCTAAATATTTAACAAGAAAACAATAACACAAAAAATTCTTATAATAATAATTAATTAAATTCACATTCCAACATTGATATAAATATTATTGACATATTATAAAAAGTAAATTAAATTGACACATTACAATATTAAATGAATAAAGTTAAATCTCCCCCTAAGTATCTTTGCCATTAAACAACTCTGACACAGAATAAAAACATTTCTCAATTAACCACATCTTTAATTTTTTACCGAAAGCATGGTTAGGAAGACAACTTATTTCTTTTGGAATTCTATTAAATACCCGTCCACACATAACATAACAATTCTTTTGGTACATAGTCGTTTTTGGTACTCTTGGTATTACAATTTTGTCAGGATTTCGGGTATTTCTAGGATATACATCCTTAGCAGTCTTAAATAAAGTAGGGTACGATTTGACAAACTTCGCTGCCTCTAAGATATACATGCTGGGCAATGTTAGCATCTGAAGCTTTTTGAACAGTGGTTCACAAGATTCCCAAGGCGGAATACCAGCAATCGCTCTGATACATTTTTTTTGGGCAAGGAAAGCTCTGTTACTATCTGTAGAATTACCCCATAGTATAAGACCGTAAGACAATACCGATGACACATACCCATAATAGGCCGCCAGTACGGTTTCTTTATCAGAAGTCTTTCTGAGTCTGTAAAGAACATATACGTAACTATTTATTCTGTTACACACTTTTTCGATGTGCGATTTCCAATTTAAGTATTTGTCTAAAGTTATCCCTAAAAACTTTGTTTCATTGACCTCCTGAAGGGTGTGGTCATCGCTCATTATCCTCAATTCTCTACTAATGCGACCATATACGCTATATTGAATATAATTAGTTTTTGATAAATTGACATTAAGATTGTTATTATGAAGCCATTTTATTATATTATTTATTGTATTATTTATAGTATTATTATATATATTAATGTCAGATTTATTATCAGAAATTAAGGTTACGGAAATATCATCCGCATATAACGTGTAATTATTAATTGCTACGTCAGGAATGTCGTTTATATATAATAGGAACAATAGAGGGCCTAATACACTGCCCTGAGGTACACCTATGTTATTAATCTTAAAAGTTGATCTACAGCCGTGTAGTTCTTTATTTTTGTTTATCTCTGCCACCTCAACTGTTTGTGATCTGTCCTTAAGATAAGAAACGATCCAGTTAAGAGCTTGACCCCTTACACCATATCTCTCTAGTTTTCCTATCAATAAACTATGGGACACAAAATCGAAAGCCCTGGTCATATCAAAGAAGATTACAGTCACCAATTTCCTAGAATCCAGGTTTTCAATTATTGTACTTACAAGATCGTAACAAGCTAGTGTCGTAGATTTCCCTTTCTGAAAACCGTACTGTTTTTGATTAAGAATATTATATTTGACAATGAAAGCTGTGAGTCTATTTAACATTGCAGTTTCAAACACCTTTGAAAGGATTGGTATTAGGGTTATTGGTCTATAATTGCCTAACTCTGATTTGTCACCCTTTTTATACAAAGGTTTGACAATAGATGTTTTAAGTAAATTAGGGAAACAACCATCACTAAAGGACAAATTAATCAGATGTGTTAAAACTGGACTAATTTCTATTGAGCAAGCTTTTATCACTTTCGTTGCAATTTCATCAAATCCCTCAGAATTTGTATTTTTTAAACTCATAATTATTTTATAAGTTTCGTTACAACTAAGGGGCGCCAGAAAGACGCTGTTAGTAAGGTTTACTGTGCAAGTATTTTGTAGGGAGGGTTTTTCGTTTGTGGTGTTTATTAAATAATTATTGAATTCTTCGGCTATCTCGCTTGAATTGAGTATGATATTATCTTTTTTAACATTTCCTATTATTTCAAACTGTTTTTGCATGCCTGATTCCTGTTTTATTAATTGCCATGACGCTTTGCATACATTGTTTGAATTAGATATTATTTTATGATTATGATTTTTAATAGATTGATTTATGCAACGGCGGAGTAGTGCTGAATAATGTTTATATTTTAATTTGACCTTTCCGCATTTTTGTGTGTAGCATTGGTATCTCAATGACCGCTTATTTTTGCAACTAACTTTTAAGCCCTTTGATATCCATTTCTTATTGCTACCTGAGTTATGTATTTTTATTCTATTCTTCGGAAAACAAAGACCATAAAATAACAAGAACGTCTCATGAAATACCTCATAAGCTGTCTGAAAATTCTCTTGACTATATACGTCAATATGCGAGAGACTAGACATATAACCTTTAAATTTTTGTATATTGTCTAAACTATATTCTCTTTTATAAATGAAGTAGGTTGCTTTTGACGTTTCCTTCTTCTCTATTGGGATATGAAGTAATTGACCCGTGTTGTGGTCAGAAATATTTAAATGAAGAAGTTCGCCTTTTGCATTAGTAATGTTACTTATCATGTGATCAATACATGTTTTTTTCCGAGTAGGTTCATTGATATGTAGATGTAAATTATGATTTCTTACGATGTCTAGTAAATATTTGGCTTCTTTGTTATTTAATTGCAACGTGTTAATATTTAAATCCCCCGTTAAAACAATCTTATTTTTACTATTTACATGCGTGAATTTGTGCAGCATTGCTGTCAATTTAGTGAAAAAGAAGTTACAGTTAGAGTCTGGAGTACGATATAAGCATATTATTAAATTTTTTTGAATAATTAACTCAATCGCGCAGCATTCGAAGTGCTTGTCTACTGAATGCTCGTCACACCAAGACACTTTTTTGTATTGGATTCCTTGTTTGAGTAGGATGCATACACCTCCTCTTTTTTGTTTTTTACTTCTGCAGTAGGCTGAAGCTGAACAATAACCAGTAACATTTATCATCCGTTCGCAATCTTTGTGTACAAATGTTTCTGACAAGCATATTACATCAGGGTCTTTATTTATGTCTACAAGCTCATTTAGGTAAATCTCTAACAAGTGTCTCTTACTGAATAACCCTGCTATATTTTGGTGAAAAATTCTAAGTGAAGGTGAACTATTGTTTGAAATTTCAGAGACGAAAAAACTGATCACCAATACTAGGAACAGGACAGTCTAAAGTAATCCTTTGTGATTGTTTAACAGTTTCAGTAGCCTTAAAATAATATGGGATGGTACCCTTCTTGTGGACTTTAATTGGTTGTGTACTTGGAATGATACTGTTACCTCGCTGGGGATGTTTAGGGTTTTTAAAGAGATTGAAATAGTAAGGGATAGTACCCTTCTTATAAGTATATAAGGCATGTGATGGAGTACCTTTATAATCACTTTTTATAATTACTTTATTACCTACCTTTGTTTTTGGAAATTTCAAGTACTGCGAATTGTATTCCCTTGAGTCAATATAAAAGTTAACTCTGTTACATAAATAGTTAGCATAGTTGTAGGACAATTGGCCATAGTTCACAGATTCAATAAAAGTACAGTTATTTAAATGACTAACCCATAATTGTAGTGATTTGTTTAGTAGGTATTCGTTTAAGTGGGGATTAGAACATATTGGGGCTATATATATAGAGACCGAAGATAGCTTATTTATCGCTACGCTAAGATTGTATTGCAATCTCTGAATATTACTATCATTACTACCCATGGACAGAATCACAATGTCGTTTTTATTCAGTTTTCTCGCAATATCGTCACACTTACTAACTACATCGGTACTTTGAGCGCCCGGCAGGATTAATGTCGATGGCTTATATTTATCGTTCCATTTTCCAGATCTCGTATTTATGAAAACTCTGGATATTCCTCTTAGATATTCGTTATCACCCAATATATATATATTATTACATGCCCAGCCTGTTTTAATATAAGTAATTGAAATACGCTATTATTCCGAAATAAGGTTTCATATGTAACTATATACATATAGTCTTACATAATATGACTCCGTGTGGTGACGGAGTAAGAATACAATATGTCACTACCCCATCCCATGGGTGTCATAAAAGCCGACTAAGGGTCTATCCGTGAATATTATCCTTACGAAATAAAAAGAAGGAAAACTTGATATTAAACTCTATACTGTACTCTATACTGTCTGGCCAGCGTAGTATCAGTATGCCAAGTAATCCTCCGTCACGGGAGGAGACCTGTCCCTGCAGTGGGACATTAATGGGCTGTTATGATGAACTAATTTTGAAATACAACGAGAATTTAACCAATGTTATCTTTGGCGGACGTACTTACCCAAAATCAAAAGTTTTCTACATTTTTTATTATCTTATAAGCCTGATTTACACATCGACAAGTACAGTAGCGAGTTAAATAGTAAGTTGTTGATTAAGTTGATTTAAATAGATCTCCTCCCCCCGAGACGCGAAAGAGGGGGCTACTTCGTACTACAACTTACTACTTAACTCGCTACTGTGCTTGTCGATGTGTAAATCGGGCTATAGATCAAATTAGGTCAGTACCTTGACGCAGCCTCTTCCCCTTAGCTGCATACAAGTCTGCTATTCCACTAAAGCAGTTATAGGTTAAGCATCTGTGACGTATAAGCTCTGCATATCTCATCAAATTTTGTCTACTGTTTTTCATTTAGGACCCCGCCCTGTGCCGCCGTAGTGATTGTAGACATTGGCTGCTACGCAGAGTAATCGGGTTCTATTTACGCTTAATGAAAATCTTTTAATGTCCCATTGCTTAACAGCCCATTAATGTCCCATAATGGAGGAATACTTGGCCTACTAATACCACGCTGGCCAGACGGATTGGTATAGGGTTTAATGTCAAGTTTTCCTTCTTTTTATTTCGTAAAGATAATATTGACGGATAGTCCCTTAGTCGGTTTTTACGACACCCATGGGATGAGATGGGGTGGTGACATATTGTATTCTTACTCTGTCACCACACGGAAGAAATACTTACATAAAGTTAATTCCTGTAGTTGCTGGAACTCGGCGGGCGACAACTTGTCCCATTGAAATGTGCTGCCATCTGTGGGTAGAGCCTTCTGTAACAACAATAGTTAAATACTTAGTTACTTATTATTATTATACATAGGTACTCACGCCTTCATCTCGTGGGTATAAGCAGAGTAATAAAGAAATCTTATCCTCCTTAGTAAGGTAAGGTTACCTTTCTTTATCTAACTTATTAGTTATTAGGAGCCTTCATAGACGTGGCTCACTAGCGCCGCCAATATAAAAAGATCATAATTCGCAAATAGAATAAATAATGTAAAATGTTGATAGCAAAGGCAATAAATAACACACTACACTCTCAACACTTTAAATGTTTTTCAATTAGTTTAATTTCGCGTTATAAAAAACGCCCGTTTTTGTTTATAATGCAACATATTTTTTTTCTTTTGGCGGGGCTAATGAGCCCTATAAACGCTCTTAATCTATAAATGTTAAACTCAAAGGTGACTGACATAGTGATCTATCAACGCACAGCACAAACCACTCTGGAGAGATCTGGCTGAAATTTGGCATGCTGGTAGATATTATGACGTAGGCATCTGCTAAGAAAGAATTTTGATAAAATCTGCTCCTAAAGGGATAAAATGGGGGATGAAAGTTTGTATGAAACTTTGTCAATTTCAAACTGTGACTAAGCATGCATATAGCTACTATGTAGTGGTACCGTCTTAAAACAATGTTTATTACTATAAACAGTAACTATTAATTCATATACACGATTACGATTACTCGATTCCCGGAGTAACAATAAAATAAATCGATTCTGAATAGGTACAATCAGATCGACAAATATTTACGATTAGCTTCGACTGTTGACTTCAATAGGGCTGCTTTGTATTATAATGTGTATTTTGTCCTTTAATGTCCCACTGCAGAGACGGGCCTTCTCCCGTGACGGAGGGATACGTGTCCTACTAATGCCACGCTGGCCAGACGGATTGGTATAGGGTTTAATTTCAAGTTTTCCTTCTTTTTATTTCGTAAAGATAATAATCACGGAGAGTTCCTTAGTCGGTTTTTGCGACACCCATGAAATGAGATGGGGTGGTGACATATTGTATTCTTACTCCGTCGCCACACGGAGACTGCTTTATTTTACAATGTGTATTTTGTTATGTATTTATGAAGCAGAAATTGCTGATTTCGAAGACCTCTATGGCATGATGATTGCTGAAATGCCTTTACACAAGAGGATCTCTTTAGCGTATTTGTAAAATGGTCGCTACGCAGAAGTTTCGGGTTCGATTCCCCCCCAATGCAAGCCTTTGCATGCTTAAACATGAAATTTTTTATTGGTCTGGGGGTTTTTCATGTATAATATGTATGTATTACCAAAAAAAAAGTTGTCTCGTACCCATAGTACAAGCTCTGCTTATTTTGGGACTAGATACCATTATGTAAATGTGTGTGATATATTTATTTATTTATTTAAATACATAAACAAGGCACCATACAATCAGATCGACAAATATTTACGATTGGCTCTGACTGTTGACTTCAATAGGGCTGCTTGGTAATGTGTATTTTGTTATGTATTTAACAAAGCAGAAATGGGTATACAGTTAGTTTATATAATGTTTAAGTTCCCTTTAAGTATTATCAGCAAAAAAGTGCAGACAGGGCAGAGAAGAAGCAAACGAGCAGACAGGCCACCTAATGAAAGAAAGAAAGAAAGAAAAAATATTTATTTTTCACCTCATTGCACATACATGAATATTAAAATTACAAGTGAACATAATAAAAGTCTCATGAGGTGTAAAATTGGGACCAGTCTCAGCATGATGCTGCACCGTTGATAGCTGCAGCGCTGTTATTCTGACTGGCCCCTTTTAAGACGTATGTAATGTTTAGTAGCAATCGCCGCTCATAATCGTTATTAATTCCATGCCATAGCCTAAAGTACCTCATGCAGGCCGAAGGACTTAAGAATCAATTCTTTAAAAAAAGGAACGAAACTTGTCACATAACCTAACACCAATCCGTCTAGCCATTGTGGTAGTCGACCATATTTATTCCTTCTTCACCTGGTAAGGCAATCTTGGAAAGTCTGCTCAAGAGTCCGTTAAAGAGATTTCGCGGTAAAAACATTCGAAATTACGTGTATCGATGTGTGGTGACGGAGTAAGAATACAATATGTCATCACCCCATCTCATCTCATGAGTGTCGTAAAAACCGACTAAAGCACTATCCGTGAATATAATCTTTAAGAAATAAAAAGAGGGAAAACTTGAAATTAAACCCTATACCAATCCCTCTGGCCAGCGTGGTATTAGTAGGCCAAGTTTCCCTACGTCACGGGAGGAGGCCAGTCCCTGCAGTGGGACATTAATGGGCTGTTAAGAAAGAAGAGAAGAAGTATCGATGTGTCGCACTTTCGCACTAACATAAGTCGCGTTTCAGTACTTTAGGGCTACCGTTCATCGCAATTTTGAAGTTCTAAATTCAAGTATTACATTCTGAAATTTTGTTTATGAGTTTTGCTTACGTCACTAAAAGTTAGTATCATAATTAGTTTACTAACTAAGTTAAAAAGTGACAAGAAATTGTAATTTTATTTTTCTGTAACTTTAGTTCATTCTAGATTAAATTTATGTTAGTTTATTTTTAGGCTCTGAGGTTATTATACTCTCACACCTCGGCAGCTACCCTAAGCTGCTATTATATATATACAACTATATTAAATATATATATATATATTACAACAAAAAACATTTAATGATGGATGGATGGATCATTTATTGCATATAAAAGATTCACATAACATTACTTCACAAAACTGCTTGCGCAGTTTAACTGTGAGATCGTTGATTCTCTTAATATTAACTACTAGCTGACCCGTGCCCACTTCGTTGGGCGGCGAAAAAAACGCTTCCCTTTGTTAAACATATTTCATTACTGCTCCACTCCTATTAGTCATAGCGTGATACTATATAGCCTATAACACTCCCCGATAAATGGACTATTCAACACAGAATCAATTTTTAAAATCGGTTCAATAGATCCAGTGATTACCCCCTACAACGTCACAAACACACAAACTTTACCTCTTTATAATATTAGTATAGATTACAATACACATTTACACTTCATAATTTAGATTTAATTTATTATCATAATATAATATTATCAATAATCATAACGAGTCTAACAAAAAATTCTTTAATATCTAACTCTTTGAGACTGGGTAAGCCTTTGGGGCTCCCTTTGGCTCGGGGCTGTCTTCTGCGAGATCGAGATCATGATCGGGCTTCTCCCGATTACGGTCATAAGTCTCCTTCCGAAGAATAACTGCTATCCAGAAGAAGAGACTGGAGCTGTCTAGCCTTCATTGTTTAACAGCTTAGCTGCCACGTCTACTATCGGAAGTAAATATTTTCTTATGCCCTGTACATCTTGGTAGAAAATAATCGAAATTATGTGCATCGATGTTGCGTACTTTTGCTTGAAAGAGAGTCGCGTTTCAGTACTTTAGACCTGCCGTTTGTCGCTATTTTGAACTTCGAAATTAGTACCTAATACATTGGCATAGTAATATGTAATTGCATATTTAGTAACAGCTCCGTGTGGTGACGGAGTAAGAATACAATTGTGTCACCACCCCATGTCATCCCACAGGTAAAACCGACTGAGTGACTATCCGTGAATATTATCTTTACGAAATAAAAAGAAGGAAAACTTGAAATTAAACCCTATAGCAATCCGTCTGGCTAGCGTGGTATTAGTAGGCCAAGTATCCCTCCGTCACGGGAGGAGGCCCGTCCCTGCAGTGGGACATGAATGGGCTGTTAAGAAGAACAGCTATTAGTCAGCCCTATACCGTATAACAATATCTTAATACGCTTGAGCACACAAGTCACGCGTACTGTGTTACACAGAATCAGATCAATTAATTTGTAATTTCATTACATTAGAATCTTCGATTAACTACACATACAGTCACGAATTCAAAAATGGCCGATGAATATGATGATGACACAGATTCTCTGCTTACGCTAGAAGCCATAAATCCACTTACAAATGATATTGTATCATCAACAGCTCGTCGAGGTATTAAAAAAATCATGTTAGGTAGCAAATAGTACCAAAAAGGTATTAAAGCTGGATAGCCTCTAAATACACAATTTCGTACTTGGTCCAGAGGTTCTGACGCTTACATTATATTGGACATATTAAGAACTAGCTTTTGCCCGCGGCTTTGCTTGCGTTAAATTGGAGGTAACACTGTTCCCCTTTGCTGGACACAGAAGAAAAAAAAGGAGCCTATGTTACTATCCATCCCTTTAACTATCTCCACTTAAAAAAACACGTCAATTCGACTCTCCGTTTTGACGTGGAAGACAGACAAACAGACACACTTTCCCATTTATAATATTAGTATGTAGGTGCTGATTAAGAGTAAGTTTTCCTTTTTTACAAAGAAGGGAAACATGACCCGTATCTAAGAGATTTCGCTCTTGAAAAAATTCGAACTAACTGACTTCGTGTCAAGTTTGAGTTCTGCACCATAAAAAAATCAAAAGAAAATTCTTAAAAATAATTTCTCTTCTACTATAAACTGCGCTAATGAAGCCACGACAGAGATAAATGTCGATATCGAAACCGGATATTACCAGACGTTACCGGTTATATCCAGTTTTATCCGGCTCTTTGTCTTTAACCGACATTTTACAGTCGGTTTTATTGAGTGATAGAATTACATACGAGTCGTTATTTTAAGGATGATCTTGTTAGGGTGTACTCTTGAGAGTGGGGTATAGTGTATGGGGTATTGGGTTAAATTCCATGCTCAATGCTAATATTTGGGTACTTAAGCATGATTGTAAATGAATACATACCATAAAAGAAATAATATAATAAGTACCGTGAATATTATCTTTACGAAATAAAAAGAAGGAAAACTTGACATTAAACCCTATACCAATCCGTCTGGCAAGCGCGGTAATAGTAGGCCAAGTATCCCTCCGTCAGCCCATTAATGTCCCACTGCAGGGACGGACCTCCTCCCGTGACGGAGGGATACTTGGCCTACTAATACCACGCTGGCCAGACGGATTGCTATGCTATAGGGTTTAATTTCAAGTTTTCCTTCTTTCTATGTAAAGGTAATATTCACAGATAGTCCCTTAGTCGATTTCTACACTGAATTAGCCGATTTCTGACTGGTGACATATTGTATTCTTACTCCGTCACACAACACAGATCATTGTTCATACATGGTTATATTTATATAAACCCAAAATCCTGCTTTTGCTGCGCAAAGGTATTGGGTTCAATTCGCGTTTCGTTCTATGAAATATGATTCTAATTTCATTCTATGAAAAGACCAAAGTTTTATCGAAAACATTTAACTTTTAAAAGTCAAATATTTTTCTAATGAAAACCAATTTAATTCAGTCATACTTTAAAAGGCTCGTTTCAAAGAAATAACCAATTTAAATTAAGAGGTCATAAGGGTAAGTATCCCTTACTGAAGCGAATTTTGATAATAAATCATAAAAATACTTTTTTCACGCTGAAGTTTAAGTGGAGATAGTTAAAGGGATGGATAGTAACATAGGCTCCTTTTTTTTCTTCTGTGTCCAGCAAAGGGGAACAATATGTCCAATATAATGTAAGCGTCAGAACCTCTGGACCAAGTACGAAATTGTGTATTTAGAGGCTATCCAGCTTTAATACCTTTTTGGTACTATTTGCTACCTAACATGATTTTTTTTAATACCTCGACGAGCTGTTGATGATACAATATCATTTGTAAGTGGATTTATGGCTTCTAGCGTAAGCAGAGAATCTGTGTCATCATCATATTCATCGGCCATTTTTGAGTTCGTGACTGTATGTGTAGTTAATCGAAGATTCTAATGTAATGAAATTACAAATTAATTGATCTGATTCTGTGTAACACAGTACGCGTGACTTGTGTGCTCAAGCGTATTAAGATATTGTTATACGGTATAGGGCTGACTAATAGCTGTTCTTCTTAACAGCCCATTAATGTCCCACTGCAGGGACGGGCCTCCTCCCGTGACGGAGGGATACTTGGCCTACTAATACCACGCTAGCCAGACGGATTGCTATAGGGTTTAATTTCAAGTTTTCCTTCTTTCTATGTAAAGGTAATATTCACAGATAGTCCCTTAGTCGATTTCTACACTGAATTCGCCGATTTCTGACTGGTGACATATTGTATTCTTACTCCGTCACACAACACAGATCATTGTTCATACATGGTTATATTTATATAAACCCAAAATCCTGCTTTTGCTGCGCAAAGGTATTGGGTTCAATTCGCGTTTCGTTCTATGAAATATGATTCTAATTTCATTCTATGAAAAGACCAAAGTTTTATCGAAAACATTTAACTTTTAAAAGTCAAATATTTTTCTAATGAAAACCAATTTAATTCAGTCATACTTTAAAAGGCTCGTTTCAAAGAAATAACCAATTTAAATTAAGAGGTCATAAGGGTAAGTATCCCTTACTGAAGCCAAAATTTGATGATAAATCATAAAAATACGTTTTTCACGCCGAAGTTAAAGGTTCCTATTATGGACGAAAATGATGATATATAATTTTAAAAGTTTCTACCTTTAGAAAAGAACCTTAATGTCACTTTAAAGGGACCGATCTTCTTCAGTGATGGAGAAATATGATTTGTGAGAAGCAGGAATTGAATCAAAGACATTTACCTACAATCTTGAAATTTGACAGAAAGCAATTTAAATAAATAATATAAATTTATTAATTCACGGACATCTCTACACAGCGCAATCTGTTCCTAAAGTAAGCTAGGCTTAACCTGCTTGTGTTATGGATAACAGAACAACGGATATTAGTACTTACATACTTTTTTTTTGCAAATACATACATATTATACATAGAAATACTCAGACCAAGGCAAATAATCATGTTCATGCACACAAATTTGCATTGAGCGGGAAGCGAACCAGAGACCTCAGCGTAGCAGTCATGTAATATAACCACTACGCCACAGAGGTCGTCAATGTAAAGTAAAGAAAAAATTCCGAAAACCTTGAATTTTTAGTCACATCATATTTGTACGGAACCTAACTGATAACTCGGATTTGCGCACAGAGCTCAGAGGCGCAAATCAGAATCGCAAATGGTCGGTTTTTTTTGTATTGTAACAATTATGCCATTTTCAGAAAGCCTTAGCTCTTTAATATTTAATGGAACGCTTGTTTTCCGTACTTCAATTTAGGTGACCATAGTTTAAAACAATACACAGTTAGGTATTTTTTTCGTTTGTTTAATTTCTCACTGCAAGAATCAGAAATTCATGGGCTATCAAAATAAATCCTTTTATCGCCAAGCAACTGTTTTTCAATCTGTTCTTTAACTTACAGCAAAGGCGGGAGGAATTTCCTAACTGTTATCTTGTTTAGGCTGTGGTCAAAGCTACGAACGATTTTTAATTCAGTATCGATGCTTATCACAAACAGAGAAATGTACAGAAGTGTATATCGTAACAAAGTAAGTAGAACACAAAGAGCTTTAAAAGCACGAGTTTAAAACCGATTACTGTATGATAATGATAATGTGTTTATTGATGCATAAAACTTTGTACAAATTGAACTTAAAATTAAGTTACAAAAGAATTAAAGTTGTACAAATAGTGATAGCCCTAGCTCCCAAACTAGGAATTCCTGTGACTTGGGAGCTAGTGTTCCACCGCTACGAGAAATACAAACCTTATAATATAATTTTAGCTGTATAATTTTAGTATGAGACTTACTACCTATTCTATTTCGTTTATTCGTTATCTCAATTGGCAATTTTGCCAATTTCGCAAAATTGTCCATTTTTAATAGTATTACTTTTTTAGAATAGCAATGATATGCTTATCCTCACATCTTTTTTTGGGAAAGTTTAAACAAAAATACAAACATAAATAAATAATAAAAATAAATAAATAATCCTCACACATTCACACAACGTCATCTAGTCCCAAACTTAGCAAAGCTTGTACTATAAGTACTGGACATCAGATACTTAAATACTTTTTTTTTGTAAATACATACAATTACACATAGAAAACACTTAGACTAATACAAACAATCATGTTCATGCACACAAAGATTTGCATTGAGCGGGAATCGAACCCGAGACCTCTGCGTAGCAGCCATGTAATATACCAACTGCGCCGAAGGGGTCAATTTCGCAAAATTGTACTTTATTTTGCTTATCCTCACATCTTTTTTTGGGAAAGTTATAACAAAAATACAAACAAAAACTAGACTTCTGCATATACTGTTCTACGATACTCCAATCCAGAACATATTTCAAACTCAATACCCATGAATTGTGGGTATTTTAATCGAATGCTTCAGGGAAACCTTTTAGGGATATGTCTTTACAAATTATTTACGGTCTATTTGTATTTAATGGATACCATAAATATAAATCTGTACGATTAAACATTACTTCTAAATGTAATACATAATGCCGAAGTTCAAAAGAGCGATGAACGGTAGCTAAAAAGCACTAAATCGCGAATCATGTTACTGCGATAATGCACTACATTTAATGCAAATGCTCTTTCACGCAAATATACTAAACAGATTTTCATAAAATTTGGATTATAGGTAGTTTAGGGTGTAGAATAACATTTAGGCTACCTATGCCACACGAGTAAAGCCGCGGGCGTCAGCTACTTAGTAATATATTATTGTCGAAGCAGTGAATGAGAAATACAAAAGTGTCTATAAATAAATTTACTTACTAAGGGCCAGATTCAGAGACCGCGCTTTGACTTTACTTTAGCAAAGTCTAGTTATTATCTCTGAATTTGAACAACATTAAAGTAATTTTTCGCATGAAAAAGTTTACTTTCATTATTTATTACTACAAAGTAAACTTTTCATGCGAAAAGATTACTTTAATGTTGTTCAAATTCAGAGATAATAACTAGACTTTGCTAAAGTAAAGTCAAAGTGCGGTCTCTGAATCTGGCCCTTAATCTATTTCCAACTCATTATGTTCTATTTCTAACTTTTTATTATATTTTTAACGTAGGTTGTGAAAGAAGTTATTTTTAAACTAGCTGACCCGTGCCCACTTCGAAGGGAGAAAAAAACGCGTCCATTATTTAAACATATTTCATTACTGCTCCACTCCTATTAGTCATAGCGTGATACTATATAGCCTATGACACCCCTCGATAAATGGACTATTTAACACAGATAGAATTTTTAAAATCGGTTCAGTAGATCCAGAGATTACCCCGTACGTCACAAACACACAAACTTTACCTCTTTATAATATTAGTATAGATAAATCTTAGGTATAACTGGGATGAGCCCCATGTGTGTCGTAGGAACCGACTAAGCGACTACCCGTGAATATTATCTTTACGTAATAAAAAGAAGGAAAAGTTGCAATTAAACCCTATACCAATCCGTCTGGCCAGCGTGGTATTAGTAGGCCAAGTATCCCAAGGAAGGTCCGTCCCTGCAGTTGGACATTAATGGGCTGGTATGTAGTACTTTATGTCCGTTAATTTTATGTCTGTAATAGTCTCAGCGATATAGGGCTTGATTCCCAGTGCGAGAGAAATCTTTAAAAAAAAATGTTTTTTCAGTTCCACCCCAAACTGACTTAAGATATAACACACAATATAATGGTATATATTATGGAATCCTGCTGTTAGCGATACCCTGGGACTTATCCAAGCAATCTCGTTTAATGCCCACCGAAGGGATATAAAATTCCACGGAAAACTGTCCAAGTGATAAGTGGTAACGGAGTTATTTTCCTGGTCATTGATTAATTCCTGTTTTCTATCATGTTATTATCATACATATTTTTTTTATATGATGGGAGGTAAACGAGCCAGCATGTGATGGTAAGTGATCACCGCCTCCCATGGATACCCGCAACACCAGAGGAATCACAGATGCCGACCTTTAAGAAGGGAGTACGCTCGTTTCTTGAAGCTCCACAAGTCGTAACGGTCCGGAAATATCGCCCCAGCGAGTTTTTGTTCCACAAAACAGATGATGTTAGAGTCGCGGTAGCGGTAGCGAAAGCTAATCATGTTAATCACTGCTGGTGTTAGTCAAATATTTCCACTTTCAGCGGGCCTCCCCTTGTGTTATGGGTAACAGAACAACGGATAATAATACTTATAAACTTTTTTTTGTAAATACATACATATTATACATAGAAACACTCAGACCAATGCAAATAATCATGTTCATGCACACGAATATTTGCATTGAGCGGGAATTTAACTCGAGACCTCTGCGTAGCAGTCATGTTGTATAACCACTCCGGCACAGAGGTCGTCGTTACTACGAAAACTAGCTATTGTTTCGACTATAAACACTAAACATAGACCGCAAAGCAAAAACGTTACCTCTCACAACTTGCACCACGAACAACAAATGAATGACATTAAGTTGTTCACTCGCCCCGCATTATATCGTGTGGCATGGTCCTTACTTTGTGACGTCACTAGCTACGTCACAACTCAGTCGATTAGTTACTCTTGAGGAGGCCTAGTTTATGAGTATCGTGCTTCTTAAGACCTACGCAGACCGGGACGGCATGGCAAAGGATTTTAATTTTTACTAATGGAAATTCAACCGTAAATTGCTATGCTTTCAATGGCGCGGCATCATTTTAAAGCATAGCAATTTATGTCGTATTTCTGTAACAGTACGGTTGAATTTCCATTAGTAAAAATTAAAATCCCTTGCCATGCCGTCCGGGTCTGCGTAGGCCATTAAGGAGGCCTAGTTTATGAGTACCGTGCTTCTTAGTTTTTATAAGCATGTGGCAATTATTTGTCCTCTGCGTGACTTTGACGGTAAGTAGTTTATTCTTTAGTCCATTTACTACGGACCACTTACATTAACGTGTGGTTTGTACATGCGAAGAAAGGAAGAATAGATATAACTGAGTGAATAACTACGGAATAAGAGAAAGTTTTGACATATTTGAGAGGGTTACCTATTTTAATCCCGAATTTTAATATTCCGAATATCAAAATCCAGAAAACGTTAGGACATTTCGTCATAATCCCATTTTTCAATTTTCAAAGTTTTATTTGCCATATAATCGAAACTCCGAATTTCATTTGCCCATTTATTTATTTGTACGACGTTTTAGAATCCTGATGAACGAAATCTTTAAGCACGCCAAATTTTTATAACACAATTTTTTTTAAATACAGGTAATGATATCCAGACTATTCCAGACAAACAATATCCAGATTTTTTAAATTTATATAAACTATACCCAGATAAACTAAATCTTTTTATCTTACTAATATTATAAACTGTATTAACTGTTGTAACTTTATTTTGACACAATAAAAGCTAGTATTAAATAAATAAATTATTAAATGTTTACAATTTTGTTCGGTATTTTAGTCATCTGGCAACATAAACTTGTTTGTTTTTTTTAAAATAACTAGAAAAAAGGAGGTAGCTATATCTATTACCCACACAACTACCCACATTTTTCATTCATTCCATTTTTTTTTATACTAAACACGGCAATATGACTATATCGAACCTGATGGAAAGCGCGAGTACAGTCCACAAATGAAGCCAACGGATAGAAGTTAAAAACAACTTCAATCCGTCGTCATCATCTTGCCGGTTTGGCCGATTGCTTCTTCACACTGCGTTTGAAGAACCATTAATTGACCATTTCCATAATAATTAAATAATTATAAGGTGATCATGCATTACAACTAAGTGCGTGTCAATTAAACTCGTATACAATTTATTGATAAGTCAAGTAAAATGTCTGATAAATGGGCAGATTTATTTAAATTAAACAAAGGCGGTTTAAAATTGTTCTACCAGGGTTCAGGGGGGTAAATTCACAGTTCCAGTAGAAACGATTCTTATAAAGATAATTTTTTTCGTAGCTATATGCTACGAAAAAAATTATCTTTATAAGAATCGTTTCTACTGGAACTGTGAATTTAGGAAACATGAAATTTATAAGTGTAAAGTTTCAGCAGTAAGTAGAGAAAACGAAGTGTGTAATCAAGTGCACGATGTAGAACGCTTAATATATGAACATAATCACGAACCCGTGTTAGAACATAGTCACTCAGGAACGAACGTATGCTGTGCCCGACAGGGTCCATAATGATGCTTTATATACTCTGTATATTATGTAAGAACTGTAACTACATTATGGTGCAATAAACGTATTGAGTATTGAGAAAAAAAAAATGTCAAATATTGCAAAATAATCCATCTAGTTGCAGTGAACCTATATTAGACAATTTGCCGTTAAAGCCACCTCTTAAACAAATTCCCCCTTAATCATAAACGCCTCTTAGTCAATTGATTAGCTTAAATTCTTACGATTTAGTTTGGTATAAGGTTGGTTTTGCTAATAAAAATCTCGCTAAACAGTGATTAAATTTAATAGGCGTTTTTGAGTAATTGAGTTTATGTATAGAGCGAATTCCAAAGTGCCTTCAAATATTGAACCAAAGGACATATCTTTTGAAATAGATGAAAATAAAGCCAACAGAAAAAAACAAAAAATTTATAATAAAAGATAAAATTTATGACAAAAATAAAAGAATTATATTGTTATCAACTAAAAATCTGATGAAGTTATTAGAAGCCGCTGACTACTGGGAACTCGATGGTACTTTTAAAACTGTGGAGGTCGCGGTGACGTAACAGCACCACGCTTCCAACGAAAAGGGAGGATCCTCCGACCAGGCAAGGGTGATCGTGCCTGACGGGTCAACTGCCCAACAGTTGTTTTTTTTTTTTTTTTGTGGACGAGTAGTCGGTCTCTGACGACCATTACTACTTTACGCGGGCTGTGGTGGGGCGGATGGCCCTCAACCAAAGACATTTAAGTGACGTGCCACAGGGGCACCCCCTTTGGGGTACGGACCTCGGCCTGGACCGTCACTGACTAACAGGACGTGCGGAAGGCACGCCCTCTAGGAGCGAACGCGGCGCGTATTCCGGCCTCGACGGCGAGGACGGAACCGCGGACGTTTTGTTATGGCTTCGCGAGCCGTGTGAGCTCTACGTTGAGCGATCGTGATCCTATCGTCCGGCTCTTCGAGAGCATGCCTAGGTCTACGAATTTTACTAATCTTGGAGAGGATGCCCAACAGTTGTTCGTTGGACGTTGTATATATGCGGAATCGCTGTGCGAATGTTGATATCGCGATTCAGGATGTATCTGACATCTGTTGATGGTGGGGGGTACTGAGATAGTGTAGGTGTTCGCTTGAGTTAGTCACTAGATGACGCTACAAATAGTTAAAACGATTTTCCAACAACTTTATACTATACACGGAAATATTGCTATTACAGGAAATAAAACAAAAACATTTCCTCTTTTGTATTGTTTGTGTACAAACAAAAACAGAAAGACATATATGATATTATGTTCGAATTACTTCACGAGGATGGAACTGAGAATGATAAGACCTAATCTTATCATTCCATGGATTCTCCGTGCGGGTGCCGGGTCCATCGCGTGATAGAGGACGGAACACTTGCATAACAACGTCTGGGACTTACGACCCAGATGTAGGTTTAAGGAGGCCCCCTTGCAACGCGTTAGCGGTCACCTGTCTGCTATGTTCTGTCCTCTACCTATCCAAATTTGGTAGGAACCTAACAATTAGCAGCAGCAAACTGCTAAGGTAGCAAACAAACAATGACATTTAGTATCAAAATATGTATTTTGGACTTTGAAAAGCCATCAATTCAGAGTTTGAAAAATGTATATGAAGACGTCCTATTACACGGTTGTCACTTTAATTGGGACAAATTTTGTACCGTCAAGTACAAACTCATTTCATTACTGCTCCACTCCGTGTGATGACGGAGTAAGAATACAATATGTCACCACCCCATCTCATCCCACGGGTGTCGTAAAAACCGACTAAGGGACTATCATCTTAACGAAATAAAAAGAAGGAAAACTTGAAATTAAACCCTGTACCAATCCGTCTGGCCAGCGTGGTACTAGTAGGCCAAATATCCCACCGTCACGGGAGGAGGTCCGTCCATGCAGTGGGACATTAATGGGCTGTTATGATTATGATGATGATGAAGTACAAACTCGAGGATTGACACAAAAATACGCAACAGACTTAACTTTCAGAGACGCAGTTAAGTGTCTTCTAGCACTTAGTTCCTTATCAGCTAATGAAATTCCATATTATTTCCATAAACTATTGGAAGAATTACAAGGTAATTACCTATCTAATTGTAACATTTTTTTTTTGGGGGGAAATCCTTATGGACTGCCGCCTAAAACCACCCCGGTGTCTCCTCACACGTGCGCGCGGGGCCGTGGGAATTCAAATTCTTCGGCAGCCCCGCACTAGTTGCTGGCCCGGCCTGTCCGGGCCTCCTTTCTAGCATGGGGTAATAAATTAAATATCTAATTGTAACCTAACCCCTACTAAGTTGAATTTGACACTGAAACCATTGTAATGGGCAAGTAAAAAAATAGCGAGTCGGTTCTGGAATACAATATGTCACCACCACCCCATCTCATACCATGGGTGCAGTAAAAACCGACTAAGGGACTATCCGTCAATATTATCTTTACGAAGTAAAAAGAAGGAAAACTTGTAATTAAACCCTATACCAATCCGTCTGGCCAGCGTGGTATTAGTAGGCCAAGTATCCCTCCGTCACGGGAGGAGGCCCGTCCTTACAGTGGGACATTAATGGGCTGTTAAGATGATATGATTAAAAGTTTTCTTGAATACTTTGTTGATCTTGTATTTATAAATGTATTTTAAAAATAACTCCTTTCATACAACCTACGCTAAAAATATAATAAAAATTTAGAAATAGAACAGAATAAGTTGGAAATAAAGTAAGTAAATTTATTTATAGATATTTTTGTATTTCAACTCATTATTATTAGACTAGTTCCAGATGTTATTCGAAATCTTTTTTAACAAACTCGAACTAAGAATATAATATAGGTACTATGATAGAATCTCCAAAGAAAAAACCGTAAGAAAACGAGCCTTTTCACTAAATATGTCGACTGGTAAACTGGATTTGTTTTTATAAGTGTATTTTTATTATTATTTATTTATTTATTTATTTATGATAGGTACACAAACAGATTACAGTCCTTACATGAGATATTTAAGTGCGGCTTTATTATATAGACTAGACAGTAATCCTAAGGCAGTGTACACAACATGATAGTATTAACAACGAAAAGAGTAAAAAAAAACATTTTCAAACATCTTTTTTTATTGCATAAATGTTTTTTTTTTCTTTATTCTTGTTTCCTTTATATTATGATGTTGTTATAGATTGTGTGATATTTTCATTCTATTTCAATTATTGTAATAGTATTCTACACAAATGTATTTTTGTTCTGAATAAATGACTTATGACTTGAGTTATGACACATTAAGCCCGTCATTTTAAACATTCATTGAAGTAAAATCGATACTGCAGTGTCCTTCAGAATTCTATAAACTAAATTTTAAACGTTTCTTTTTAGTTTTTTCACTACTATACTATACTCGTATTGTATCAGCCCTTATCATCCCACTGCTGGGCAAAGGCCTCTCCCTTTGATTTCCACAACTGTCGGTCCTTGGCCAATGAAGGCCAGTGTTTTTGTGCCCTATACTCGTATATACTATACTCGTAGTAGGAAAAAGTTGTCGTAGCAATACGGATGATGTGAGCAGGTGGAAGAACTCCGTTAAAATGGTGATTAGAAATGTACTACTATAGATAGGGAGCAGAATTTAAATGACAGACCACTAAACACGGTGGACCGACGACCTAGATAGGACGGCGGGAAACTGAGGTAAGAGAAAGGCACAGGACCGCACAAGGTGGCAACAGTGGATGGCGATTGGCTGATATGATGATGATGATTACTTCATCATAACAGATCATTAATGTCCCACTGCAGGGACGGGCCTACTCCAATGACGAAGGGATACTTGGCCTACTAATACAACGCTGGCCAAACGGATTGGTAAGTATAGGGTTTCATTTCAAGTTTTCCTTGTTTTTATTTCGTAAAGATAATATTCACGGATAAAAACTTAGTCGGTTTTTACGACACCCATGGGATGAGATGGGGTGGTGACATTCTGTATTCTTGCTCCGTCACCACACAGAGAGATGATGATGATGATTACTTATTCGTTTTTAATAAAAATTACTATATAATACTAAAGCTAAGGACAGACTGAACGGCTACTAGTATTCATGCCTTATGTAGTACTTTTACAAGGACACTGCCTTATCGATTTTACTTTACCCAATGAATGTTTAAAATGGTGCTCATGTACCAATCGAGGCTACCAATGTAATTGTTAACTTACTTCTACTCATCATAACAGCCCATCAATGTCCCACTGCAGGGACGGGCTTCCTCCCGTGACGGAGGGATATTTGGCCTACTACGCTGGCCAGACGGATTGGTACAGAGTTTAAGTTTTCCTTCTTTTTATTTCGTAAAGATAATATTCACGGTTAGACCCTTATTCGGTTTTTACGACACCCATGGGATGAGATGGGGTGGTGACATATTATATTCTTACTCCGTCACCACACGGAGATACTTCTAGTAATAATAGATTAATTGTCCTATTGCAGGAACGGGCCAGCTCTAATTTCAGAGGCAAACGGATGGCCTATTTTAACGTGGGAAACCTTTAAGAAGCCGTCTATTTCTTGCCCCAGGCTGGCAGGTGTGTCGGAGTACCGAAAAATAAGAGCGAGAAGACTAGTATTAATAGGGCAATTCGCTACTGCAGAGCCCTGAGTTAATGACAAATTGGTGTAAAGTGGCGAGCGTGGAATACCTACGCGCCGGGCGGCGCCCGTCCACTCTAACCTTTTTTTTTCCGTGGGAAACCATACTTTGCGGCCCAACTACCGTCGCCTGGGAGACCCGACGGGAGTGTACCAACTAAAACCCACGTGCCCCTAACAGCCATGTGCGCCGGGTCGCGGTAGTCAATTTCTCATTACATCCGCGATCACGGCTGGCATTGGCCCCAGATTAACTCCGGGGCCCCTACGCGGTTACGGCGAGGTAGTCTCCAATAACTTTTACGGCCAGAGTTTGCAGCCCGTTGCCTAAAGTAAAGCATACAACGACAAGCAAAACAATAAAAAAAAACAAATTTCGAAATTAGAACGTCAAATTCGAAATTTGACAGACATGTTTGAAATATCCGTTGACCAAATCACCAACGATCTTTTACGTCAAATTATAACGGTCTTGGCAGAATTGATTGTCGATCACATGCTTACGTCAGAGTAATCAATTATTATAAATCTTACAGTGTTTGCAATCACATGAATCAATCGAATCAATCGCACGTTCTTTGACTGATTGGTTCGAGATCAAAGAACACAATAAATGGACCATTAAAATAAAGTTACTGTTTGTTTCGTTTATTAGTTAGGTTATTTTATGAGCTCAATGTTTTGTTTTAAATTTGGTGTAGGGAGGTTTTATTGCAAAAGTTTTAATTTTAATTTAATGCAATGTAGTTTTAACATGATTTTATAGTAAAAAAGTTTGTTTAACATAATTTATTAAAGTAATTACATTGTGACGATGAATAATTATTTTTTTATTGAATTATTCATCTTCAGAAAGACGGAGTAAGAATACAATAGGTATGTCACCACCCTATCTCATCCCATGGGTGTCGTAAAAACCGACTAAGGGACTATCCGTGAATATTATCTTTACGAAAAAAAAAAAAAAAGGAAACTTGAAATTACACCCTATACCAATCCGTGTGGCCAGCGTGGTATTAGTAGGCCAAGTATCCCTCCGTCACGGGAGGAGGCCCGTCCCTGCAATGGGACATTTATGGGCTGTTACGATGTCTTAAAATCATAAGCGCCGATTACACTACTCTACATGTAGGACACTAAATCTTGTAGGGCACTACATGTTAACTAGTGTAATCACATGTAGGCTGTTAGGACACTACATATCGGAGATTGGCGAGTCCCGACCGCCCTACATCATGTAGTCTCCTACAAGATGTAGTGCACTACATGTGGGGTAGTGTAATCGGCGCTATACTCTTCATACATGCCCATTCAATATACTTTTATAGAAACGTGCGTAAAATTTACGTTCATAGAACAAAATCAATTGCCATCTTTAACTAATTCGGAATTCAGAGCGCATAAAAAGATATAAATAAATATATATTGTATGTTATTTATGTCTGTCCGTACAGAGCGTTGAACTCGTGTTTAATTGTATTCTGTAGCTTATTATACTATTTATTTACATTTACACTAAGATAATGTAAATTATTTACTTACATAAATGTTTTACTTAAAAGTTAAGAATATATTTAAATATAAGACTTTACATTAGAAATGTGTTTCTATGAACTGATACGACGAGGTTTGTGGCTAAGTAGTTGTGGTCTTTGGGTGCTAGCTACGTATAGGTCTCGGGTTCGCTTCCCACGCAAGACAGTTATTTGTAAATTAACGTAATGTAAATAAACGTAAATTACTTTTTTGAATCTGGATCTGAATGTTCTCCGTTAACTTATGTCTGTAATAGTCTCCGCTGCAAAATCATTCACAGCACTGGTAAGGAGAGGTTTCGATTAGATAAATATTTATAAACAAAAACGGCCGTTTTATTTTTCGAATGCGAAAAGTAACTAATTGAAAAATATTTAAAGTGTTGAGAGTGTGCTATACAAATACTTTATTGCCTTTTGTCAAGACTTCGTTACCAACATTTTGCATTATTGATCCTATGATTTTTTTTCTATTGGCGGCGCTAGTAAACCCTACATACGCTCATAAAACGATCTCCATGACTTTGTGATTGTATTATTTGGGTGCTATGAAAAGATCTCAGTTTTGATTCCAGCTCAAGGTAATAAAAGAGTTCAATATTCATTTCATTAACATTAATTACCTACCTAGAAAATTTTGATTAAAAAAAATATGGAATTAGTGTGTAAAAACCATTTAAGTATATTGAGACTCAAATTTGGTTTAGGACACCGTATTTTTAATGTTACGTCATACATTAGGTACACATCATCATAACAGCCCATTAATGTCCCACTGCAGGGACGGACCTCCTCCCGTGACGGAGGGATACTTGGCCTACTAATACTACGCTGGGTAAAGGGATTGGTATAGGGTTTAATTTCAAGTTTTCCTTATTTTTATTTTGTAAGGATAATATTGACGGATAGTCCCTTAGTCGGTTTTTACGACACCCATGGGATGAGATGGGATGGTGACATATTGTATTCTTACTCCGTCACCACGCGTAACGGAACGATTGAATAAATACGTCCTAATCAAACAGCCATGTTTATACACATAAAAGCTTAACTTTTATCGAACTCATGGCCCAGGCGTGGCAGTCACACTAACCACTAAACCATATGATCTTCATATACATCAACAATTGAAGTAAATCAGGTCACAATATCTAAATATAAAACCATCTATTTCTGTACCGTTTGACCGAATCTACATTCGTATAAACACGCATGCTATAATTTTGTAAATTATACGCTTTTTCAACCGATTTTCCAAACAAGGATGTTTTAAATTTAGCAGTATATTTTTGACAACCCTTCTATGGATCAGTGATTGTAGTGTACGTCTGTTGTGCACAGGTTCGACTTATGGCTAACGCAGAGTAGGACGGCATGGCAAAGTATTTTAATTTTTACTAATGGAAATTCAACCTTACTGTTACAGAAATACGACATAAATTGCTATGCTTTAAAATGATGCCGCGGCATTGAAAGGGATTTTTCGATGCCGCGGCATCATTTTAAAGCATAGCAATTTATGTCGTATTTCTGTAACAGTACGGTTGAATTTCCATTAGTAAAAATTAAAATACTTTGCCATGCCGTCCTACCTCTGCCTTAGCCATTACGATCAATGCGAATCTTTGTATCAATCAATCAACTAGCCTATTGTACTGCTGGACATAGGCCCCTCCCACACGCGCCACAGAACACGGTCCTGCGCCTTCCGCATCCAGTCCGACCCAGAGACCTTTTTGAGGTCGTCGGTCCACCTAGCTGGTCACAATCTTTATATGCTTAAACATTATTGTTTACATTGGTCTGCGGTCTAGGTGTTTTCGATGTAAGTAACTATAGGTAATGTATTATTTACAAAAATATATAAGTGTGTCTGTCCGTTGTCTAGTTTGTATAGTACAAGCTCTATTTAGTTTAGTACTAAGTATATAGCGTTATATGGGTAAAAAATTACAAAACAAATACCCTAATCTTTGGAATATAAGTATGTTTATCATAGTCTAGTAGCCATAGTACCTACAAGCTTTCCTTAATTTTTTGCTAAATAGATCTGCTATACAGACCATCTGATAATTAGACGTTTTGCTACATAGACGTACCTACTGCTCATTAGGCGTTTTGCGCTATTGGACATTTAGCTAATTAGACATTCTGATCGTGAAGGAGTAAAAATATCAAAAATCCAATATACTTAAATCTACAAAAGTCCATATAACAAAGACCCCTGATATCTAACCAAACGTACCACATCAGAGCTCAAGCTATAAACAAGACTATAAATAACAAACTAACTAATTTATCAACAGATCTATGACGTCACTTGTAACGTGATCAAAGAGTCAAACTGACATGATGTGTGTGTGACGTCATAGCTGACGTCATCACCTTGATGTAAGAATAGAACATGAAAGTTCGCATAGATCTAGGTTTAATATACATATTATAATATACACAAAAAGTTGGTTTTCCTAGTCTTGCAGTCATAGTACAAGCTTTCCTTAATTTTTTACCAAATGGCGTTCAGTAAAAATATCTAAAAAATTCCAATATACCAAAATCTATGAAAGACCATATTATTATAACAAAGACCCCTGAGATCTAACCAAATGTACCACATCAGAGCTCAAACTATAAACAAGACTATAAATAACAAACTAACTAATTTATCAACAGATCTATGACGTCACTTATAACGTGATCAAAGAGTCAAACTGACATGATGTGTGTGACGTCAGATATGACTTCATCGCCTTGATGTAAGAATAGATGACGGACTGTGTTTAGGTTAAAATAAACGGACTTTCATAGTAAAACAGCCGGCCATTATTTTTCGTTAGAGGCTGACTAGTAAGTAGCAATGTTCGTAACGCGGTGTCCTACGTATGCGACAAATGCGACGCGACTCGCTGCTACACGCGACAAGTGTCCTACATGATTACGTCGCGTCTCGTCGCAGACTGCCACATAGGACAGAAGTAGGGTACGCGGTTGATTAGATCGCGTACGTCGCGTTCGTCGCATCACGTCGCGTTTGTCGCCTACGTAGGACACCTCGTTAGTGGTAACCGCCACTTATGTTGATGGTAAATTGTTGACCAACATAGAGTCAAAAAAGGAAGATGAAAAATGGACATATGAGAAAGAGGAGGCCTTTTACCATCGTAAAACGGATTTTCTAACATTTTCTACTCAGTGTAGAAACAGCCTAACAAGAGTTTTCTTATTCTTTGTTATAAAAACATTATATTATAAACATATTTCCATTTTTTCCTCTCCCGTTTATTTTTCTTGATCACACAAAGCACTTAAAAACATTTTAAAAATTAAATCTAAAACAAATTTGTATGAAAACGTAAAATGAACGCGAAGACAAATTTATTTTATTGGTATAAGAAAGAAACTGTTTGCAATTTATAACCTACTTCATGTTTTTTTTATCTGTTGCGAAAAAAATATTACGTTGTTTTGAATTGAGGTTATGTAAAAGTGTTTTTAATTGATTTGGTTAAAATAAATAGAATTTGGAATTTCTTTGTTTATTATTGTTTTTAGATTATAGATATGTCGGAACCTGAGGATAGTTCGACTCAGAAAGCGTCCTACGGCGCGGGTACAGCGGGCGAGGATATTGAGACATTACTATTATTATAAATCACTTTTTATTACACACTAATTACACTAATTCTTGAACACAATAATTCTTCTATTAATTATAGTTTAGTAACACTGGGAACACTAACAGTTAACACTAATTAACATACAATAATTAAGGTGACAAGGTGTTCCGCCTAGTAAACCACGCTACGACTCTCCCAAATTACCGCCAAAAAGTGACAACCACGGCCACTCCTCTCTCTCGCGCCTCTAGCGGATTTTCACACAAACAGTCAAAGCATTTTACAAGCGTTACACCAGAAATGGCGCCACTACCATTTCTAGTCCACCATAAACTAAGTAAGTGGCGCGTAAGTACATTATATTAATCTAACACGCCGTCACGGCCAGACTGACATTCGCACGTCCTCGGGCGACCATTTTGCAGATCTGTAACAAAACACTAAATTTAGGACTGCCGGCCGACCGCTCGTTCATTCTGACATTATAGGTATAGTAGTAAAATTCTAAAGCGGCTGATGATGCCCTCAATCTCGGATAAAACACGTGACACAAATTGCCACACACACACACACACACACATGTGCACCACACACACACAGATGCCACCAAAGTAGTGCAGACCGGATAACAGCGCCCCTTCGATCCACGACTACCGCAGCAGTCCGTGCGACCCGGACAACTGCATCCCTTCGACTCACTCTCTGGACTCGCAGCATCAACCTATAGCCCGGATAACAGCGTCATTTCGATCTACAACCCAGAGTACGATCTAGACACCTGCATCCCTTCGACTATCTTTCAACTCACTAAGAAATCACTCGCAAATCACCGAGAATTAAGTGCACCATACAACCCCGGAACTTTAGAGACTTCTCTAGTTAACCTTATTTGGGATTAGTCATTAAGACTATGCAGCAAGTAGGAGTTAAAGAGCTAAATGACTTACCTAATCGGTTTTAACTAAGACATGCCTGAAGAGGCAGTTAAAGTGTCACTACAAGCCGATAAAGTTTCACTGCAAACTGATACAGTATCGCTTAAGGCTGAGACGGTATCACTATCAACATCATCGTTATTTGAAACCGCCGTCACTGACCCATCATCATCATCGCAGTTACTTAAATAATCTGAAATTTCAGTTAAACCAGCATACCCTCTCGGCACCATGCGCAAATTTTCATGGGAGTACTTGTACAGACGGTTAGAACCAATAACACTTTTCAATTCATAACGATGATTTTCTAAAACACGAATGATAATAAAGGGACCTCGGAATTTCCTATCTAATTTTGTTTGGTTACGCTCGCTACATTTAATAAAAACAAAATCGCCAACTTGAAAAGGTTGTACTTTCGCTTTCCGCTTGTTAAATCGTGAGGCATCGGAATCAGCAGCTTTTTGGATGTTGTCAGACGCAACCTTTCGTGCGACATCTAGATTTACTCGTTCGTCTGAATCCAGTCGTGTTGAAACCGTTGCCTCGCCAAGAGACAAAGCCGTAATACCGAACATAAGCTCAGTTGGTGAATAACCCGTTACACGAGATCGCGTGCTATTTAAAGCGAGTTGTACATTACCTAATTCATCTCGCCAGACTTTGTGGATATTATTCTCTATTATAGTAAGTAGGCTCCTGAGTGTTCGCATGACTCGCTCGACTTGTCCGTTAGCCCTACTTGAACCAGTTGCAATAAAATGTAGTTCTATCCCATGATCTTTACAAAACTGTTTGAAGTCTTGACTAGCGTAACTTCTACCCTGATCTGCTATGACCCGTTTTGGGGTACCAAAGAGAGTAACCGCTTTTTTTAAAGCATTTATAGCACCACTAGCATCAAGGGATGTCGTGTGTTCAAGAAGTACGTATTTTGTGAAGCCATCTATAATCACCGAAGCGTATTCTTTTCTGTCACTTTTACCAGTAAGTTTGCCAGTAATGTCAATATGTATAGTGTGCCAAGGTATACTAGGTTTAGGAATCGAGTGAAGTTCAATTTGTTGAGCCCCAGAGGTACCCTTAGAGGCTTTACATACAATACATGAGTCCACGAACCTCCGAACGTTCTTGGACATCTGAGGAAACCAATATTGGTCGTACAACTTGTTTAGGGTTTTCTCATGACCGAGATGTTGTATTTCATTATGTACATGATTAATAAGGGTCCAAATTAGCGACCGGGGAACTACAGGCAACCAAGAAGTACGCTTATTCCTCTCAATTTTTCTATACAATACATTATCTCTAACATCATAAGTATGCGCAATGGATTCAGGAAGTTCGTTGTTAGTGTGCTTTTGTATAATGTCTTGGATTTCGTGATCTCTTTGCTGTTCAACTAACAGCCAACCATTGTGCAGCTCAATAAAATTTACATTTTTCTTAGGGATTATAGGATGTTCTTTATTCCTGGGCGGGTGATTTCTAGAAAGGAAATCGGCGTGTTCCATATTACGACCTTCGCGGTAAATAATATCAAACGAGTACGCTTGTAAATCAGCCCACCAGCGGTGAACCCGAGGAGTTAAATTAATTTTTGATTTTGAAGCTTTGAGCGAGTTGCAATCGGTGATAACTGTGAAATGTTGACCGTAAAGGTAATGTCGAAAATGATCTACCGCTCGCACGACTGCTAGTGTCTCCAGCTCGTAGGAGTGGTACCTGGACTCAGGGTCAGTGGTACGGCGACTAAAATATTCAACAACATGTGGAATGTTGTCTCTTTTCTGAATAAGTATAGCGCCGTAACCATCGGCACTAGCATCAGTGTGCAACTCTACTGGTAAATTGGGGTTGAAAATGGTCAAAACCGGTTCAGAAGTTAATATTTTCACAATTGCCTTATGAACCTCATCATGTTTGCTTTCCCACTTAATAGGTCCCTTCAATTTAGTCAATGGATATAAAGGACCAGCTACCTTAGAAAAGTTTGGTATGAAACGCCGAAAATATGAAGCCAAACCCAAGAATTGGCGAACTTGTGAAGCCGTTTTAGGGGTAGGAGCCTCGGCTAAAGCTTGTATTTTTTTAGAATTCGGCCTAACTTCACCAGCTTTGATAGAATAGCCCAAGTAATTCACCTCCCTTTTCATAAATTTGCACTTTTGTATATTGAAAGAGAAACCAGCTACAGACAATGACTGTAATGCCTGATCCAGCCGACTTAACCCTTCAGAGATTACTGAAGAATAACAAAGAACATCATCCATATAAGCCGTAGTAAAGTCCCTGACGCTATGAAGAGCCCTATTGATACACCTCTGATAAACAGAAGGCGCGTTTCGTAATCCAAATGGCATAGCGAGGTATTCGTATTGCCCATCTGGTGTCACAAAGGCCGTACGCTCAACTGAGTCGTGGTGAACTAAGATTTGATGAAACCCAGATGCCATGTCAAGTGTTGAGAAGAAATGGGCACCATTAAGGCGGTCGATCTGCTCGTCAATGCGAGGAAGTGGATAGTGTTCAGGTTCTGTGTTTGCGTTTAGTTCCCTATAGTCAACGCACATTCTGTCGGTACCGTCATGCTTTTTGACAAGGAGGATTGGGCTAGCAAATGGGGATCTACTTTCGCGTATAACTCCTGCATCTAAAAGACATTGCACTTTTTCTCGTACTATATCTTTTTCCGAAGCAGACAACTTATAAGGGTGTCTTTGTACTCTCTTGTTGGGGTCTATCAAATTAATTTTAATTTCTCCAGTATTCACGCGACGAGTAGGAATACCATTAATAAACGAATCACTATACTTTGAGAGAATTTTAAGCAAGCCAATCTTATCTGCCCCTTCAAGATCAGTGTCAACTCCATAGAAATCAAGTTCATGGCATGTGTTACAAGTTTTATTTGTTTCAAATTGTATATTGTCATTGCTAATTTGAACACTTATCCCATGCTGCAAAATATCTCTACCCAAAATTACAGATTCAGAAATACTATCAGAAGGAACAATATGAAACAAGACAGGGAACTTAAAACCTTTAATTTCTATATCACTGAGAATTTGAGACTCGCATAAAATATTTCCATGACCTACACCAGAGAGAAATACTTTATTATTGCGCACAGTGCCGGGAAGCCTCTCAAGAAAATCTAATCTAACCAATGAACATGCAGAACCACTATCGAAAAGAAATTGAACGAGCTCACCCGATGATGTTGCCAGTGTACTTCTCGCTGTCTGATGGTTGCACACGTGGACCTCTTTGACCACCTTCTCAGGACAAGCTGGAGCGATATGGCCTTGCTTGCCACACACGAAGCAGGATCTCTTGTCTCCATCTTCCTTTCGTCGTCCATCGAATGTTGATGAAGTATTCTGGTCTGCACGGGGTTTCTTACAATCTACTTGCTTGTGTCCGGAAGTACCACAACGATGACAGATGCCTTTAAATCGTAATTCGCTGCTCTTGTCAGTTTTAAAACGTTTTATTTCAAAATCATTATCGCTGCCATCATGCCTTCTTTTATTTGAAATACCATTCAGTTTTCGAAACAACTGTGCTCTTGAAGTTATGTCTAATCCATTTAGTTCCTTTTTAATTACATTGTCTTTGAAGCACAGAACTGACATAATAAATCCAGTTATAATATCTTCAGGCATTGTCACACGAGGAATACGTTCCACTAATGTCCATAGTCGCGTCGCAGCCTGGCATGCTGTCTCTTTATTATTGATTTGAAAGCGAAAGACATCATCGAAATAATCTTGGGGTAGCATAGGCCGGGCAAATTTTGTCATTAGTAATTCTTTGACACGTGTCCAAGTCATTTCTACTAGACTAAGTAAAGACAAAACAGTGGCAGCACGCCCTTTTAATGATTGAGTTAAGGCAAGAAGTAAATCAATGCCTTCTATTTTTTTATTCGTCACAATTATCTCAGTAAGCTTGCACCAACCTTCAATATCCGCATCTTCATCATCGGGGTCAAATTTAATGAATTTGGTAGAATTCTGGTTTACCGTAGTTGGAGTTTGAGTAGCTGCCAACAGTCGAGAAAACAACGCTTCCATTCCCGTAAGAACGTCAGATGCCGTCGCTGGATGTTGGTGGTCTCGTCGTTGCTCTTCATTGGTACGCCCTTCGTATCCCACTTCTGATGTCGGAACCTGAGGATAGTTCGACTCAGAAAGCGTCCTACGGCGCGGGTACAGCGGGCGAGGATATTGAGACATTACTATTATTATAAATCACTTTTTATTACACACTAATTACACTAATTCTTGAACACAATAATTCTTCTATTAATTATAGTTTAGTAACACTGGGAACACTAACAGTTAACACTAATTAACATACAATAATTAAGGTGACAAGGTGTTCCGCCTAGTAAACCACGCTACGACTCTCCCAAATTACCGCCAAAAAGTGACAACCACGGCCACTCCTCTCTCTCGCGCCTCTAGCGGATTTTCACACAAACAGTCAAAGCATTTTACAAGCGTTACACCAGAAATGGCGCCACTACCATTTCTAGTCCACCATAAACTAAGTAAGTGGCGCGTAAGTACATTATATTAATCTAACACGCCGTCAGATATTTTAAAATTAAAAAGGTTTTATAAAAATAGAAAAGAACGTTACTTAGTATGAAAAAAGTATTCGAATAATAATATTAAAGGGAAACAAATAAGTATAAATGTTTTAAAAATAGAATAATATGATTCGAAATTCGTTTGTTTTCTAGGTTCGTCGTCGTAATCACGATGTCTCCGTACTATGTCATATGAATATCGTAATAATTATATAAATATAATAAAAATAAAAAATATAAGATGACTAAGCTAGCAGACTCGGGAAATTTGCTGAACTTCTTCAACTTGAAGAAGTTCCATCCCTGCCGAAGAACTTTTAATGACCTATCAGCTGTTACAGGAATGAAACCGTCTACTTTTTCTTTATCCTATGGAGTAGTAGCTGGTCTGACCGACCTTCACGTGCCCGACTCAAAGCACGACATACATTTGCGATACACACTCAGATGAAATACCACTAAACGGTCAACCATCAAAAGAATGATCATGTCGATGTTGCTTAACCAGTATTATCTATACTAATATTATAAAGAGGTAAAGTTTGTGTGTTTGTGACGTTGTAGGGGGTAACCTCTAGATCTATTAAACCGATTTTAAAAATTCTTTCTGTGTTAAACAGTTCATTTATCAGGGAGTGTCATAGGCTACATAATATCACGCTATGACTAATAGGAGTGGAGCAGTAATGAAATATGTTTAAAAAAGGGACGCTTAATAACCTTTTTTTTGCTGCCCAACGAAGTGGGGACGGGTCAGCTAGTCATTTATAAATCAGGTGATTGCAAGATTGCAACAGGCTGTGCCTCTTTAACGATTGCACCTTTTAATCAATTAGTTAACTTACTAATTAGACCATTTAGTTTAAACAATTAGAAGACCAATTACTTATGTTCTAAAAGACTCTTATCCCGTGCCCTTTGAAGGCGTTGAATAGGTTAAGTATGGATTAGAAGTTCGATTTATTTATTTTTAAACGGTATTGACTTGCTTGGTGGCAGCTGCCGTGAACGAGATCGCGGGTACGAAACCCGTGCAAGATAATTATATGAGGTGCTGTATGTTTTTTTCCTGAAAAAATGACTGCTCCTGTACTAGAGATTGAGCTGCAGGGATTTTTACAGACACTAAGTTACCGAACACAAATAATTTTATTTTTAAACAAGTTCTGCACTAGCAATGTAGCTACGGAGACTTTTAAAGATTTACCCCCTTACTCATAAACGCCTCTTAAATTTAGTCACTGTTTAGCGAGATTTTTATTAGCAAACCCAACCTTATGCCAAACAAAACCCTAAGAATTTAAGCTAATCAATTGACGAAAATTTAAGAGGCGTTTATGAGTAAAGGGAATGAAATTAACGGACACAGAAAATATCTAAGAACAAGACATTAATTTGGGGATCAGGCGAATAATTAAATAAATCTTCGTGGGATTCGAGTCCACGACCTCGCACACGACAACAGAATGCATAACCGTTTTGCCACCGAGGCATTTGACGTGTCTTTGATAAAATATCAAAAATAAAACGTTCAGAATCAGTAAATTTTTCTCTGTTCAAAGACTAATAGACATCTTTTTTAACGCCCGAACGCTAATTATTTACTACAAATAATATTTTATCTGTGATAAATAGAGACTATAAATTTCTACTAACGAGGTAGAATCTTTTTGCCATTTTATTTTGTAACGTATTTTCTCTCTCCGTGTGGTGACGGAGTAAGAATAAAATATGTCACCACCCCATCTCATCCCATGGGTGACGTAAAAACCGACTAAGAGACTATCCGTGAATATTACCTTTACATAGAAAGAAGGAAAACTTGAAATTAAACCCTTTACCAATGCGTCTGGCCAGCGTGGTATTAGTAGGCCAAGTATCCCTCCGTCACGGGAGAAGGCCCGTCCCTTCAGTGGGGCATTAATGGGCTGTTATGATATTTTTTTTATTAAAAAGTAAAAGTTCTGGAATGGAGACCGCGTACTGGAAGACGCAGATTAGTGGGACCTCTCACACGGTGGATCGACGACCTAGTTAGGACGGCGGGAAGCCGATGGATGAGTGAGGCACAGGACCGCACAAGGTCCAGAGGTCTCAGACTCTTGGAGGAGGCCTATGTCCAGCTATGGACATCTATTGGCTGATATGATGATGATGGTAGACAGGCAAGTGGCCCAGCTGATGATATGTGGTAACAGCCATGAACAGTCCAATGCTGGACAATAGGCTTTTCCTTGAAAAGAGGTTTTGGTCTGTTATACCACGCTGGCCAGAAGGGGCAGTAGACCAAAGTATTTGGTATGAATTTCAGCTTGACACCTTCACGCGTTCCGAGAAAAAGGCTATTGACAGAGATACATACGGACGGAAAACAAAGGGGTTCTATATAAGTTCCGGGTTTTTTTCATTTTAAGGTACGGAACCCTAAAAAGCACAATCTATACTAATATTATAAAGAGGTAAAGTTTGTGTGTTTATAACGTTGTAGGGGGTAATCTCTGGATCTACTAAACTGATTTTAAAAATTCTTTCTGTGTTAAATAGTCCATTTGCAGAAGTGTGTCATTGGCTATATAGTATCACACTTTGAGGAGTGGAGCAGTAACGAAATATGTTTAAAAAAGGGACGCGTTTTTTTTCGCCGCCCAACGCAGTGGGCACGGGTCAGCTAGTTTATTTATAAACACAATAAAATCTAAAATAAGAAAAAATGTCTAAAGTTAGAAGCACACTACATAAACACATATTAAAGTAAATATCCATCCGTAAGTTTTTACAAAGTTAAAGTCCAACTTCGGTTAAGTATAAGTTACCTAACTTGACAAACTTCAGCCCATAGTGATAGTTATTTTCTTATATCCAAGTTGAAAAGCTATTGCAAAGTTTTCTTAGTCTTTGTGTGAAGAATTTTTCTTATTACCTTTAACCGATTACAAAAAAAGGAGTTTTACCTTTAAAAAAAGAAAAAAAAAGAATCATGCCGTTTTTTTAATACCTCGCTAATCGTAAACCGCTTATTACCGCGTAATCTTTTATACAAATTACTTAAATTTAAGAAAATACGGAACCCTTTCAGTGTAAGTCCGACACGCACTTGGCCGGTTTTTTAATTTATCGCGGGTACTTTTACAAATCAGGACATTAACTTGTGGAACAAACCAAAATATAATTGAAACCACATTTCAAAATCATTCCGTACTTTTGTCGGACTTTTACAAACATCAATTGAACATCTAAGCTCAGGAGATTAACTTGTGGATCACATAGAAACATCAACGTTACAACCTCAGTATTCCCAGAGCTGCATAGTGTAGTGACCATTGCGCTACCAATGTTTAAACTACAGCATTGTTTTATTTTTATTTTACTTGACATTTTGAGTTGAGTTTTCTGAGTTTCTGCGAGTAATTCTTTAGAAACTATCTTCAGGTCGGCAAGAAAATGGTGATAGTATCTTACCACATCGGAGGCCACCCCAGACGCAGGAGTACCCGCCGACTTGTGCATTCAGCCAGCAGACACAACACCTAGCATGGACTGATTCTCTTCATTTACTCCATCTCTTTGTGACGCCAGGATATGCCTTCGAGAGACATAACAGCATCTGTAAACAAAAATACAACATTTTAATAAATATGTGCTTCTCATCAGACTTACCAAGTCAGGTTGATTTCAGTATCATTTTCAGGAACTAAAATGACAATTTTGACACTTTATTAGTTGATTTTTACTTGATCAGTCAATCAGAAACCGGGGGTTACTGTCACTCAGAAGACAATGGAGAGACCTATTTGGGAGCTTCCCTGCGTGACCATACAGAAATGAGATCTCGAGGAGAACCAAACACACAGCGTTCAGGATTAACCGAGTAAAGAGGCAGTGGTCAGTGCACATAGCGCGTAGAACAGATACAGTTAAGGCAGAACTTTTCTGCCCCAACTGCCATCTGTTCTTCGCGCAACTGCCATTCACGAGCCAGCAATGACCACGTACCGGATTATGCAGGGTTGGGATACTTCTCATACATTGGTCCGACAATATAGATAGAAAGACGGGAAACCGATGGATAACGAATGCACAGGACTGCGCAGAGTGGAAATGTTTGGAGGAGGCCTATGTCCAGCAGTGGACCTCCATAGCCTGATGATTCCACACATATTACTCACACATTCACACAACGCCATCTAGTCCCAAACTAAGCAGAACTTGTACTATGGTTACTAGACAACGAACAAACATTTAATACTTTTATACTTAAATACTTTTTTTGGAAATACATAATTTTATACATAGAAAACACCAACGCAAACAATCGAACCCGAGACCTCTGTGTAGTAGTCATGTTATATAACCACTACGCCATAGAGGTCGTCAAATTCCCGCGCCACACTAGTGCAAGAACTGTCTTTTAAAAACAGTATTTATTTTGATGGTCGAATCTGAAGCTACCTAGTGACCAAGTTTTATCACTTCACATTAAGTGATAGCGCTTCGGACTCTGGCATAATTGTAAACATCGGCATAGTTTGCCATGTAAAAGAAAGAAGAAGAACGTATTTAAGTTTAGTTATGAAAGTTTATTTAATCTACGGGCCGTGACTCAACAGTTCCCGTTTGTGTATTGTGTGTGACGTAACTAACTATAAAAACAGGAAACTTATTACATTAATAATATTTTAGCGATTTAGCTTAGCGAATTTTGAAAATGAGGATACTATGCTTAACATTTTGTAAGTAACTCTATTTAAAAATATGAGGAGATCTCAATGTTTTGGTACCCGGTTAGGGTAAAAAGCGATTTTTATAAAAAAAATCCATTAAATTAATGTTATCAATCAGGATTTATTTATGGAATGCTGAGGCAATCGAGGGAAATGAGGTATGTCTATTTAATCCATTAAAAAGCAAACTTTTTTGCGATAAACGTCTCGAAAAATGATATTAAGCCAGGCGGATACGTAGGTAAAAATCAGTCTCAAATAAATAACCTATTACCGCCGGTAACATCGTTAACTAAATCCAATATCCTGATCTGAGAGTATCAAAAATATCGATAAAATATATATTAGCTTAACGACCTTATAATTTCATTACAATTTATTAAAGTTACGGCGAGGATTTGTCGACTTAGGCATAGTACAAATATATAAAGTACCAGCCAGGGGAAAAAACGCATACGTTTTTTAAACATATTTCATTACTGCTCCACTCCTATTAGTCATAGCGTGATACTATATAGTACTATGACACTCCCCGATAAATGCACTATTCAATACAGAAATAATTTTTAAAATCGGTTTAGTAGATCCAGAGATACCCCCTACAACGTCACAAACACACAAACTTTACCTCTTTATTTTAATATTAGTATAGATTTCGACTTCATAGAAACGGACGAAACGCGAGTTATACCTACATGCTCACGATAGAGGTGGCTTTGGGGAGTGAACAGTCGCGACTGTGCCGCAGTAACGAGCGGGAAAGTAGGTAAATGTAATTAAAAAGCTGGAGGTGGGCAGCCCTATCGCATGTTTACGTACCGAGCAACCGTATGCATTGATAATAAATATTCGGCCGAGATAGACTACTGCTTGTACTGTGACTTAGGCTAATATTATCATTTATCTGACGACCTTTGTGGCTTAGTGTGTAGTCAATGGATGCTACGCATAGGTCTTAGGTACAATTCCCGCTACATGCAAATCTTTGTGTGCACATGAACTTCAATCTCAGGGTGTTTTCTATAGTGTTTGTATTTAAAAAAATAATGTCACACAAAGGAATCCTACATTGTGTGATGTCAGAACCCATTTTTTCTGGAATACAAAACTTAGCGCGATTTAAACTCACAATTCAACGCCATCTATCGCCATCAAACCAAAACTTTGTTTAAAACATAAAATATTTTGACTGTCAAAATGAAAACGTTGGTGTACCATAAACAAAGGAGTTATTGTTTATGAACACATCGCTGAGGTTTGATAGCTTAAACAATTCTTTATTATGCACTATTAATAGTGGTGCTTAGGAAACTTTAGGACTCATAAAATATGATGTATAACAATCATTGTTACTTTAAATAGAATTTTATTGGTGGCCAGCTTTGTTTAGTTAACAAATATTTTATGCTGTAAACCTTTCGAGTTGCTTTTTAACTAGGAAAAATTTGCCACCCAGGAGGGCTATGTGCCGGCCAAGAGAAGTCAGTGTTACCCCTTCAGAATATCTAAGATTCGAAGACCTAAACATGCTCTCGAAGAGCCGGACGATAGGATCAAGATCGTTTAACGGAGAGCATACATGGCTCGCAAAGAAAGCACAACACTTCCGCAATTGAGACCGAAATACGCGCTGCTTTCACTCCTAGAGGGAGTGCCTTCCGAACGTCGGTGACGGTCCAGGCAGAGGTTCGTATCCCATAGGGGATGCCCCTGAGGCACAACACTTAAATGTTTTCTTTGGTTAGAGACCATCCGCCCCACCACAGCCCGCGTGAAGTAGTAACGGTCATCAAAAGTAAACTAAAACCACAATACGTGCCCTTTCTGAAGGATCTCACCAATTATGTCCCTAGAAGTAGTTCTAGGATGTTCCCTACCGACTTTACCTAATACATTCTTCATATGTATGAATGAATACTCGTCGTTTCCAAGAGGTACTAATGTAGTTTTTTCATTCATCATCATCATCATGGGTCTTTGCATCTATTTCAGACGATTCATTCATTGTCTCGGATGCCACGCACTTCTTTTCATGGCTGTGCAATTTCTAGATCGGCAGATTCTGTCGCATAGGTACTCTGCAGACAAAATATCCGAGCACTGCAGGAGTGTTGTCGGTATGGTGACGTTTCGCTCTCCTAGTCTCTAGTGTCTCGAACCAGGTAGTCTCTTGTATTTTACGCCCATCAAGCACAGCTTTTCCCTTCCAACGTGGTTTATACCAAATGAGCACATGTCTTTCTTCGCGCAGTTCTTAAAACGGAGCCTCCCAACATTTTTCCATTAAACTCAGAAAAAAGGGCATTGAAAAGAAATGTCATTACCCACGTTTTGATATTGCACAGCCGAGTATTTAGTGATGAAAAAAAGTATGTTTACGTTCAAAAATAGAGTAACCGACACGTTGTTGAACGTAAAATTAAGATGGCGGTCAATGACGTCATAAGATAGTGTACGATTTGTTTTGAAATTAATTGTTATTGCTGTAAACTTTTAGCTATTTATGTAGCCTACATATTCTTTTTGTCAGTGAGGTATACATGTGTGGTAAGATTATTAATACATGGTGTCCCTACTCCACCTCAAAGTCGTAAGATAAGATTAAAAACCTTGCAAAATACTTTATTTGTACGACATTAAAGAAGGTAATGTAATTTACTAGGACGCCCTAGAAGGCCTTCATCATAACAGCCCATTAATGTCCCACTGCAGAGACGGGCCTCCTCCTGTGACGGAGGGATACTTGGCCTTCTAATACCACGCTGGGTAGACGGATTGGTATAGAGTTTAATTTCAAGTTTTCCTTCTTTTTACTTCGTAAAGATAATATTTACGGTTAGTCCCTTAGTCGGTTTTTACGACACTAATGGGATGAGATGGGGTGATGACATATTGTATTCTTACTGTTCACCGCACGGAGAACACCACCGCAGTGGTATAAAGGCAACCAATGTCCTTCCGTCAGAAAACTCTAAGGTTATGCTTTCTAGGGTGTAGTTCTAGTAAATTTTCATCATAAATTTTAGCTTTGTAGCCTGACCTATGGGCCTTCTCAGAAGGCTCATGGTCATTCAGAGGGCAAGGGAGAGAGCTATGTTGGGAGTTTCCCTGGGTGATCGAATCAGAAATGAGGACATCAGCAAGAGAACCAAAGTAACAGACATAACCGGTTAAAGTGGCGGTGGGCAGGGCACATAACGCTGAGAACCGACATCCGTTTGGGCAGAAAGGTTTTGGAGTGGCGACCGCTTACCGGAAAGCGCTGGCTGGTGTGTACGGCTGGAAACTGATGGATGAGGGAGGCACGGGACCGCACGAGGCGGCAATACTTGGAGAAGGCCTATGTCCAGCAGTTGACGTCGATTGGCTGATATGATGATGATGATAACTTTGTACGAATTAAACAGATTTTTTATTTATTTTCAAATTTAACCGGACGTAGTCGCGTTCACAGCTAGTCTATACTAATATTATAAAGAGGTAAAGTTTATGTGATTGTGTGTTTGTGACGTTGTAGGGGGTAATCTCTGGATCTACTGAACTGACTTTAAAAATTCTTTCTGTGTTGAATAGTCCATTTATTGGTAAGTGTCATAGGCTATATAGTATCACGCTATGATTAATAGGAGTAGAGCAGTAATAGAATATGTTTAAAAAACAGACGCGTTTTTTTCGCCGCCCAACGAAGTGGGCACGGGTCAGTTAGTAGTTAATAATTGGAGAAGGCCTATGACCAGCAGTAAACGTCCATAGGCTGGCAATGACGATGATAAAATAGAAACCAATATAAAATAATATATTGGTATTAAAACAAGAGTAACTTTAGGGTAAATAAATTAAACTTGGTGACCTTATACGATAGTTATCGGTCCCTAGAGGAGTTGAAAGGATCATTTTGACGTCGTTACAAGGTTATAGCTAAACCGCTATGATTAATAATATTAATGGAATTTATTATTAATTTAGTTTCAAAGCTTTGTTCGTTCGGTAATCGATTTGCAAATATCTTTTTGGAATGACCTTGGAATATCGTTGGGAATTTTTGGTGTTTGCAGAAGTAAAAAATACTATTATTATATTATCGCAGTAACTTACCTGATTTTCTCCGTGTGGTGACGGAGTAAGAATACAATATGTCACCACCCCATCCCATCCCATGGGTGTCGTAAAATCCTAACTACTAACTAAGGGACTATCCGTGAATATTATCTTAACGAAATAAAAAGAAGGAAAACTTGAAATTAAACCCAAAACAGTTGGTCTTTCCCTGCGCGATCGAATTCGAAATCAGAAGATCCGTTGGATTGCCTGATCAAAGTGGGGGTGGGCACATGGCATAACACCCAAATACGAAGTTCGTTGGGGTGGAAAGCTTCTGGAATGGCGACCGGGTACAAATCTTATACTTATCAATACTTAGAGGTGACCTAGGTCCAACAGTAGACTTTTTTGGCTGATATTTACAACATAATGACTTTGGTACCAACTTATTAAGGTTTTGAAACACACACACAAACATACATAAGCTCGTATTTTAAAGCTGCAAATTTTATTTCTGACGATAAAAATATACAGGGTGTTTGGTACATCGTTTGCCAAATCAAAATAGCTGATAGAAGAGGTCATTACCCGTCTTTCCTCACTCACCTAGCCGGTTTTAACTTCAACATATTTTAGATATCGATGTAAAGCTATTTTTAAAAGAAAAACCCAATATTTACCATGAACACTTAAAATTTTTAAAAAAATTATTTCGTGAGTCCTCATAATTATGTTTTGTTTTAAAGTTTAATACTAGGAGCATCAAATAAATTCATAATAGCTCACCAAAAACGTCAACTTTTTGTTTATTGACTTATTATAACTATAGAGACAGGTAAAATTTAAAGACTTATTACTTCACAGTCCAATAAAAAAATTAATAAAAGAGAGAAAGTTCTTCCATTTTCTGAATAAATGCCTTACTTTATCCTCTTTCCATTGGTATACAACATGTTATATACCAATGGATTACGATTATTCGATTACGTACACTACCCAACATTACTTATGAAACTAGAATCGTATGGTATTCGAGGGAACGTCCTAAATCTAATAGAATCTTATCTACAAAATAGAAAACAAATAACAAAAATTAATCATATTAATACTGCTAATGCGAAGGAAGAAATATTTCATTCCTCTGAGCGCATGGTTTCATTTGGCGTGCCACAAGGGAGTGTTCTGGGACCTTTCCTATTCATACTATACATTAATGACTTACCTAAAAGCATTGAACAACCTTTGACACTATTTGCAGATGACAGCACAGTGACAGTACCATAATGATATTCATAATGCTTTAAAATTAGTTATTAACTGGATGAACTCAAATAATTTAAAAATTAACATAAACAAAACCAAAATTATACATTTTAATCAACGAACTCATTGCATGACACTCAACATTCAACTCAATAATGAGGTTGTGCAAAATGTTGAAATTTTTAGGTCTCGAAATAGACAAAAGCCTAAATTGGAAAACACATATTAATACACTTTGTAAAAAAATTAATAAATCTGCATATGCATTATATAAATTGTCAGCAACAGTAGATATAGAGGCGCTCCTTACTGCTTACTACGGTATAGCAGAAACCCACCTCCGGTATGGAATTATTTTCTGGGGAAATTCTACTGAAAGAGAAACAGCTTTTAAAGCGCAAAAAAGCTGTATAAGGGCTATGTTCAAACTCGAACCGATTGATAGTTGCCTGCCATATTTTAAAAAACATAGAATTTTAACTTTACCTTGTTTATACATAATATTAGAAGTTGCTTTATTTGTAAAATTAAATCCTAATCGATTTACACGTTTGGACGAAGTTGTGCAACGCCAAAGACGAGACAACATGCGTCTTTGTTTGAAGGCTGCTAAAACTGCCCTACTCCGTAAAAGTATATACTGCATGGCCCCAATTATGTATAATAATTTACCAAAGAGTGTAAGGGAATTACCAATGCCATCTTTTAAAAAGGTAATAAAGAATGAATTAATAAGTAAGGCATATTATAATGTCACCGAATTCCTTACTGACAAAAAGTTTTTACAATAAAGAATGTACTAGTTTAGTAAACCTTATTAGTTTCCATTATTAGATTTTATTTTATTTATTAATTTATTTTACTTCTTAATTGACTTTAGTTCTGTACATTTTAAAAAAACTTTAGCAAAGTAACTTTTTAATTTATTTTCCTAACTATAATATGTTAAATTTTGCATGCCTACAAAAGGTAAAATATAGCTGAACTATATGTTTATTTTTAATATCTTTAAATGTATTTTATACCTACCTATATTTGCAAAATAAATAATATTCTATTCTATTCTATTCTATTCTATAAAATAGTAAATAGTTTTTCTACAAAACATGTGTAATACATAATTCGAAGTAAAGAAAACACGTTTGATCCATAACATTTATCGTAATTATTGACGCTATAGTAAATGATGAATTTTTTTTTTCTTTTATTGTATTAAAATTAACTCTAATGTGATAAGTTAGACCCACTGCAGTGACAAGAAAAGCTAAAGTAACTAGGTAAGTACGCTAGAATGAATCAATTATAGCAATTTAAGCTAGTAAATTTACCTTTGCTTATTCATCAAACGTGTTTTCTTTACTTCGAATTATGTATTTACACATGTTTTGTAGAAAAACTATTTACTATTTTATAACATGTTGTGTACCAATGGAAAGAGGATAAAGTAAGGCATTTATTTAGAAAATGGAAGAACTGTTTCTCTTTTATTTATTTTTTTATGGTACTGTGAAGTTGACCATATCCTTAAATTTTACCTGTCTCTATAGTTATAGTAAGTCAATAAACAAAAAGTTGACGTTTTTGGTGAGCTATTATGAATTTATTTGATGCTCCTAGTATTAAACTTTAAAACAAAACATAATTATGAGGACTCACGGAAGAATTTTTTTTTAAAATTTAACTGTTCATGGTAAATATTGGGTTTTCTTTTAAAAATAGCTTTACATCGATATCTAAAATATGTTAAGGTTAAAACCGGCTAGGGGAGTGAGGAAAGACGGGTAATGACCTCTTCTATCAGCTACTTCAATTTGGCAAACGATGTACCAAACACCCTGTATAATATAATAAATTTACAGAGTATTTAAACGGAAAATTAAACATCAAACCTCTATGGTACAAACCACAAATCAAAGAATTAATTCCAAACGTTATTTTTAAAATTAGGAACACAATATAAAATTCAAACAAAAAATCCTTTTGTCACAAACACAATAGAGGTTATAATTCAATGAAAGTAATCTTTATTGTATTCACAAAAGGCTTCGGGAGAGTAATTATGGCGACGCAATTTTGGTCCTAATTGAATATTATTTATGTATGGAATGTAAAAGGTCATACGATGGAATTAGGAGACAAAGGGCCGTTTGTTTTTATATGTTAGCTACTTTTATAGGTATAGTGGCCAGTATATTATTACTCTGACTTTAAAATAAAATACATTGTCGTTTATACGGCTTTTATTTTTGTATTTCGGTATTTATATAAGGTGCAAAGCTTAAAATTCTTTTAATTTTTGGTCTGCATGTCAATTTTCGTACCTTAAAATCGTTAAAAATTCGGTTAAGTTAACTTTAGTTGTCAAATTGTCTCTTACCTACCTATTGTTTGACAATTTGACAACTAAAGTTAACTTAATTTTCTTTTAGGGAAAGTTTTATTTATTTATATTCTACTTCTTTCTTATAATGGTTATATCGTTTATCGTTGATTCTGCAAAAGTCAAGGTAGAGTTCAAAATCGTATTAACAGAAAAAGCTCCCTTACCAAGTCTGAAAAAAGGACTTGGCAATGAGACTTAACTACTGCTATAATGGTATGCAGTGGCTTAACTTTGCTCTGTCATGTCCAACGTCTCACGGTTACAATTAACTATCAAGTAAGCCGCTTGCTCTTCGTGTTGTGGCGGAGTAAGAATACATTGTGTCACCACCCCATCTCATCCCACGGGTGTCGTAAAAACCGACTAAGGGACTATCCGTGAATGTTATTCTTACGTAATAAAAAGAAGGAAAACTTGAAATTAAATCATATACCAATCCGTTTGGCCAGCGTGGTATTAGTAGGCCAAGTATCCCTCCGTCACGGGAGGAGGCCCTGCAGTGGAACATTGGTGGGCTGTTATGATTATACAGCCGCTTGGTCTTCTTCCACATTAAAAAATACATAAGTAATATGTATACATCATTGTATTGAAGCTTAAATAAATAAATAAATAAAAAATAAGAATTCTAATAGAAAACAATGATACGCCATTAATAAATAGAACACATGACATATCAAACAGAAAAATATAATCAACCTAATCTATGACGAGCAATCCTACCGATTTAAATAGGGAATTAAATTGGCAGCAGCGTCTTCGCATCTAATTGGAATATGTTCTGAATTCAAATTAGTTCCTCCTTTGTCCGCCGCATATTTAACTTTGACGTATTCTATAGGAATTTCCCGCCTGTAATGTAATACAGATTATAAAGAGATAAGAGAAAATAGGTCATTGTATTTCGTATAGTCATTCCGTAACGTAAGTAGTTTATTATTGGGAAAATGGGCGCGGATGTAAAAGTTATGCTTGCTTTATTCGCCAAATCATTTCCGAGTGTTTTTAGGGCAGATAATATTATATTTAGCTTTTCTTTTTGTTAATACTGTTTTCTATTATGTTAGTTCTCCGTGTGGTGACGGAGTAAGAATACAGTGTGTCACCCACCAACCCATCTCATCCCATGGGTGTCGTAAAAACCGACTAAGGGACTATCCGTGAATATTATCTTTACGTAATAGGAAAACTTGAAATTAAACCCTATTAGGTACCAATCCGTTTAGCCAGTGTGGTATTAGTAGGCCAAGTATCCCTCCGTCACTGGAGGAGGCCTGTCCCTGCAGTGGGACATTAATGGGTTGTTATGATTATTTTAGTTATTGTTCCGTGTGGTGACGGAATAGAACAACATTTTGTTAGTAGCCTGTATCGCCATACTTATGTTATTCAAGTGAAATAATTATTAGTTTAATTTAAAAGCTTATCCAATCTTTTGGCCAGCGTTGTTTTTTTAGGGTTTGAGTTTCTAAAGCTTGTTCCTGCAGTGAATAATTACAGACTTTGCGATGTAGAATTAGTACTTATGTATTCTTCCTGCGATCAAGGAAGCCTTTGTCCTCTCTCCCTTTTTTGTTTTTTTTTTTGCGTGGGCAACCTTTTATAGGCCGTCCACCCACCTTTGGTCCAGGCGGGCAGGTGTGTCAGAGTCCCGAAAGATGGAAGTTCGGTTTACCGACTAAAACCCACGGTGTTCCTCTAAAGTGACGAGACGGCGAGAAGACTGGCATTACTCGAGCCGCCCCGCGCGGTGTCCTCCTTCCCTACCCATTTCATCCCATACTCATGTTGTAAAAGCCAATTAAAGGAAAAGTTACCAAAAAATATTAGTTAATAAAATGTAAATCTTGCCATAAAACCAGACACCAATTCCTCTGGCCAGAGTGGTATTAGCAGACAATTCTTCCTTTACTAAGGGCGCCTTCAAATTTGCCGCTAAGTGCCCCGCGAAGGCAGCGCATCTGCAGCGATGCGGTCGCGCTGCTTTGTAAATTCATAGAGATAAAATACGCGCGATTGCAGCGCTACTCCCGCGCTGCGTCCGCGCATCCGTTCATCGATCGACTAGTGTTGTTTAGAATACTTTTTCTTTTTAATACTAACACTAAGAGCAGTGTTTTTTCGTCTGAGTCCATCGTAAAACTAAAACACAACACTACCATTCTCCAACCGAGCGACGGCAGCGCGACCGCAGCGCTGCAGACGCGCAGCCTCCCCGCTTATTTTTTAGCGACGAATTTGAAGGCGCCCTAAAAGAAACATATTTACTTACTAGATTTCAACTTAATCTTTATTGCTATAGCAGCAGTTTTTTTTTTTCATTTTATCTCTCACTCATAATCCCATAATATTTAAGATTGTTATCTGTGGTATGAACAAATATTTTTTAAATACATAGACACAGTGACGTCAGCAGATTGAGCCTTTAATGCTATGTTTACCGCCTTTTTCTACGCTATTAAAAAGTAAAAATGACTTTACATTGTATATATTTATAAGTAGGTAAATTAGTTAGAAAAAAAATATGCATTAAAACGGCTATGAAACAATTATTATTATTACTGATTAGGGCTTACTGAGTATCAAATTCAAATTTCAAAATGCTTTATTTCATACAATTTATCACAAATTGTTTGAAATCGTCATTTGCAATTTACTTGAAATTGAAGCTACAGTTAAAAATTATAGATCGACACAGACAAACGCCACAGCACTAAAAAAACCGCGTTGTATTGTTCAATGTAAATTAGAAGAGAAAAATAAAACCAATCTATTACTCAAATATACTTGTCTGTCTGTGTTGATCCATAAATTCCAGTTTCCAAATGTATCTATCTTTGACTAGGTAAAGACATTTCATTCATCTCAGCCTAAAGAGGTCCTCTGCGGCATAAACCTCCTTCAAACGCCTCCTATCTCCTCTGTCATGATGTTTCTAGTACCTAATAGTTGACTTATTTTAAAATAAAGATTTTTTTTTATACAAAACATGGCAATATGACTATATTGAACCTGATGGAAAGCGCAAGTACAGTCTACAAATGAAGCCAACGGATAGAAGTCTAAAAATAACTTCAATCCGTCGTCATCAACTTGCCGGTTTGGCCAGAAGAAAGCAAATCAGTTGTCCAAAAATAACGACAGAACCTTTTTTTTTATATACCTTTTTAGACATAAAAGCCACATTCTAAAACGTACTGCTTTGAGAACTGAAAAAAAATTAGGTAGCTAACCAGACGTGTCAAAAATTCAAACGAAGCCCGGGTCCAAGGTTGCCCTAACTCAAAAAAAAAACATAATAACAATTAAGGACCCTTAGAGGCATCCCTTATTAAAATTTGAGGTCACAATTATACCTCTTTACAACTTGAGATGTAAACTTAGAAGGCTAATTACACCCGGGGTACCCTTCTGGGGTCCCAAAATAATTATGTCTTATCATACAAACTTGTCAAAGTTTTTGATACAAGAAAGGGTAGAAATTCTTGCTGTTTATGGTTTAATATTATGTATGTCCTACTATAAGGACGTAATTCGGTATGTAAAGTAAAAGTTTACCTATGTCGAATCCAAAACCATTTAGAGATTTTAGATCGATAAGTAATAAAATCATATTTTTAGCGCAAAAAAACGCAAGATTGTGTTTATTTTTACAATTATTACATAAATTACTTTGTTTTTCATTTGACGTCTAAATTACATCATGTCGCCCGGCTCAACAGAAGTTTGTTTCTGCTTTCATTGCTCAATAACTAAAACAACTAATTTGAGCATTTTTGCCCTCCCACCTATAGCCCATCTGCAGTAAACAGCCAAAGTAAGCAATTCGACCGCATCTATGACGTCATACATGCGGTGGAATTGCTTACTTTGGCTGTTTACTACAAATAAACTATAAGTAGGAAAGCAAAATTACTCAAATTAGTTGTTTATAATTAATAAACCTTTAAAATAAAAATATAAAAAAAATACCAAAAAAAATCTTTACATACCGAATTAGAATTTTTTTTCAGTCGTAACAGCCCATTAACGTCCCACTGCAGGGACGGGCCTCCTCCCATGACAGAGGGATACTTGGCCTACTAATACAACGCTAGCCAGACGGATGGGTATAGGGTTTAATTTCAAGTTTTCCTTATTTTTATTTCCTAAAGATAATATAGACGTATAGTCCCTTAGTCGGTTTTTACGACACCCATGGGATGAGATGGGGTGGTGATATATTGTATTCTTACTCCGTCACGACATAGGTATATTATTACTATAATACATAATAAAAGATGCAATCTTTTATTCCTATCTTTGCTGCTCGTATAATTCAAAATGTCCAATAAAAGGCTTCTCTACCGAAGTGTACAACGGAAACTCAATATGCAATTCAGTGTAACTAGGGCTGCCAAAAATATCTAAAACTAGTTTATAGTTTGTTTTAAATACGACTAAAGAAGTATCCGTCTCTACTTGTAACGAATAAAAAATGTGTTACAAACTATTGTCATCGTCTTATCAATGAATTAATGTCAAAAAAAATAAAAATTGTCTCCTTGTCGTAAGCCCTCGCCAAAGCCTTCCGAGCGCGATCGTATCTCTTGCGTCGATACGTCGATTTTCTGCCACCTATATCAGTACCCTTAAGGCGAGTTTAAAATTAGAAAAAAGTTTTCAAATACTGCCTCGATCAGAAAGCGGTATATATTACATGGCTGTTACGCAGAGGTCTCGGGTTCGATTCCCGCTCAATGCAAATCTTTGTGTGCATGAAAATGATTGTTTGCATTGGTCTGAGTGATTTCTATTATAATATGTTCGTATTTACAAAAAAAAAAGGATTTAAGTATGTTTACCCGTTGTCTAGTACCCATAGTACAAGCTTTGCTTAGTTTGGGACTAGGTGGCGATGTGTGTATGTGTGAGGAATATTATTGTTATTATATATCTGTTTTAGAACTTGGATAGTTTTTGCGTCCGTTAATTTCATTCATGTAAAGGTCCCAACGATATGTATGGCTTATTAAATAAATAAGATTAAAAAAAAAAAAAGGTCCCAACGACACATAGCGTGGAGAGATCCCTAGTGCGCGAGTTTTCTTTAAAAAGAAAAATAAACTTTTCATAGACGGGTGTTGCCAGCCCTATTTGTAAGAGTAGTAGTAAAATATACTATAAGATAGGATCGTTTACCGCAAGGAGGTTATATAACTGCATTGGTATTCATTTGTTTTATCTAGTAGCCAGATATATTACAAACTGGTGCGACTTCGTCTGAGCAAGATATGTAGACTTTTGAGTGACTTAAATTATGAATACAGTATCTATAAAAATGGTAGCCTATGTGATATTCTAATGTATAAGCTGTATTATTGTAAAGTTTCATTAAAATCCTTTTAGTAGTTTTTATTCGACATTATCATCATCATAACAGCCCATTCATGTCCCTCTGCAGGGACGGGCCTCCTCCCGTAACGGAGGGATACTTGGCCTACTAATACCAAACTGGCCAGACGGATTGGTATAGGGTTTAATTTCAAATTTTCCTTCTTTCTATGTAAAAGTAATATTTACAGATAGTCCCTTAGTCGGTTTTTACGACACCCATGGGATGAGATGGGGTGGTGATGGTGACATATTATATTCTTATTCTGTCACCACACGGAGATCAAGCATAATGTTTCTTAATTTGCAACTTCACCTCTTTGCCACCGAGGCCGTCGAATGCAGTAGAAGTAAGCCTATTTCTGGCACTGCAGTAGAACACAAATAGGCCAATACGATAAATATGTAGTTTCTAAGATAACAGCAACACAAATAAACATACAAATAAATTATATTTGTAAGTAACACAAATGTACACTTGAGCCCGTTTGTCTGTCACTGATTGCACTTGAAATTAATTTGTGTCACAAGTCATAGGAGGTAGCGATAGCGGTTTTGTTAAATAGCGTTGTATTGTAATTACGGATTGTATGAAGCTGCTTCAGAGCTGCATTAAGAAAATGATCCGGCTTTCATTCTATTAACAAATAAAACACCCCCTCGGCACGCTCCCAACCATTTACTTCAACCCGAACGAGTTAGTTGGCGCGTTCTGTATTAGCTTTTGCGTGTAATTTGTAAATATTTCAACCATGCGCAGTCCTGTGCCTGCCTCATCTATCCTAACCGTCCTAACTAGGTCGTCCTAACTATTCATCATAACAGCCCATTAATGTCCCACTGCAGGGACGGGCTCCCGTGACGGAGGGATACTTGGCCTACTACCACGCTGGCCAGACGGATTGGTATAGGGTTTAATTTCAAGTTTTCCTTCTTTCTATGTAAAGGTAACATTCACAGATAGTCCCTTAGTCGGTTTTTACGACACCCATGGGATGAGAAGGGGTGGTGACATATTGTATTCTTACTCCGTCACCACACGGATTTAACTACTGAACCTATGTGAAAATGTTGCCTAATCCTGTTCGTTAATATTTTTCTGATTGTCCGTTTTTCTGTGTCCCTTCGTTTCGGCGATGAGAGTTGAGAACAACAAATCGCTTAAGTTTTTTCAATGGACCACACTTAAATGTATTTTCCGTGTATATAAATATAGATTATTACTCATAACTCTGTTTTCCAATAATAAATCTACTTTTGTACTAATTTATATTGTTTTAAATCACCTTATGATTGTTTTAAATTTTCTTTCGTCTTTATTTTTAGATTAGTATTGTGGTCACGGATTTAAAATACATTATGCTACTACCTTCTGACCTATGTCACAGTACAAGCAGTAGTCTATCTTAGCCGAATATTTATTATAAATGCCTACGGTTGCGCAGTACGTAAACATGCGGTAGGGCTGCCCACCTCCAGCTTTTTAATTCCATTTACCTCGTGTTCCCGCTCGTTACTGCGGCACAGTCACGACTGTTCCCTCCTCAATGCCACCGCTATCGTGAGCGTGTAGGTATAACTCGCGTTTCGTCCGTTTCTATGATGTCAAATACTGTATTTGTACTATGCTTGTGTAGTAAATTACACTCAATAGGCTGCAATAATTGACTTCGTTGGATCCCTAGGTATTTCGTGAAATCACTGGTAGTATTCATCTTTCATTTTCCAAAACTTGTACCCAGTTTACCTAAACGCAAATTCTTCGCGTCGTTTATTACGCAATCAAGCTTTAACGGTTAGACCGATTTGGATGAATTTTCGTAAAGAGGTACTTGGGAACATATTAACATGTAGGCTACTCTCTTTCTGTGCCAAAAACGACTATCCGCGAGCAATTATTAACCTTTTCACAGTACCGCCAGCAGACACAATAGTAAAACAATACACGTGTACCATATATGGCACACTGCACTGGGAACGTGTAATCAGCTTACACTAATTACGGTATCAAATAAAAGGTTATTATATCGTAATCGATTAAAATAAGTTCCGAATACCATCATGATTAGTATCGATTATATTAATATAGTAACGCTCAATCGATTTAGCAATTATATGCTACCGGTGAATGTTATCGATAAAGGTGCACTTCGGTCGCGAGGTCATACCTTATCAATGCATGTAGATGTAAACTATAATATATGTAACTAACTAACTATTGCTTGGAGTAAACAGGTATTAACATTTTAATTAATATTTTTTATATTTCTCACACATTCACTCAACGCCATCTAGTCCCAAACTAAGCAGAGCTTTTACTATAAGTACTATACAACGGATAAACATACTTAAATTGTTTTAATTTTGTAAATACATAACATTATAATGTTTAATTGACTACCTCTGTGGCGCAGTCAGTATATTACATGGCTGCTACGCAGAGGTCTCGGGTTCGATTCCCGCTCAATGCAAATCTTTGTGTGAATGAACATGATTGTTTGCATTGGTCTGAGTGTTTTTCTATGTATGTATGTATTTACAAAAAAATAGTATTTAAGCATGTTTATCCGTTGTCTAGAACCCATAGTACAAGCTTTGCTTAGTTTAGGACTAGGTGGCGATGTGTGAATGTGTGAGGATTATTATAAGTAATTATATTAAAAACTAGCTGACCCGTGCCCACTTCGTTGGGCGGCGAAAAAAACGATTTCCTTTTTTAAACATATTTTATTACTGCTCCTCTCTTATTAGTCTTAGCGTGATGCTCCCCGATAAATGGCCTATTTAACACAAAAAGAATTTTTAAAAACGGTTCTGTAGATCCAGTGATTACCCCCTACAACGTCACAAACTTACAAACACACAAACTTTACCTCATTATAATATTAGTATAGAGTATTATCCATGTAACGATGGATTAAGAATACATGGTATTAATCAATAAACCAATAATTAGCCTATCGCAGTCCACAGCTGGACAAAATGCCTCTCCCAACAAACGCCACAGAGCAGGGTCCTCCGCCCTCCGAATTTAGTCCGACCAAGCGATCTTTTTCTCTCCGTCACCACACGGAGTAAGAATACAATATGTCACCACCACATCTCATCCCATGGGTGTCGCAAAAACTGACTAAGGGACTATCCGTGAATATTATCTTTACGTAATAAAAAGAAGGAAAACTTGAAATTAAACCCTATACCAATCCGACTGGCCAGCGTGATATTAGTTGGCCAAGTATCCCTCCGTCATGAGAGGAGGCCCGTCCCTGCAGTGGGACATTAATGGGCTGATAAGATGAAGCTATCTTTTTGAGGTAGAATTAATTTATAGTACAGGTATTTAAAATTAAAATAAAAATCTTACTCCAACCAAAATATTGATACTAAGAAAATTCATCTATACCTACTAACATCGTGTTAGACAGATATTATACGTTATTCGCGCATTACTTTAAAACTGCGATATCTTTCAAACTAATAATCGGATCTCATCGCTGTAAAGGTCAATTTTGTTTAAAATTAAATAAATATAATGATTAACGTATTTATTTTGATAAGGGTCAATACCATATACATAAAATACCTTTACAAACAATGCATTTCTTTAAATCAAATTTGATTATTATAAAAAAGGTCGTAGTGAGTCAACCTTAGAAGATAGATAAATGCTATCGTTGACTTAATTGTAAAACTTTTTTAGAGGTACAATTCTCTAATACATCATTTCAGTATATCTCCAGGCGTTTAAGCAGCAGAAGCAAAATAAACGTTTTTAAGCGTCCCTTTTATAAACATATTTCATTACTGCTCCACTCCTATTAGGCATAGCGTGATACTATATAGCCTATGACACTCCCCGATAAATGGACTATCAAACACAGAAAGAATTTTTAAAATCGGTTTAGTAGATCCAGAGATTACCCCCTACAACGTCACAAACACACAATCACACAAACACACAAACAAACAAACACACAAACTTTACCTCTTTATAATATTAGTATAGATAGTATAGATATAGGTATATGAATGTTTTCATAACTTTTAAACTATCGCGTTTAACTATTATACATTATAAGTATTATATAAAAGGTAGATTAACGCGGCATCATTTTCATATTTTTTTATGTTAAGCGCCGATTACACTAGACTACATGTAGTCAAGTCCATCTTGTAGGACACTACATGTAGTCTTTCCATTTCCATGTAATTGTTTTGGAAATGGAAAGACTACATGTAGTCTCCTACAAGATGTAGTTGACTACATGTAGTCTAGTGTAATCGGCGCTTTACCTGTTTTTTTTATGTTGTACCGCAAAAGTTTAAAATCAACAGACAGTTAAGTCAAGCTGGTAGTCTATTTTAAAAATATAATATCACTGCCAATTTATCAAAGACAAATATGTATTACAAACGTCCTTGATACAGTCACATACAGTCGTCTAAAGATTAAAATAAAAACTATTTTGTATGCCATTTAATCGTGCGATGTTTACATAATTTTACAAAGTTTACAATTATTTAATAAAAACTATTTTGTATGCCATTTAATCGTGCGATGTTTACATAAATTTTTACAAAGTTTACAATTATTTCGGTATCTAGATGTATTTATATAAAGATTACTCGTTAGTATGTTTCTACTTCATTTATGTTTGTTTTGTTTTTGTAATGATCTGCTATATATCTTTGCGAGTTTTATTTAGCAGGGGGTTGGGCTATTTAGCAACAAGGTATTGGATACCTTTTCATCAAAACAGCCCATTAATGTCCCACTGCAGCGACGGGCGTCCTCCCGTGACGGAGGAATACTTGGCCTACTACTCGTAATACTACGCAGGCCAAACGGATTGGTATAGGGTTTAATTTCAAGTTTTCCTTCTTTTTATTTCGTAAAGATAATATTGACGGATAGTCCCTTAGTCGGTTTTTACGACACCCATGGGATGAGATGGGGTGGTGACATATTGTATTCTTACTCCGTCACCACACGGATACCTTTTAGAAAGACGTAACTGCCTCGGTAGCGTGATGGTGCATACAGGAGATCAAGGGTTTACTCTCGCGTAAGGGTGCCTAATCATTCTCCATGTGGTGATGGAATAAGAATACAATATTTCACCACCCCATCTCATCCCATGGCTTTCGTAAAACTACTACTAAGGAAAACTTGAAATTAAACCCTATACCAATCCGTCTGGCCAGCGTGGTATTAGTAGGCCAAGTATCCCTCCGTTCCGGGAGAAGGCCCGTCCCTGCAGTGGAGCATTAACGGGCTGTTATGATAGCGCGGGGATAGAGCTGCAATCACGCGTTTTTTATCTGTATAGATTTACAAAGCAGCGCGGAAGTCTCTTAGTCGGTTTTTACGACACCCATGGGATGAGATGGGGTGGTGACATATTGTATTCTTACTCCGTCACCACACGGATAATCCCCGCGCTATGTAGTGCTGCAATCGCGCGTTTCTACGAATTTGAAGGCGCCATAAGATCATTACTTGTGTGATTTACAAATAAATATCTTCAGTCTAGATATTTTTGTGTCTGTTAACTGCATGTTCCCAAAACACGTCTTTTTAAAACAATAAAAAAATGGTTTGAATCAAGTATTTTTTAATAAATCGAGTTTTCCTTCTTGGTAACTTTCGTCGTCACTGCAGTAGGACATTTAAAGAGCAGCAAAGTAAAACCTTATCTAGCAATATGTTTATAGAACATATTCAATGTAACATAAAAAATAATATTGTTTTCTCTATGCCATAGACTCCATTAACCATAAAGATCAACGTCGCAAAAGAAAACTAAAAATATTTATTAGATAGTCGAGTTTAGTATAATGTCTGTAGTCTATATTTATGGTTGAAATTAGTTTTAGTTATTATTAGAAAAAAAAATAATCTCTATTTAGTTTGTGGTTCCCACTGCTGGGATATTAATGTGATATTAGTGGTTAGTCATTAAAGAGTCTGCCCACTACACCGTACCATACCATGACCGTGCTAGGACCGTATCAGGCACGTAAAGTAACACAACAACGGAACTGGCTGGTAACGGAACGGTCTATTGGGCATAGTCTAAAGCGCCGATTACACTAGACTACATGTAGTCAACTACATCATGTAGGAGACTACATGTAGTCTATTGTAATCTCATGTAAAACAGTCTAAACAGAACGTCCTAACACTAAAAAGTTAGGACGTCCTTACGTAGGAGACTACATGTAGTCTAGTGTAATCGGCGCTTTAAACGTTTTCATACAAAGAATACTTTTTGTCTGACACGTTCATAGCACGGTCATGGTATGTTACGGTGTAGTGAGCAGACTCCATTATAATTGTATTGCTTTCAGGTGATAGACAAGCAAGCTATATAGGAAGTAGTAACCGCCGGCCTCCGTGTGGTGACGGAGTAAGAATACAATATGTCACCACCCCATCTCATCCCATGGGTGTCGTAAAAACCGACTACGGGACTATCCGCGAATATTATCTTTACGAAATGAAAAGAAGGAAAACTTGAAATTAAACCCTATACCAATCCGTCTGGCCAGCGTGGTGTTAGTAGGCCAAGTATCCCTCCGTCATGGGAGGAGGCCCGTCCCTGCAGTGGGACATTAATGGGCTGTTATGATGATGAACCGCCGGCCATGGATGTCAGCATTGGCAGAGCTCAACCAAGTCTTTATCTGCCTTGGAATTATAGTTCTCTTTAAACTTTATTTGAAGAAGGACAAGTCCTAGAACCAATATCCCTTCGCGGTCCCAACTTCGACTCAAATCCATCCGTGGGATAAGGATCATGGATGAATCAATAAACGAGCCTTTATAGGGTATAATTCTATCATAAGCATCTTTAGCGCCGATTACACTACCCTAAATGTAGGGCCCTACATATTATAGGGCACTACATGTTGTCTAGTGTAATCACTTGTAGGCTGTTAGGACACTACGTATCGGAGATTGGCGAGTCCCGACCGCCCTACATCATGTAGTGCCCTACAATATGTAGGGCACTACATGTTGTCTAGTGTAATCACATGTAGGCTGTTAGGACACTACATATCGGAGATTGGCGAGTCCCGGCCGCCGTACATCATGTAGTGCCCTACAAGACAAAATTTAGGGCCCTAAATGTAGGGTAGTGTAATCGGCGCTTTAATCATATCAGTCTAAAGACATCCACTACCATAGGTCGCTTTCATAATTACTTTAAGCTCAGGATTCGATTTCAGTGGCGGTGAGCAGGGCACATAGCGCAGAAACGAGAGCCGTGTTTTGCATAGTTATACAGGGATATTGATGCAATTATGTTTATAGAAACAAAGTGATCCCCAAAGCAACAAGACGTTGACTCTATTGAGTTTTCCTGTTATCTTCGCTTTTAATATACCCACCCTATCTTTTTCAAAGACCATCATTAATCTAAATACAAGCCTACAACAAAACATCGACCGCCATGTTGTTGCTTAGTTACAGTAAATTCTTTCTTAGCGATAAATTAGGATTGAAAGGTAATTAATTTGAGTAATTAAGTAATTTAGAACGAAATACTTAGAGGTTTTCGAACGTAATAATTGCCATTTGCTTATGTAATTTCAGTTGGTATAAAAATAGATTCTTCTTATTTTGTATTGATTGATTAAGTACCAACCTAAAATTCAGCGTCTCGCACAGATCTTTTAGTTGCTATTAGGTTCGCTATGGTAACAGGAGGCATGGGTACAGCACACTAGGTGGCCATTGGGACAGGATAGTAGCTCTATAGTTGGAAACCTTCTGAAATATTCGGAATACTTCTGGCAAAATTTCTTCAAATCGGAATTATTAAGTGCTAAAAAATCGTGTTTTGCGGTCGCCGGTCCACCTAGCTGGGGGGCGTCCTACACTACGATTGCCGAGTCGTGGTCTCCACTCTAGGACACGTTTGCTCCAACGGGCATCGGTCCTTTGACAGATATGACCAGCCCATTGCCACTTCAGCTTGCTAATACTACGAGCTATGTCGGTAACTTTGGTTCTTTTTTGGAAAACCTCGTTCCGGTTTTTATTCTTCAAGGAGACGCCGAGCATAGCCCGTTCCATAGCTCGCTGCGCGACTTTAAGTTTGTGGACTAGCGCTACTGTGAGTGTCCACGTCTCGGCACCGTATGTCATTACTGGTAGGACGCATTGGTTGAAGACGTTATATTTATATAAATAATTTACACAGTAACAAATTAATTACATAGTAACTTATAATAAACACTGTTCGATTACTACAATGAAGGTATGACGTATAGGTACATATTATTTTTGGACAGTGACCTTATTTATATAAACAGAAGGATTCCGATACAGGATATATTACTAAAATAAAGCTAGATAACTAAGTTAAGTTCTCCGTGTGGTGACGGAGTAAGAATACAATATGTCACCACCCCATCTCATCCCATGGATGTCGTAAAAACCGACTAAGGGACTATACGTGAATGTTATTTTTAACGAAATAAAAAGAAGGAAAACTTGAAATTAAACCCTTTACCAATTCCTCTGGCCAGCGTAGTATTAGTAGGCCAAGTATCCCTCCGTCACGGGAGGAGGCCCGTCCCTGCAGTGGGACATTAATGGGCTGTTGTGATGTACCCAGGACTACCCTCCGTTTCCTTTATTCCTGGACTGTAGAACGCTTCTCATCGGGTTTTTTCATTTTCCTAAAAATTATACTATTTTATCGTTAATAACTTTTAGTCGCGTTTTACGACCCCCATACATGAGAAGAAGTATAACATAATTCTATACTCATAGTAATAAATAAACCAGTTCACCTTAATTGCACAGATTAACTAGAGCCTCGAAGGCCTTAATACAATTATTGAGATAAGACATATTTTCGAATGGAAATAATCATTTATTGTGCCGTATTACTATGATACAACTACATACATACATAGTAGAAATCACCTGTTTGATTTGAATATCACAATTAACAACAATCCAATGAAAAAATAGCACAAAATCTTAATTTCAAAGCAAAGAAAACGAAAAAGAAAACAAAAAACATTCATACATAATCCTCCAGTAACAAATAAAAAATACAGCACAGAAAAAATACTTACCAATTTCACTATTCCAAATTCAAAATTGTGAACACCTGACACATCACTTATCACTTTGTTTTTTTTTCTATACGTTTATAACATGCAACAACAACAATTTTATCTAACGCCGCTAATAAACAATATATTATACACACTGAATTCCACACTAATGAACCGTTTTGACTTTGTTTTGATAACTAATAGCTATGTTTTTACACTTTCAACCATTAAAACGAGTACGAGACCTTTTAGCGGTCGTATCTGTCCTAAAATCACACTCAAAGGACATCATTAGCTTTTTTATATAAATCACATGTACTTAAATTGCGAAAAATACAGTGAAAACGATCGCAGCGTCCTTCCACTCCGAGCGTCCGAGGAAAACTGAAATGAATCCAACGGTTACGCTCTCTACTCCATACTTCACGGAGAGTACAGCCCTATCGCAGCTTTCAACAAATCTATATACGAAAGTACACAATATGACTATCTTACTCTAACATGGAACATTTAGTATTATCTATCTCTTTCACTTATATTATCCTGGCCGCGAAAAACGTTGGACAAAAATATCGTACTATGCTCTCATTATACGTAAATTAGAACATTCCTAATTTTTGAATGATTTGTTTTTTTTTTTACTTTGATATAAAAGTGACGTTCCTTACGCGGGAAGAGATGATCAGATGACAGATAATTTTGTTTGGTTGCCATTTTTAAAAGAATTATTATTATTGTTGTAATTTATCTTTGATTACATAACAATAATAATTATTTAAAGTTGTCATTCAGGTAACAATTATATGGCACTACAGTAAAACCTCGATAACTCAAACCTCGGTAACTCAAAAACCTCAATAACTTAAAAAAATAATATGTTCCCTTCCCTTCAGAGCCCAAAACCTCTATAACTCAAAATTCGCAACCTCGTTAAGTCAAATAGGTAATCTCTGTATTGGACCTCAGTAACTAAAAGAAATGTTTCCAAAACCTCTATAACATAAAATTGTTTATCAATAAGTCATTTTGAATGAGTGGGCAAAACAAATGTTTTCGGTATTTATGGCCTGCACATGTTCACTACATAATTAAATTGATAACGTAAACAATACATATGTCACCTATTGTTTGCTTCTTCGAAATTCTTTAAAGCTTTGCGGCGGCGGAGGTTAGCTTAAAGACAAAGGCTTACTTAAATTATTTAGTTTTTGATCATTGTGCAAAACAAACGTTTTCGGTATTTATGGCTTGCACGTGTTCACTACATAATTAAATTGATAACTTAAACAATACATATGTCACCTATTGTTTGCTTCTTCGAAATTCTTTAAAGCTTTGCAGTGGCGGAAAATAGGAACAAGGGGTCATACATACACATGTACGGTCGGGGTATTTGCCGCTCGACCACCCTTAGGCGAGAATCGCGGCGCATGCGATACGTGGGCGTGCCACGTATCGCACGCGGCGCATGCGATACGTGGCACGCCCACGTATCGCATGCGCCGCGTGCCAAGCGATTCTCGCCTAAGGGTGGTCGAGCGGCAAATACCCCGACTGTACATACCTACCTCTATACATATTGACCTAAACCCCTAGTAACTAAAAACCTCGATAACTCAAAATATTTTGTGTTTCCCTTGGACTTTTACTTATCGAGGTTCTACTGTATTATTACAATGGACCACCATAATTTTGATTATTCCAACAAGACGGTAATTTTTTTTGTCGTGGCTGTTTGGGAATGAAGTTTGAATTCTTCGAATTTCGAATGCATTTATTTGTGCCATGAGCCTGGATGAATATTTTGTCAAATAATTTAATTTAGTAAGTATAAGTTTTTTTTCTGGCATGTACAGTCAGAGGCAAAAATATGTACACATTTTCAAATTTTCTAAACTATCTGCACGTTTATCTAGACATTACAATATCAAAATGAATTCGTAATTTAGAAGAGGTTCCGTACAGTTTTGAATTAATCTTCGAATTTTCAATTTTGGATTGGCAGAACTTTAGATAACTGGTTTACAAAATGCGAAAATGTGTACATATTTTTGCCTCTGACTGTACACACATCAAAAAAGTCTAAGCAACATGCATGATATTACAAATTTACCATTTATATTAATTAATTTCTAAGTATTTACTCACTCAAAGTGTATAGGTAAAAGTAGGTAGGTAGGTAGGTAGGTATAGGTAGTGTGTGTGTAAAAAAAATTTCGATTATGTTTTGTTTTTTTTCATAAAATTCAAATGACTGCGAATTTGTTTGAATTTGAGTGCATGTTAATTGCTACGTTTTAGTCTTGATTTTATAATTTTACCAACCATTTAAATACAGTTGGCGACAAAATTGAATTGTTAGATATTCTTTACGTCATGGAGCGACGTCATTTGACGGCAGATGAAATGCAAAGAGCTGTAGGGATGTTGCAAGCGGGAAGTAATCAATCTCAGGTATCTCGACATTTTGGTATTCATAGAAGTGTTATTTGTCGTCTTTGGCAGCGCTACAATAATACAGGGGAACCCGCTGAACAGCATCCAGGCCGTAAAAGGAGTACAACCACTCGGCAAGACCGGTACATACAACTGACTGCAAGACGCCAGCCGATGTTAACCGCTCGAGAGATAAGTTTGAGGCTACAAAATTCAAGTGGTGTTGATGTAAGTCCCCAAACTGTGCGAAATCGACTGCATGAGTACGGCCTACGAGCTCGACGCCCTATCAGGTGCCCACCGATACGTCACGGGAATCGCGCTCGTCGAAATGAATGGTGTAGAGAACGCATAACATGGACCCAGGAACAATGGGATAAAATTATGTTTTCCGATGAGTCGCGATTCGGGTTTAGGCCTGATACAAGAAGGGTGCGAGTGTACCGTCGACCCGGAAATACTGAAAGACTCAGGTGCGTTCAGGAAGTTCATCCATACAGCGGCTCAACAGTTATGGTATGGGCGGGTATTATGAAGAACAGGCGAACTGAGCTCGTTTTTGTAAATGGAAACATGAACGCTGAAAATTACGTTGAGGATATTCTCAGACCTTATGTCCATCCATTTGCACAAACCTTTGGCTCCGATTTTACGTTAATGCATGACAATGCGCGTTCACATACAGCTCGGCGAACCAGTGAATACTTGGCAACGGAGAACATCCAGGTATTGCCCTGGCCTGCACAATCGCCAGACCTCAACCCCATCGAGCACGCATGGGACATGCTCCAGAGACGTGTTTTGAAGGACTTGGACGGAGTGACAACAACCCAACAGCTGAAGGATTTGCTACAATTCCATTGGGAGCGAATACCGCAAGATGACATAAACAGTCTCATTAATTCAATGAATAATCGTTGCCGACAAGTTCTGAATAGCAGAGGAGGCCATACTTTGTATTAAATTGTCCTATTCTTTCACAATAAATTCATTTTCTTAAGAAATTTCAATTTGTAAAAAAAAAGTTTAGTTTCTTATGTACCTGTATATTCTAATATTGTTAATTTCTGTTATTAAAAGAACTTATAAAGAAAACAGCTGTTATTTTTACATCATAGAACCCTAAAAATATTATTTTAAAAATAAAATACAACGTTATAATTAAAATAAATGGTAAAATAAATTAATATAAATGGTAAATTTGTAATATCATGCATGTTGCTTAGACTTTTTTGATGTGTGTAGTACAGTCACGAGCAATAATATGTACACATTTTCGCATTTTGTAAACCAGTTATCTAAAGTTCTGCCAATCCAAAATTGAAAATTCGAAGATTAATTCAAAACTGTACGGAACCTCTTCTAAATTACGAATTCATTTTGATATTGTAATGTCTAGATAAACGTGCAGATAGTTTAGAAAATTTGAAAATGTGTACATATTATTGCTCGTGACTGTACCTACTCTAAAGCCCGATTTACACATCGACAAGTAAGTTTCTTAAAAAAATAATAAAGTAAGTAGGTACCTACCTACTGCAGTTAACCATGAAACAGGAAAAAATCTTGTGGAGTATTAATTTTACTGCGGCTTACAAACTAACTGCAGTAAAACATTGAATATTATGATACTTAATTCTAATATGAAATGATATTCCTTCGATTTACAAATAATATAAAAAAACAAAGCTAGAAAATAGGTAAGTACGTCTGATTGATTAATTAAATGGGAATGCAGAGTGTACTGGTTTTTAGGCTCTTAAACGAGTGCATTACCCCAGCAGAATCTTGTCGATATTTGTAATTTTTATTATCAGATTTTTAGACTTCTAGCTCCTGTAAATGTCTGTGTAGTTATTGGAATTAGTCCAGTCCTAATTTTAAAGATATTTGACAAAAACAGATTCTGATAGCGTAACGTTACCCCAGCAGAATCTTTTTTGAAATAATGGGATTATTAAAAAAATCTTTAGGTACATTTTTAGACGGCTGGACGAAGTAAATGTTTTGATATAATTTGAATTTTTACGTTTCATGGTTTCGGAGATATTCAAGATTCTGCTGGCGTAACGTTTGCGTGTTTGCTGGATCTCCGAAACGGTACATCATAATTTCCTAATTTTTTATACAGAGCTTCGTCTTAATTAGTCTGAATAAGTCCACGAATAAAAAAGTAATAATAATGTACCGTTTGCAAGTTATTTCAAATTATATAAATACCCCTTTTTGGGCCCTTACTCCTAAGATATGTACTATGGAGACTTGTTTAAAACGTCATTTTATAGTTTATAGTTAGCTACAGGTCTGTGTGAAGTTTCATTAGTGTCCATGTCCAGTAAGTAATTATAAAGTTATCACATAATTTAGCTCATTTTGGCTAGCGATGTGCAACGGGTTAATTTAACTGCCTATTAATTGAGTTTCGTATCGATTTACTTGCTGAATTCTATATAAACAATTAGTCTTTTGTGTCAACTTTAAACCAGGAAATTTTGAGCGTAATCCACTCCACACCACGTAAACCACCAAATTATTATTGCACTTGCCACTACACACGCCCAGGTGTGTAGAGTTAGACGTCTTACTTTATTTACTTTAATATTATAAAGAGATAAAGAGTTTGTGTGCTTGTGACGTTGTAGGGGGTAATCTCTGGTTCTACTGAACCGATTTCAAAAATTCTTTCTGTTTTGAATAGTCCATTTATCGGGGAGTGATCATAGGCTATATAGTATATAGTACTAATAGGAGTGAAACAGTAATGAAATATGTTAAAAAAAAGGACGCGTTTTTTTCGACGCCCAACGAAGTGGGCACGGGTCAACTAGTAATAGATAAGAATAAGAAGGTACATTCTTATTAGATAGCACTGCCTCAAGCCAGGCGGTCGTCCTGCCATTCACGGCAAATCCTTGTGCGAACCACAAATTATTTTCCAGGATTTATACGCCTTCATTTCTGTTGTGTACGAGAATAAATTAGCCTTCGAGTTTACTATAACTTAGAGCAGAATATCCCAAATGTCCTGTAACCTACCTAAACAGGGTTTCATCAACGTTACATATTTTGTAACCATATCCTATATCATAGCCTATAGACGTCCACTGTTGGACATAGGCCTCTTTCAAACGTTTCCACCCTGCGCGGTCTTGTCATGCCCTCATACATGATCTGCTTTTAGTTGTCCCAACCAAGTCGGCGGTCCACCGTGTGAGGGGTCTCCCCACCCTGCGCCTTCCGGTGCGCGGTCGCCGTTCCAGAACTTTTCTGCCCCTTTTCGGTTGTGTTGGTAGCCTGACCCCCGGAGATTCTTCGCACCCCCTACTCCGCCGTTACCATGACCGCTACCTTGACCAGGAAGAGCGGTGCGACCGGGGACTAGGGGCCGTTTATATTGGTGTGTTATCATTTTGGAAGGTTATTTGGCCTACTTTACCACGCTGGCCAGACGGGTTAGAAAAGCGTTTATTCCGAGTTTTCCATCTCTAGCAGTGATAATATCTGCTTAAGAAGTCAGCTTTTACGTCAGCGTAGGTATGGCGAATTTAATTTTGTCACACACAACTGAAATTTTTAAGTTAAAATGTAAAATGTAACTTTCAACTGATTGTTTTAAGTTTATAAATAACAGTCCTGATTACTCTATTGGCTGCATCCATCACATTTATAAAAGAATTGTTGATACAGTAGGAAATCTTCTCAAATCTGGAGAAACTTGATTAACCCCTTTGCCTTTCCTCTCTTTTACGCATTTAATTTTATATTCTAACATCTGTATGTTATACTGCTCTTCCACCAGATTTCTGAACAATGACAAAATGGCGTCGGCTGAACTAGAGTCATCTGTCATTTTATCAAGTTTGACAGCAATTTTGGCGCAATTTTCTGATGTTAGCTGAAAGAAAAGTAAAATTATCTATAGTTATAGTCTCTAGTATTACTATACTAGAGACTATAACTATAGATAATTACTTACTATCTATAGTGTAGTTATAAGGACAAATACTTAAGGTACTAAAAAAAGGCGTAAAGTAAATAAATCACTTGAAAAATACGATTAACCGTTTAACAACGCGCCTACTGCGCCATCTGTTAAAGTTATGGTAAAACAACTACTTAATTAACAAAAAGTTACTTTCAATGTAGTTAATTATTAAAAACAAAAAAAATCGGATTTTTGACGTTTGAGTTTTGACACGGAGGAAAAAGGCGAGGCGGTGCCTGCCGATCCCTTTACGTTTTGGTACGTGTGCTACGTACGAGTGCTACGACGACCCTTAAAAGGCCTACGCAGAGGGGGACGGCATGGCAAGGGATTTTAATTTTTACTAATGGACATTCAACCGTACTGTTACAGAAATACGATATAAATTGCTATACTTTAAAATGAACAATGCCGTGCGATAAAATCCCTTTCAATGCCGCGGCATCATTTTAAAGCATAGCACCCTTGCCATGCCGTCCCGGTCTGCGTAGGCCTTAAACATAAATTAGGCATACCTTCTGAATGATCGGCGTCAACTTTTTAATTTCTTCATTAACATGGTTGTTATTAGTAAGTAAGTTGCGCGATTTTAACCAGCTGTAATTATTCTTCTCCTTTACTGCTTGTTTTAATGACAATTCAACCTGAAACAACGTACATATAAAGTAAATTTATTCGAAATTCAAATAAAACATTTGATAATGCTTACACATTCACACAACGCCATCTAGCCCTTATCAAGTAAAGCTTGTAGGTACTATGTATATGTCGCAGGGAAATGAGGAAACCAGGGATTTCACGAAATCCCTAGGGATATCACGAAATCTCGGTAAATGTCGAATACTCTTGATTATTACGTCTTCTTACTGAAAATGTTTAGTGATATGACAAAATACTAATATAACGTCAGTGATATGTCATTTCACTAAACAAAATCTAGTGAAATGTGCTTGTACCAACGTTCATCTTGCTAAATTACAGAACTCGATGTGTGAGTGTGGTTTGGATTAAGGTTCCCCTGATCATATTTTGTTTTCTATGTATAATATCGATACCTCTGGGTTCAATTGGCGTATAAACCAAAATCCGACTTTTCAGGAGAGCGAAAAAAAAAATTGCAATTTTTTTTAAATTTGTAGCTTTTTTGTTTTTGAAGTTACATAAAAATAATTAGAATAGAATTAGAAGAAAGATTCTTAGAATTTGAAGATGAAGAAAGAAGGCATCATCAAGTCATATTTATTTAAAAATATAAAAAAAAGGTCACCAGCATCGGGTACAGGGACCAAGTTACTGGTGGTTAGGGCTCCAGAGATAGGAACCTCCTTACAATACGTTCCTTGTCAAGCAGTACTGCCTTCTGCATCAGACCTATGATCCAACTGCCAAGGTCGAGTCTCCTTAGATGTTGATAGAGACTCTTTGGAATAAGTCCATTAACCGAAAGTATTATCGGAACCCTGATCATTGCACGGCGTTATTATCTATCTTTTACGATCGTCAATATGGCTTTAGAGCGAAACGATCAACGGGTGATCTTCTAGCACACGTCACGCACCTTTGGGGTGAGGCTATAGATAAGTTTGGCGAAGCGCTGGCCATCAGCCTTGATATATCTAGGGCCTTTGATAGGGTCTGGCACCGATCTCTTCTTTCCAAGCTTCCCGCATACGGCTTGCCATCCCAACTGTGCATCTGGATTTCCGCGTTCCTGCATGAGCGCCGTATTCGAGTCCTCTGCGACGGTTCGGCCTCCCATTTCTCGAAGATAAACGCCGTTGTGCCCCAGGGATCCGTCTTATCGCCCACGCTGTTTCTTCTGCATATCAATGATATGTTGAACCTAGGGAACATTCATTGTTATGCAGATGATAGCACAGTACATGGCCGTTTTTTCGGTCACCCTGCGGCCAAGCAAGCACGTGTTGAAGAACAGCGGAGAGAGCTTGTCATTGAGCTCGACCGAGTCCTGAAACTCATATCCCAATGGGGTGAAGAGAATTTGGTGGAGTTCAATGCCAAGAAGACACAGGCGTGCGCGTTTTCTGCAAAGCGGTCTCCATTCCTTCCCCTTCCTTCTCTTCAGAACACTCAATTAACGTTTCGAGGAAACCTGAGTATCCTTGGTATGGACATTCGCCGAGATCTTAACCCCAAAGAGTATAACGAGAGCATTATCAAAACAGCATCACGTAAACTCGGAGTTTTGAACAGGGTGAGGAGGTTCTTCGCACCGGGGCAGCTGTGTCTTTTGTATAAGACTCAAGTTCGCCCCTGCGTGGAGTACTGCTCTCACCTCTGGGATGGCTCTGCACAGTACCTTCTAGATGCTCTTGATCGGTTACAGCGGCGAGCTGTGCGTATCATTGGGTGCCCAGAAGTATCCAAATCCCTTGAGCCTTTACAGCTGCGTAGGGACATCGCCGGATTGGCGGCCTACTATCGCCTGTACCACGGCGAGTGTTCTGATGAACTTTTTCAACTGGTTCCACCCTCTCCTTTCTTATCCAGAACAACACGTGCCGGACGTAAGTGCCACCGCTACACTGTAGAAACCATACAAGTCCGAACAAAGCGGTTCAGCACTTCGTACATGTGCAAAACCACCAAACAGTAGAACTCTTTGCCAGCCCACGTGTTTCCTTCAAACTACGATCCAGGTTCCTTCAAGCGAGGCGTGAAAAAGCATCTTCTGAAGCCGCCATAGTGGAGACATTCATGCCTCTACAATTATTGTAGCTGGCATGGTGCTCGCCATTTTTGGACTCTAATGGATGCTTAACATCAGGCACCTTAGAGTCATTCTGGTAAAAAAAAAAAAAAAACATTATTATTTAGTTCTTTTTTGGGTATGATGGTCTTAACTTTTTGGGACGAGGTATACGAGAGGAATTGTAATCATAGAATGAAGAGCGCATTAACGGACATAGGAAAAACATATGATCAGGGGAACCTTCATCCAAAACACACTCACACATCGAGCTCTCTTTGATCCGTAATTTAGCAAGATGAACGTTGGTACAAGCACATTTCACTAGATTTTGTTTAGTGAAATGACATATCACTGACGTTATATTAGTATTTTGTCATATCACTAAACATTTTCAGTAAGAAGACGTAATAATCAAGAGTATTCGACATTTACCGGGATTTCGTGATATCCCTAGGGATTTCGTGAAATCCCTGGTTTCCTCATTTCCCTGCGACATATACAAGAAAATGGATTCAAATGTTATTGTACCTAAATAAATGTTTACTTAGAAAACACCCAAACTAATCAGAAACATTCATATCCGTGTGTGACGGAGTAAGAATACAATAAATATGTCACCACCCCATCTCATCCCATGGGTGTCGTAAAAACCGACTAAGGGACTATCTGTGAATATTACCTTTAACATACATACATAGAAAGAAGGAAAACTTGAAATTAAACCCTATAGCAATCCATTTGGCCATCGTGGTATTAGTAGGCCAAGTACTCCTCCGTCACGGGAAGAGGCCCGTATTGAAGAAACTTTTGTCGGCGTAAGGAAACCTGGCATACATTAAGCTTGCCAGAAGTGTTGCAAGTGCAACCAGATTTTGTGTCAAGTAATCCTTCTTTGTTACACTCACTTTTAAGTATTACAGTCTCCTTTTATGACCTTCTTTTTTTAATTGGCCTACCAGAATGACTCTATGGTGCCTGATATTAAGTATCTAATAGAGTCCAAGTCCAAGAATGGCGAGCACCATGCCAGCTACAATATTTGTAGAGGCATGAATGTCTCCACTATGGCGGCTTAGGAAGATGCTTTTTTACGCCTCGCTGGAAAGAACCAGGATCGTACTTTAAAGGAAACACTACTTATAGATAAGATGAAATAAGTTTTAACTGTTAGCGCGGTGGTCGCGGTAGCCCATGTCGTGTACGAACCCGCGTTCGAATCCGAAATTATTGGATGCCATAGGATAAAAAAAACTTACATATTCAATTAAATCTGTAGGCAAAAAGTTGTTTATGGATACAACCATTTTCTTTTACACTATGTACACGACTACGTTATGCCAATACTAAGTTACAAATTAAAAAAGAAATCAACTTCAATAAGGCTATTATTTTTTTATCTATGCTATTATAAAAATGTTGATAAATCTGTTTATTGTAGGATATCAATAAATATTTTAAGAACCAATTTATGTCTTTATCATAACAGCCCATTAATGTCCCACTGCAGGGACTGGGCTCCTCCCGTGAAGGTCGGTTACTTGGCCTACTAATTCCACGCTGGCTAGACGGATTGGTATAGGATTTAATTTAATTTCAAGTTTTCCTACTTTTTACTTCGTACGGATAACATTCACAGATACTTAGTCCCTTAGACGGTTTTTACGACACCCATGAGATGAGCTGGGGTGGTGACATATTATTGTATTCTTACTCCGTCACCTCACGGATATATCTCTATGTACCAGCTCTTGATTCACCAACAATTGGTTCGGGTCTCTTCCATCATCATTTATCAGTCTATTGACGTCCGCTGCTGGTCATAGGCCTCCTCCAAACATTCCCACCCTGCACTCTTGTGTCTCCCTCATCCATCGGGTAGGTATCTAGTACCTAAGTAGTAACCGCCACACATAAATATAAATAAATAAATATTCCTCATACATTCACACAACGCCATCTAGTCATAAACAAAGCTTGTAAGTACTATGGATAATCCTACTTATATACATTGTTTTTGTAAATACATACATACTTAATATACATAAAAAACACCCAGTCCAATGCAAACAATCATGTTCGTGCACACAAAGATTTGCATTGAGCGGGAATCGAACCAGATACATGAACACAACATGCATTTTCCAGCATGAAAATTTCCCCTAGTCGGCCTCTACGATAATCAAAGAAACTTGAGGTAAAAATGAATACCGTGCGATGCCGAGTGTGGTCGCTAGTTAAAATTTAATATGATAAAGCATAATATTTACTAATTTAATATATTTTTATCACAAGTGTTTAGATAGTGGATAATCATCAAGTGGTATTTAATAAGGATTAATGAATAAATGTATCATAACATTCTTTTAAGGACGCCTGTTCACCGGAGAGTTAGGAAAAAATTGTTTTTTTTTAAAGATGGCTTCCATTTTAAAGATCGATTGCCTTGTGTTGCAGAGACTTTTACAAACATGACATTAAAGGACACAAAGAACAACGAGCAGGTCAATTCTCGTAACATACAAGAATGATTTATTTTTAACTTTTTTTAAATTAAATTTTTAATTAATCCAAATGTGGTATTCTGCTCCTTAAAGCTTCTGCTCGTTAAAGTAAAAGTTAAAATTAAGTTAGGTATATGATAAAATAAACGTCAAGTTTGACGTTTCTTAAATACAAGAATACCTGTTGTGACAATTAGGTTAACCGAATTATTAACGATTTTTAGTTACGAGAATTGACATACAGAGGTACAGGCTTAAGGGCGCTTTTACCCCCTTACTTATAAAAGTCTCTAAAATTTAATCACTGTTTAGCAAGATTTTTATTAGAAAAACCAACCTTATGCCAAACAAAACCGCAAGAATTTAAGCTAATCAATTGACTAAAATTTAAGTGGCGTTTATGAGTAAGGGGGTTGGTGTCAAGCATGCGGGCGCACTTTGCTGCGTCAGCTGCGTGCAACATACTCCGCACGCACCTGCATCGTCTCACCCGCGTTTCGTGTGCTTGTGGCATAATAAAAAAAAAAAAAAGTAAAAGCGCCCTAAGACAGTTTTTGTGGATTACTACTATTACTGTAGATGAATTATTATTACACACCCTTATTTAATTGTATCCGTGTGAAAACGGAGTAAGAATACAATGTGTCACCACCCCATCTCATCCCATGGGTGTCGTAGGAACCGACTAAGGGAATAACCGTAACTACTATCTTTACGAAATAAAAAGAAGGAAAACTTGAAATTGAACCCTATACCAATCCGTCTGGCCAGCGTGGTATTAGTAGGCCAAGTAACCCTCCGTCACGGGAGGAAGTCCGTCTCTGCAGTGGGACATTAATGGGCTGTTATGATTATGATGACCCTTAATTAATTGACCTGCGTAAGATTCAGACGAGCGACTTTGTGCGCGTTAATTCCTTAAAAGAAAAAGAGCCCTAAATACAAGGATAAAGCATGAAAAACCGGGCCGTATAGCTAGTTTATCATAAAATAGCATACAATATAAAGATTAATATATCTCGACTCGGTCCAGATATCAAGCGCAGTATTCATTTCAGAACACTGTCAAGGTATCTGGTATTATTATAGATATTGAAATATCATCTGAGTCTTAAAGCCATAACATTTTTCTATGTATATCTATCTCGCTCGCACTTACAGGTCTTCCATTCATATAATTCTCTTCTATCTCTTTTTGGAGTGCTCAGATGATAACGTGTTTTCTATAGGTATAGGTATCTATATTTTGTATAGTATTATTGATAGTATTTAAATATACATATTCCTCACCCTTTCACACAACGCCATCTAGTCCCAAACTAAGCAGAGCTTGGTCTATGGGTACTAGACAACGTATATACATACATTCTTTTTTTTGTAAATACATACCTATATATTATACATAGAAACACCCAGACCAATGCAAACAATCATGTTCATGGACACAAAGATTTGCATTGAGCGGGAATCGAACCCGAGACCTCTGCGTAGCAGTCATTTTATACAACCACTACGCCACAGAGGTCGTCATAGCTATTACAGAAGGCTTATATCGTTACTCAAAGGACCATGAAGAGAGTTATATTCAGAGTTTCCCTGCGAGATCGATTTAGAAATGAAGAGATCCGCAGGAAAACCAAAGTGATCGACATAGAGCTCAGAATTGCCCGGTTAAATTAGCGGTGTATAGGGCACTTAGCGCGTAGAACCGACATCCGTTGGGGCAGAAAGGCAACACGCAGGAATCGACGACTTAGTTATGAAGGCGGGAAACCGATGGATGAGGGAGGCACAGGACTGCACAAGGTAGCAATATTTGGAGGAGGCCTATGTCCGGCAGTGGACGTCAATTGACTGATATCTAGCGCACTAATGGGTTGAATTTGTAAATGTATTACTGTATACTTTGTTACCTTTAATTAGGCGCGCGGGGTCTTGGCGACCCCAAGTGATCTTCATATGGAATTATTTTTTTAGCTATTTACGCTAGCGAGCCAAACTTTCTGCTAGCTTGATAACTCATTTACCCCTCCTTCCTGAGTAGCGCTTGCACTCCAGAAATGGTTAGTTGCGCCGTACGGAGGTGCCTGGGATCACTGCGACCCCGCGCGACTAATAGTGTAGTTAAATTTTACGCAAGTATATATTTTTAAATTACTAGTTTTTACACTCATTTATTTCATTTTGAAATTTAAAACACTATAATGTTATTATATGGTTCTAATACTAGTTAATTGACAAACATACACAGTCGTACTTATGTAAATGTACTCACTGTTATAAGTTTATGCTCTTTTTTTATTTGATGAGCGGAAGTTATATTACATTGTTGTTGCACGGTTACTGTAAGGTAGTTATAATGTTTATTTATTTTAATTGTGTTGTACTATGACATTTGTCTAATCGGGTATTATTTTTCGTAGAAACCGTTGAACATGGCTAGAAATAGGCTCAGTATTTCCATTCAACAACTAAGCGAAATACTGCTAGAAGAATCTTATCTAAACAAAAGGTTCCAGGCTCTTCATCATCTAGCAATGATGTAACAACAAGAAAACGGGGATGATTCTACATCTGTCCTCGAAATAGTGACAGAAAAACAACAAAGGTTGTTTTTATGACACTATTTCGAGGACAGATGTAGCATCTTCCTTTTTTTTTGTTGATACAATTTATGTTCCTAAAAAATTAAAAATTTCATTGTTTTCAGTATTACAGTTACTTTTTTCTTGAGTTTTCTAATTTTGTTACAGTTTATAAGTAAATAAAGAATAATAAAAGTTGATGATTATATTTAGGTAAATACTTTTTCTATGTCATTCACTTTGGGGTAACTGCAGACCCCGCGCGACTTATTTACGCGCGACGTAAGTATTTTGGCGCGCCTAATTAAAGGGTAATAATGAAAAACCTATTTTATATCAATTCTAAAACGGAGTAAGAATACAGTGTGTCACCATCACCACCCCATCTTATCCCATGGGTGTCGTAAAAACCGACTAAGGGACTATCCGTGAATATTATCGTTACGAAATAAAAAGAAGGAAAACTTGAAATTAAACCCTATACCAATCTGTCTGGCCAGCGTGGTATTAGTAGGCTAAGTATCCCTCCGTCACGGGAGGAGGCCCATCCCTGCAGTGGGACATTAATGGGCTGTTATGATGAAAACCAAAAAAAATTATACATAGTTATGCATCAACTTTTTTATATAAATTAAAAAATAAAATTTAGTTCAACCCATTGCACTTAATACACCGTCTAGGTAAGTGGGGTAAGAGGAAGACATTAAGGAAGCAATCAGATAAATGGCAAGAGTAATTTATTGGAAACAGGACCCTCCATTTACCTCCGGGAATCGTTTTAAACAAATTTTACTTCTATTTCCTTATACAGTTAAAACGATCACTGATTTAAAAGGGATTATACTGGTTAAGCAACGGTAGCGAGCTCGTTCTATGGATGGGTGAGTCGATATGTCATACAACTTTTGGCAGCTGAGTTGTGACTTGTGTTTGACCTCATAAAATTTTGACAGATAGTAGTGACGTCATAGAATTTTGATAAAAAAACAATTCTTTATAGATGAGTCCTAAAAATACAAATTGCATAATAAATAATTGGGTGTTGGGAGAGGTCTTTGTCATCGCATTTACGCGGGAAAATCAATAGGTATATGGATAGCTGAGTCATGCGTCTAAAAAAATATTTTAAAGTTTGCATGTATTTGCTTTTTAATCCTGGGGCCAAGACCCCGAACACAAATAACATACTAGGCTTATAACAACTATTTGTGGATCCAGTGGATCGCTCTAATGTTTTTTTTTATATTTTTTCATTATACCTTCATAACACCACTCGTGAAACAAAATTGGTTTTCTGTAGTAATTAGCCACAAAGGGCCTACGCCTAGCCTGAAGTATTAATACCGAAATGCTCGCTCGATAGACAACGTGCTACACATTACCAGTAATAGCACTTTACACAAGAAACTCATTGATAATTTTCATCTTCCTCGCGAACAAAGTAGCGGGCACAGCTAGTAAATAATAAAAATAAGAGAGAAAATCTAAAAAGAAGGCAATCAAGACCACATTCGCATAAAGAATTATCCCTAATTCGAAATTTGCCCACATAGATAGAATGTATAAATTATTGTAAGTTTATCCACTCCTTGATTCTTGTTTTCAATTTTATTTGTCAATAATGTCAAACTTATCGCGTTGACATTGACACAATTGACAGTTGACAACACAATTTGTTTTGCGTTCGCGGTATTTTATTTTGTTCAATTCTTCAAATAGATTGACTACGCGTAGATAGATTGTTGTTTAATTTAAAAAGTAACTAAAAACGCAGTATATTTTGTCAGCCAGCTTCTGATGTCTGTACATTAACACAGAGTTGTGTATTTTAGTGGAATTCTGAATAGAGTCATCAAAATGTCTCGAACTAAATTGAATTTAATAGCCGCGGCCTGCGAAAACATGGGAATTGGTTCAAACGGTGCGTTACCATGGCGTTTAAAGTGAGTTTTGTGTTATTGTGTTTTAGATTCTAATTGCATTACGATCTCTTTTGTTAGTTTTGCAAGATTTATGTGCTAAATAAAGTGTTCGATTTATGAATGATAAAACCGTTCTTTGTTTTAAAATAGGTTAAAAACTCTTATCTTATACTAATTAACGACCTGTGACCTGCATTTAAACAAAACAAAATTTTTTTTTTTCAAAGTGTCCCGTTTCGTACAATCCAACCGAATAGCCTCTTTACGAATTAAAAAGAAGGAAAACTTCAAATGAAACCCTATACCAATCCGTCTGGCCAGTGTGGTATTAGTAGGCCAAGTATCCCTCCGTCACAGGAGGAGGCCCGTCCTTGCAGTGGGACATTAATGGGCTGTTATGATGATGATGATACTTACATACTTTGTGTAATAAAACAAATATAATTTATAACAGATAGTTTCCTACTTCAATAAAATTAGTGTCCTAATATTTTTTATTTCCTCTATGCGGTCCTGTGCCTCCCTTATCCATTGGTATCCCTGCACCCTCTGATGTCCACCATGTGTGTGGTTTTCCTCACTCGTGATTCTCCTCCTTTCTGTGTTGATTATTATCCAAGTACTTATATATATAAGCATATAAAAACTTTATATTTATATTATATAATATATAAATGGGATATTAACGCGCATTTTATTTACCTTTATTTTACTTGACTATCTTGAGATGTTACTATTGATTGTAAGTAAAATATAGGTAAATAAAATGCGCATTAATATCCCGTTTATATAATATTTATAATAATGAAACGCAATAGTAAGTTTTAATTTATATTTATTTTCAGAAAAGAAATGGCATACTTTACAACAATGACAACAAAAGTAAAAGATACAAATAAAGTTAATGCTGTAATAATGGGTCGTAGAACTTGGGATTGCATACCGGACAAATATAGACCCTTAGTTAATAGAATTAATATTGTTTTAACACATCATGTGGACAGTATTAAGGAAAAGGTATATATTATTTTAGTTGTTTTTATTTATGGTAAAACCCACACAAAAAAAATTCCTTTCCTTTTTGAAGTTCCACGCAAGGGACCATCATTTGGACCATGAAAAAAAATTATAATAAAGAAAATTTACTTTAACTTATATGTACTATAAACTGTATTATGTTACACTAGTTGATGTATGGCTTTACCTGCGTTTTTAGGTAGCTTAAATGTTATTCTTCACCTTAAACACTACCTGTATTCCAAATTTCATTAAAATCCATTTAGTAGTTTTTGCGTGAAAGAGTAACAATCATCCATACATCCTTACAAATTTCCGCATTTATAATATTAAGTAACATTATCAAGATAGACAAAGCTTCTAAAAGAAATGAAAAACAATAACTAGATTTTGCAAGTATTAAGGAATAAAAAACTCATTTCATGATAGATGGCTGCTAAGCACTAGGTTTGAAAACAAATCCTATACAAACCCCATTCAAGAACATTGTTTGTTGTGATCCACACATTTTTCAGAGACAATTGATTGTCTGTTAAATTGATTTCTCTATAATACAGGGTCCTAATCCTTACTGTCAAAACATCCTACTAATACATATTATAAATGCGAAAGTTTGAGGATTATGGATGGATGTTTGTTACTCTTTCACGCAAAAATTACTGAACCGATTTTGATGTAATCTATACTAATATGTATTATGAAGAGGTAAAGTTTGTGTGTTTGTGACGTTGTAGGGGGTAATCTCTGGATCTACTGAACCGATTTTAAAAATTATTTCTGTGTTGAATAGTTTATTTATTGGGGAGTGTCATAGGCTATAAAGTATCACGCTATGACTAATAGGAGCGGAGCAGTAATAAAATATGTTTAAAATAGAGACGGGATTTTTTCGCCGCCCAACGAAGTGGGCACGGGTCAGCTAGTTTGGAATTCAGGTAGTAGCTGCAGGCATCAGCTAGTTAACTTTACATAAAGAAATTGTAAAAAATAATACATTTATTTGGATGATGTTATGTATTATTTCAGGCCCCAGAAGGAGTGATAGTGGTGGCAGGATTAGATGAAGCTATTCATTATGTTGAAGCCAGAGAAGATATAGAATCTACTTGGGTTATTGGAGGATCATCTATCTACCAGGTAAAACAATGAAATATATACATATGAATATTATTATATTGTTCTCTTAATCTTACATGCCCAGTAGTTGAGTATCTTGCATGTACACACAGCAACTAATGAAGCTAGACACTCATGTACCTTAATACCGAGTCTGCAACCGTTCTCCGAAAGTCGTTTCTCCTTTGGACTGTTCACCGACAGGACGTTTCGTTTTTGAGAGATTCGTCGATAGAATGTTTCACCTATGGATGTTTCGCCGACAGACTGGTTTGCATTTGTTAGTTTCGACGACAAGACTTTTCAAGTATATACTTAATTTTCGCCGTCAGATCGTTTTGTTTACGATTTTTCGACTATTCTACGATTGTTTTTGGCTTTTTCACTAGAATAAATCCTGTCGGTGAACAGTCCAAAGGAGAAACGACTGTCGGAGAACGGTTGCAGACTCCTAAATACCTTGAAATAAGACTCAATTTCAAATGAAAATGTTTAACTTGATGTGTTGCTGTGTGTACAGGCGCATACATAAAGTACACACTCCCTGCCTCTATGTGGTTTCAAAAATCACATACACTCATTTATAACAACTTCAAGCCTTCCAACTTAGTCACTGTTTGTAACATTGAACCTCCAGTCTCTTACTATGAACATATGGTTGTATGTATATGTCGTGTAATGAGGAAACCAGGGATTTCACGAAATCCCAAGGGATATGACTAGTGATGTACGCTTGGGAATATTGCCACTGCCGGCAAATTTCCACTGCCAATGTGCCCGGGAAACTTCCGGGCGCATTGGCAATATTGCCGAAAATGCCCACTAAACAGATTGTTACTTTTAAAGTGTAAAATATGAATAATTTTTATCTCTTGTACCTGTAAACGCTTGCTATAGCTACCCCCCGACCCCCGCGCTCTCACACCGCTCACGCGCGCGCACGCGCCCCGGTGTGCGCAGTATTTACGTGTTTGTTGCCGAGAATACTTAATAATATCTTGTTAAAGCACTGGGCGCATCGTTATATTTCATTGTAATGCAAGAGAAATCAAAAGAACACGATTATTTTATAGAAGACAAGGATAATACGTATCGTACAATTTTTAAATGCACATTCTTTGGCGACAGTTTTACTTTAAATATTATTGTTTAACTAGCTGTTGCCCGCGAGCTTCGTCCACGAAAGCACACATTCACCATTTTTTGTTTTGCGGAACCATTTAAAAACCCTTTGACGTGACTAAACAACTACGAGAACGACAGTCAGGAGCCACATTTTACGTGCCCTCCGAAGTACGGATATGTTCAAATAAAATACCACTGAGTGGTCACCCGTTTATGCAATGACCTCGGTGAAATTTTTCGCTTTTAAATCTGTGACCGCAACGGGCTGTGAGTGGCTGCCAGAGAAAATGCATTTTAAACAAAACCATTTTTTTTTCTGCGAAAACCCGAAAAAGAAGCCTTGAGGTTGAACCCAACACCGTTCCTATACTAAAATGACTGCTCATAGTCTACGCGGCGATAGCTAGCAGGCACCCAGCAGTCCATGCAGTAACTGTTAGTAGACGGCCAGCTGTCCATAGATAGTTCATAGATACTGACCGACCGACAGCTAGCAGTGACCGCGCAGACACCGCACCGACCGCTCACCTGTAACGAGCGGTAAGCTAGGCCTTAACAGCAGCCTAGCGGCGGTAGACTCATTGACAGCGAGCTGTCTGCTAATTTAGGATGCCAATGTAAAATATATTTAAAGAGCAATATTTATAGCCCTTACTTGAATCATATTCTTTTTGCTGGGTGGGAGCAAAGTCGTTTAGGTGTGCTATGACCTTAACCCCTAGTGCTTTGTTAAAACATCATCTATCTGCCTGAAAAAGCCCTGTAAAAAAACCTAAACTGCTACAATTTTCTTTTTTTTTCTGCAGAACCCTAACAATGTTTTTTTAGATTATTTGTCAAAATTACTTTTTTAATATAAACAGTAAAAGCTTCATCTAAAAAGCCAAACCCCTACCTACGACCAAGATATTGTAAAAAAAAACTGCGGAACCCTAAAAAAAAGAAGCCTAAGGTACTCGTTTTAACCTTCCGTAAAATCCCATTGCATAAAATCATATAGGTATCATTGACATTTTTATGGTTTTTAATTATTTCTGCGGAACCCTAAATCTTTATAAAAATCGAAAGTAGCCAAGTTTACGCGCCGTAAAATTTAGAAACCAATAGGAAAATTCCCATCGAAATTGGTCCAGCAGCTTCGGAGATTAGCCGGAACAAACAGACAGAATTAATTATAATTTACGGCATTGGGATCGTGTACACATTGATATGCAATTAGTAAAAGCCGTTGATATCATGTTACAAACAGACACTCAAATTTTATTTAACTATATGAATAGATGTATATATAAGAAAAGTACTTCTCAAAATACTTTTCCTAATTTAATTCTATGCCTATAATCCAAGTTATAGTTCTATCATAATAATTACAGATTTTCATTGTTTATAAAAGTAAATTAGTTGCATATTATGTTATGTCATTTAAACACTATCTATCTGAAGAAAAACACTATCTATCTAAGACAGAGATTTTCTAAAATCTAATTTAAAGATCGAAAAATAATAAATTATAGACTTTTAACCCATTGGGAACATTGCCGGCAACAAACTGGAAATAATGCTGGGAATATTGCCGGGCATATTGCCAATGAACTGGGAATTTTCGTTAATTTTAAGTTTTATTGTCATTTTTTTATAATAAGTCTATAGACATGAATAAATTAAAGCGAATTTAATACAAATGTCATAAAATTTCTGAAAAATTAACCTAAATTCCCAGTAAATACCCACTTTGGGAACATTGCCGGCAGCGCTGCCGGCAATATTTCCAGTCCTTGGCAGTGTGCCCGGGCACGGTACATCACTAGATATGACGAAATCCCAAGGGATATGACGAAATCCCGTTTCTACTAGAAAAGCTTATATTTTTGTTTGTAGGTTAAAAACACAAGGATTCCAACTTCTATAGGTTAGGTTAGAATTGTGACCATAATGCAAGAGGCGAGTGTGCCGCGGTAGTGGCCGCCGATGTGCAAGGCATATTCGACATTTACCGGGATTTCGTAATATCCCTAGTGATTTCGTGAAATCCCTGGTTTCCTCATTTCCCTGCGACATATACACAACAGCAATGCCAAAATATAGATTTACTTTTTTCGTTTGTTTTTCGAAATGGCTGTAGATATTTTGATACGGCTGTCACTGGTAAATAGCTGATTTTAAATAAAATCAGTATGGCTACAAAATATAGTACCATTGTTTATTACTTATTAATTTAAAGCTTTAAGTTTAATAAAAACATCATTTGTTTCCAGGCAGCCATGTCACATCCAAATTGCGTGAAAATCTATCTCACAGAAATCCAGAACTCCTTTGATTGTGATACCTTCTTCCCCAATATAGACAAGCAGATATTTCACTTAGTAGATGAAGAAGGTATACCGGGAGATAAGCAGATTGAAGGAGATATCTGTTATTATTTTAGAGTCTACATGAAATTATAATAATTGTTGTAAATTTTTTTATATTGTTATTAAATAAGAAAGTTGATTTTTAAGTATAAAATGATGTTATTATTATCCTTGTTTCATTGCTTTTTTTTCTTTGTGTGGTGACGTCTCCGTGTGGTGACGGAGTAAGAATGCAGTGTCACCACCCCATCTCATCCCATGGGTGTCGTAAAAATTGACTAAGGCACTATCCTTGAATATTATCTTTACGTAATAAAAAGAAAGAAAACTTGAAATTAAACCCTATACCAATCCGTCTGACCAGCGTGGTATTAGTAGGCCAAGTATCTCTCCGTCATGGGAGGAGGCCCGTCCCTGCAGTGGGCTGTTATGATTGCTTTTTTTGTATTATAATGTTTATTAGATACTATTTTGATGTCTGTTGCTTAACTTTACTCTCTCTTCTTTCTTTCAAAATGATCCTAAGTGTTGTGAGTTTGAGAGGGAATAAGAATATGGGTTCACCACCATGAATTTCAACTAAAGGAACGATCGTCGATATAATAAATATTCCTCACACATTCATACAACGCCATCTAGTCCCAAACTAAGCAGAGCTTGTACTATGGGTACTAGACAACTGATAAATATACATGTCGGAAACAGTACTTAATTTGATTCATAAAGAAAGCGCAGCACGAATGCCGGTAGAGGCGACACTGTCGCAATGACATGTATAGATAGCTTCGTGCTACAACGGACCCTAGGTGGGGCGCGCCGGAGGGAGACGCCAGTCAGTTACAGTTTGACTTCGGTCGTGATCGGTGCTCCTTACTAGGAACCGTTACCCATTTTGTTTGAGTAGTGTTATTTCGAATATGGTGTAGTGTTCAGTGTAGTGTAGTTAAGTGTTACGTGTATTAAAAGTGTTACGTGTATTAAAAGTGTTACGTGTATTAAAAGTGTTACTTCGAGTTGACCGATCTATCGTAGAACGTGCCATCATAAGCTAACGCCGACATCAGAATTGGGATGAACGCCAGCCAGCCCACAGGCTGCGTAATCAAGTAAGATCTTTCCATTATAATGAGCTTTGAGCAGAGTGCTCATTGTTTAAAGGTTAGGCTGATAATTTTAGCAGTACAGTAATGTAGTTCCTGCTGTGTTATAAGAATACAGAAAGAAAGAAAGAAAGAAAATACATTTATTCCTGCAATAATGTTATGTACAGACAATTACAAATAACAAAACAAAAAATTAAAAAAAAAAAAAAAAAACATGTAGAAAACAAAAATTATGCGAAAGTCACATCTGTGCAGGAATCGGACCCCACTCAGCATAATGCTGCGGCAAACCAAGCAATAATGCTCAGTCGCTTACAGCGCTGATTTTCAGTGAGGCCCAGTGCATGAGTTCACCCTTGAAATACCCCCAGTTTGTATGCTGTAGGGAAATGTAAGAAAGCACATTCCCTACAGCAGACAAACTTTAAAATGTTACATACACTTAATTATAATATTTAAATGTATATAAAATAATTATAATAAGTATAGTATAAATAAAAAATAAAAAAAATAAATTGAAATAAATAAATATTTGGTGTGTGAGTTTAATAATAAATAAAATAAGTTAAGATTATGGCAACATTAACAGTAGAAAGGCGACGCGACACCTAGCGAGCGGCTTGCAAATGTCACGAAGTGACTTTGACAACAACTATGTCGTAATATACCGATTACCGACGCGACGCCATCCGCCATGTTTGTTTATAATTATGCAATACAGACAATAACAGTGACTAAAAATTGCGTTATTTTTGTTTGGAGTGTATAAATTTGCAGTACGTATGCATGTGCAAACCATGGACAGTCACGCAAAAGTATTTTGTGTATCGTGCTTGTGTGCATTTAGTTGAAGTGTACTGTACCTAATCTCACAACAGTCAGTCCTAAGAAGGAAAAGCGCTCCTTCACCAAACAAACAGATGAAACGTATTGTACTTACACGCAGTATGATCTGGCTGGAATACAATATTTTTTACGGTTTTCCTGTGTTGAATAGTCCATTTACCGGGGAGTGTCATAGGCTATATAGTATCACGCTATGTTTAATAGGAGCGGAGCAGGAATAAAATATGTTTAAAAAAGGGACGCTTAATAACGTTTTTTTCGCCGCCCAACGAAGTGAGGGCACGGGTCAGCTAGTGTACAATAAAACTCACATTCAGATTAATATTAACTTTAATCAATTAATACCATATACTTATTATAACTACGTAAGAGTCCCTCTGTAAAGAAATAAGGTGATATCAATACTGTATTAAACATTTAAATGGGGGGACAATATAAAATATTTTAAAAGTAAATAGTTATCATTCTCTCCTCAATTATGATTTCCTGCTCTATGACATAAATATCTATTTATAACAATTACTACTTTGTCAACAATCAAGTAAAATAATTAAAAAAAACACTTCTCTCTTAAAAAGACAATTTCCGACAAGAAGGGATAAATCCCTGTGTCGCGGGGATTTTTCACACAAAAAATTGTCCTGTCTGGGATTTGAAACTGTGACCGCTTTTCTACAGTAATAGTAATTAAAATTGGAAAGAAAAATACAGAATTGTTATAATATCTCAGTGGAAAGGTATTTTTCAGTGTGTTCTCATTCAATGGTGACAACCAGTAGTAATTATTACAAATAGACATTTTTTTTAGCTTTTAATACTATTTATTGAAACACAGTCATTAATACTGATCAACAAAAAAAAAACCAAATATTTTTTGTATTATTATTATGCCTTATTTTGTACCTATTATCTGATAGCCAAACGTACTATTATGAGGCAGAAATTGATGAAATATGAAGGCACTGTAATCTAATACTTATAAACAACTACTTTAAAGGCTATTAATGAATAAATCGCTTGGGCCCTATAATAGGCTATTTTATAACTCGTCTCTCCCAGCTAGGTGGACCGACGACCTCAAAAAGGTCTCTGGGTCGGACTGGATGCGGAAGGCGCAGGACCGTGTTCTGTGGCGCGTGTGGGAGAGGCCTATGTCCAGCACTGGACTGCAATAGGCTAATTGATTGATTCATATAACTCTTATACAGCCAGAATGGAGAGAATAACTTCTTTGTTTTAATTCACAGCAAATACCAAGATTTTATAGCTATTTTTCTTTCCGAGCTAACTATAGCTTATTATTAGCTTAACAGTCTGGTTATTGTGCTATCTATAGGCCAAAGGGGAGACCTAGCTAGGCTTGCCTGTGTATAGGTCACACTTAAATATGTTCTAGGTCCTATAAAGAGTTAGTGTTGACTGACTCTAAAAATTTAATAATATTATGAGCTGGCAACATAGTATTGAAGAGAATGATTTCTACAAATATTTATTTATATATCAGAATTATTCCAATATTTATCGTCTAGTAACATAAACTTATATACTAATAACTAATTCTTACACTAAAAATACAAGGCTCACTCACGATTAGTTAAAATAAAACAATCAAAAATCGTGGCCGAGCAAAAGATTTGAGGAAAAAAAATATTTCGAAAAAGTCCAAAAAAAAACATTCATTTAGTACAAGTCATAACCGTGATAGGTGTTTTGAAAAAAAAAATACTTTGGTGTAATAGACTTGTAAAGAGGGTGGTAATCCGAAATATTTTTACAAATCTTTTTTTTTTGTAATTTACATATTTTTTTTATTTTTTTTGTGTTTTTTTTTAAGTTTTTTTTCTTGCTCTATCCCGGAGCGGGTGAATAATGATTAAACACGACGACATACATATTTAATTTTAATAATAATAATATATAAGTAATAATAATAACTGTTAAGAAAATTAACTATATTAAGAATTCATATTTTCTACATTCAGTTTTGATTAAAATTAAAACACTGTAGCCATTATATTCAAAGCTGAAATAATAGAAAAATATTATTTTAATTAAAACGAATCTCTTTTGATAAATAAAATAATAAAAAAAACTCGAATTTTTCGAGTTATAAGTTAATGTTTTTCGAGTTTTAATAATACAATAATTCGAGATTTGATGTTTATGAACATTGCTTACTAGGTGACCATAAGAAATTCGCATTAATAATAATGTAAGTAATAACACTAATTATCTAATCTACTTATATAGACTTGTTGATGCCATACTAAAGCAAGCCCTGTGATTTTCTTTAATAATGAAAAAAGGTGCAACTTTCAAAATACTGTTTTCTATAATAAAATTTTAACTACATGATGAAATTAACTCGAAAAGTTCGAGTTAGAAAAGTCGGAAAATACGTTAACAATTTTTTTTTTGTTAAGTGATTTTTTTTTAGTTTGTTAACTCGTAAGATGGATGTATACCGACTCGTAAAACTCGAAATGTTTGAGTTACTGCATGTTGTAGTGCAAGAATATGTACTCTGGGTTGGTTATCTCCTGCGGCATGAGAGGGGAGTTGGGTGGTAGAAGTTGGAATCCCATGAACATGAATGTTCGGAGCAAAGTGGCGCGATCCGGACGAGACTTCAGGACGCAAATGATGCAACTGTGAAGAAACAAATATTGGTTTATTAATTTCTATGCTTATTTCTTAAAAGAAGAAAAACTTTAAATTAAACCCTATACCAATCCGTCTGGCCAGCGTGGTATTAGTAGGCCAAGTATCCCTCCGTCACGGGAGGAGGCCCGTCCCTGCAGTGGGACATTAATGGGCTGTTATGATGATGCTATTTCTTGAACAATTTGGTTGATTTTTATTTGAATTATAGCATGTTGGTTTATGTAGCACTAGCCACTCGTCCCAGCTTCGCACGAATGTATTATTAATGACTTTTATTTTATAAAAAACAACTCTTGCTATAGGGATAGATAGAGCCGCAAGAACTTTAACAGTGATTCAGACTTAAAAAGAGTAGAAAGAAAGACAATATAAAAAAATTGAATTGGATACAAAATAATTTATCAAAAAAAAAAATTGGTAATAAAAATTAAAAAAAAATATATAAAGAAAAAAAAAATTAAGTGAACCATTCAATTGCACAAGTTTTCTGGTGTGCGCCTAGATGTCGTTGTACAGTCGGGTGAAAATTACAAGGGGTAGAAAACAATAGATTTTAGGTTAACGAGACTAGAACTCGAGTAGCTTTGAGTGCATTCAGTCTCGAGTATAAATTCTTTCCTATTGTCTTTTAATAAAAAAATAAATAAAAATAAAATCAAAATCGTTTTTTTTATTATGTTTTTTTAATGTTTTTTCAAAAAGAAGAAACACAATAGGAAAAAAAATATTTTTCGAAGACGCAATTCGAATCCTGTCCCGAGTACCAATCATTTCCACCGTAGTCTTTCTTCTTTTCGAATTTTTTTTTACAGTCCATCTAATCTAAGAAGTACCGTTTGACGTTTCATATTTTTCAAACCGAAACAACTTTGTTCATGCGTACATTATTCAGTTCCGATTACCTTTTTCGTAAAACCATGAATTTAGAAAGATTTTATTATTGTATCTACAAATGTACAATTCTTAATGAAAAAAAAAATATTGATCTCTTAAAGTTTGGATATTATAGTAATCGATTTTTTTACCTCAACCCTATTATTCAATTTGTTAGAACTGTCAAACGGTACTTCTTAGATTTGGTGGACTGTAGTTATACCTAAGTTTTATAGGTAAATTAATATGTAATTTGATGTTTTTTTAATAAGTAATATGCAATACGTACTTGGCGCAACCTAGACGCTCTTCAGCGAAGTCTAGGAGTAGCATGAAGCTCTCCTTGCTGCCAGACTGCAATACTCCCGGCATACGCAGGTATATAGTACCGCCTTGTACCACCTGTAATATACATTAAAAAAATTGATTAACATTATATTTGACGACCTCTGTGGCGTAGTGGTTATATAACATGACTGCTACGCAGAAGACTCGGCTTCGATTCCCGTTAAATGCAAATCTTTGTGTGCATATGAACATGATAGTTTGCATTGGTCTGGGTGTTTTGTATGTATAATATGTATGTATTTACAAAAAAAAAAAGTATGTATGTATATCCGTTGTCTAGTACCCATAGGACAAGCTTTGCTTAGTTTGGGACTAGATGGTGTTGTGTGAATGTGTGAGTGATATATAATATTATATCTATTATCAAGTATCCCTCCGTCACGGGAGGCCCGACCCTGCAGTGGGACATTAATGGGCTGTTATGATGATATCTATTATACATGGTGATAATAGCTACCTATTAAAATACCCACTGCGGCCGGACTTCATTTATATACAAATGAAAAGCTACGCGGTGTTGTGTCCAATTTTCTTGATTTCTTGAGTCAGTCCAGAAATAGATAAATCTATACTAATATTATAAAGAGGTAAAGTTTGTGTGTTTGTGACGTTGTAGGGGGTAAAATTCTTTCTGTGTTAAATAGTCCATTTATCGGGGAGTGTCATAGGCTATATAGTATTACGCTATGTGGAGCAGTAATGAAATGTTTAAAAAAGGGACGCGTTTTTTTCTTCGTCATACGAAGTGGGCATGGGTCAGCTAGTAAATAAATAAAGCTAACGGATTGGGCTTCATTTCTGGACTGTATTCGCGCAGGGCTTTCCAGCAGGTTCGAGGGGGACGGGCCTCTTCCCGTGAAGGAGGACTTGGCCTACCCAGCTGGCCAGACGGATTGGTATAGGGTTTAATTTCAAGTTTTCCCTCTTTTTATCTCGTAAAGGTAATATTCACGGATAGACCCTTAGTCGGTTTTTCCGACACCCATGGGATGAGATGCGGTGGTGACATATTGTATTCTTACTCCATAACCACACGGACATTTTAAATAATATTTAATACTAATGATATAAGATACTTACAGCTTCCCATCTAGTAACAGTATTCTCAGTGAGAAATATTTTGAAGTCGATCTTAACTGGCTGACGGTCTTTGCGCTCCAAGATTTTGCTGATCACCTAGAAAATTACAAAAAAAAACAAAGATTAATTACAGGTTCATTATGTCATTAGTAGTAGGAACAATTTACAAATATGACAGTTTTTTGGGACTCATAAGTCATGTAAGTTTAAGATCTGCAGGCCAGCTTACAATGCGTTAACAGACCCCTGATTTATCATCATTGTAGTGTCATCTAGCGACTTACTCAAGCAAACACCTACACTATCTCATTACCAGTTATATTATACAATCAACAGATGTCGCCACTACGTCCTGAATCGCGATATAAAGATCCCCACAGCGATTCTGCATATATACAACGTCCAACGAACAACCGGTGGGCAGTTGGCGCGCCGACGATCACCCTCGCCTGGTCGGAGGATCCTCCCTTTTCGTTGGAGGCGAGGTGCTGTTACGTCACCGCGACCTCCACATCATTATCGTATTAGTCAAATGACGACAACCTCCTTAAAACATCTCAACCCTGCGTGGTCCCATGCCTCGCTCATCCATCGGCTTTCTGCCATCTTAACTAGTTCATCGGTCCACCGTGTGAGGGGTCTTCCCACCCTGCGTCCTCCTGTCACCATTCTAGAATTTTTCTGCCCGACTTTTATGAAGTAAAAGTACTATATTAACAGGATTTTTTTTTGGAAAAATCTAATCTATACTTATAATAAAACTGTAGAGAGATCAATTCTGTACATTGAATATATGTTAAAAATTAATATTGGAGGATGAATGGTGATCGATACTAATGCCAAAAATGCAATCAATAAATTTTTTGTCTGTCTGTCTGTCTGTCTGTATGTGCACGCATGGGTCAAAAACTACTGAAGGCATTTTAACCAAACTTGGTACAATTATAGTCCATACTCCCGGGCAGGTTATAGGCTGTATAACATAACGCTAAGACACATAGGAGCTGAGCAGTGACGAAAAATTTGAAGCAAGTCGGTTGAAAAAAAGCGCGTTCGAGCTCTTATCATCGCATACGTTGATCATACGCCAAAAATATGTATTACAAAAATAATGGTCTTCAAAAGATGAACAAAAAAGTCCTGAATAGTATATATCTATCTTTTATATATTAGCCACAATAACCTGTTTAATCGTTAGGGTTTTCTTCAAAGTGTATTAAATACATAAATATATTGTAATTTGCATAGACATATCTTTTTCAAACTCCCATATTTCAAAAGTACACTTTAATACCTTATTCATAAAAAATTTTTTATAGAAATCGGTTTATAAACACACAAGATTTAGATGAAAGAAAATTTCCAAATGTCGCCGCGCCAGTATGAGTACGGCTGTACGGTTGATTTTTGTTTAACGTCCGAAACGGCCAACCGGTGCATCTATATAATTTCATTCCCATTGACTCTTAATGCGAACGGACGTGGTTCTTATTGACTCTTCTCGGAATAAGCGCGCTTTAGATATTAAAATACATAGATACGTAGTTTTTAGGTATTAAGTTTAAAGTAGGTATCTATCTATACTATAACAATCGGAATCGGATAAGTAATACTCGAGATATCGCTAGATCTCTTTATTAGAACAGTCCAATACAAATCAGGGGTCATGAAAAATGGATTTGGTTCAATGTTGAATGAATTTAAATTTCGTTTCTTTTGTTCACGAGATGGCGTTACCAGTAGTTATCATAAAATAAATGAGTTTTTAAATAATATATAACTATTTTATTATTAAGTGCTATTAATAAGTTATTCCTTTTAAATGTTAATAAAATTAACCATGAATCGTATGTGTAATATCAATTATAAGTCTTCACACTAGCCTTTAAAAATATCAATTTAACGGACACAAAGAACATCCAGACTAAGGACAATAGTTTGTGTATCACAATTGTCCTCCATGGGAATCGAACCCGCGACCTCATGCACGCCAGCCATGTAATGCGACCGCCGCGCCACCGAGGCAGGTAATTCTGCCGCACCATAACGTGGCGTGCAAATGTATTCATTCATAATTAATTAGCGATTATCCGTGTGGTGACGGAGCAAGAATACAATATGTCACCTCCCCATCTCATCCCATGGATGGCGTAAAACCGACTAAGGGACTATCGGTGAATATTATCTTTACGAAATAAAAATGAAAGAAAACTTGAAATTAAACCCTATACCAATCCGACTGGCCAACGTGGTATTAGTAGGCCAAGTATCCCTCCGTCACGGGAGGAGGCGCGTCCTTGCAGTGGGACATTAATGGGCTGTGATGATGAAAAAAGCGATGTCATTTATTTTAACTTACAAATTTGACAACAAATGGCATTGTCCCTGTGACGTCATTTTCAGTATCGCGGTATTAAGATTTTACTTGAAAGAATGACGTTCGCTCATGTCTTTCAGTATAAGTTTAGACACAGTCTTCATAGATCTGTCTTTGTAAAGATCTGTTTTTGAAAAGGTTTTGGTTCGTTCGTTAATTTTACAATTCATGTGTAGGTATATCTGTTTGTTATAAGGTTTAAAAAACGATTTTTCAGTAATAAATCGAATTGCGAAGTAAGTAACATCCGCCACGCGAACGAAGTCGCGGGCACAGCAGCTAGTTAATACATAAACTTACAGCCTCACGCCTCTGCTGATGTAAAGCTGGATGGGTGTGCGTGGGTGTGGATGCCTCAGTGATCAGACTCTCGGAGCTGCTCGACAAAGAACTGGCGCTCGCCCATAGTAGGGCACTCAACAAGTCACCTAGAATAGAAAAAATATCATTTTAATAATAAGCCAATATCAATAACTAGCTGATGATGGCCACCCGAGTTTTGCATGGATTCTTATGTCTATGCGTGCAAGGAATACAAAATTAAGTACCGCGAACCAGCACTATTGGTGGATATTAGACAAGAAATCGATCTGACCAGGGCCAGACAGGCCGCTGGACACTCCTTCCCTAGGTTTTCCAAGCTGACTACCAGATGGCTGCAATTATACTTTAATACAGCTAAGACGGTAAAAAAAAACAACTTTTTTTATTATATATAATGGGAGGAGGTTTTTTTATGTGATAGGAGGCAAACGAGCCATCAGGTCACCTGATGGTAGGTGATCACCGCTGCCCATGGACACCTGCTACACCAGAGGAATCACAGATGCGTTGCCGACTTTTAAAAAGGGAGTACGCTCGTTTCTTGAAGCTCCCCAAGTCGTAACGGTCCGAAAATATCGCCGCAGCGAGATTGTCCCACAAAACAGTAGTTCGCGGTAGGAAGTTTCACGAAAATCGCACAGTGGATGACCGCCAACCATCAAGGTGATGAGTGATGACGATGGTAGGACAGTCGATTGCAAGTGGTTCTGTGGAGAAATTCAGCTTATATACTTACGGTTGTTGTCGTCGTGGGTTGGTGTTGATGGAGTTGCGGGGCTCGCGGCCCCGCCATTCACCCCTCCGGGCGGTGCTGAGTCGTGAGCAGGGACATCAGGACCACCTGCAAGGACATATGAGTTCTGTTATAAACTGACCAAGATACTTTATTCCTGTCATTGCAGCTACGGCTATCTTACTGTCAAAGTCATCATATTAGAAAACAGACGGCTACTGTTAGACATACATCATAACAGCCCATTAATGTCCCACTGCAGGGACGGACTAATACCACGATGGCTAGACGGATCGGTATAGGGTTTAATTTCAAGTTTTCCTTCTTTTTATTTTGTAAAGATAATATGCACGAATAATCCCTTCGTCGGTTTTTACGACACCCATGGGATGAGATGGGGTGGTGATATATTGTATTCTTACTCCTTAACCACACGGAGATCTGTCTAATACTTAGCTATAAAGTTATAAAATAAAGTGACTCACCACAGAGGCCCGGCACCCAGGCACAGCGAGAAACACTCGGCGTCCGAAGCCGACAAGGCGGCCCGCTTGCTACCGGCAGCGCTCAACGACGCGCCATCTCCACTAGAACAAGGGAAAACATAAATAAATATACATTTTCTTTTTAAATATTACAGTTGTTAGTACTTAAGTCTTTTGAAATGTAAAGACGCTCTTTATTTTTGATTAGTCAAAAAAGTGACTATGTTTTGAGGGTAGAAAGATTAAAAAATGTAAGTACAGATTGAGTTCTAACTTTTTAAATAACGGTATTGTGCAATTTTTTTTTAAGAGTTCAACTTAGATGTACCTAAGGCATATCGAACAAATATTTTTGTGATTTATTTAATTTGGCTAAGAAGTGGCGACGTTTTGAGGTAGAAAACATTATTGACACAACGCCATCAACTCCCAAACTAAGCAAAGCTTATACTATGGCTACTAAACAACAATAAAAAAGTTATCAAAATATAAAAATACCTTTTAATACTGCTTTTCCAAGATAAAGTATCAGTATTAAGATATTCACTCAACATTGACAGATCACCAGCACGTTTTTCAAACATTCCTATATATGGCATTTTACCTACACAATAATGACCCCTTATTCGGCGGAGATGTAATCTGTGGAGTATATCATATTGCTCTTTGACTTTTGCAATACTAAAAAGAAGAGCATTATGAAATACTCCACACATTCACACAACGCCATCTAGCCCCAAATTAAGCAAAGCTTGTATAGGTATGGGTACTAGGCAACTGATAAACATGTTTGTTTTTCGTTTTGTAAATACATAAGTAAAGAAAGAAAGAAAGAAAACATTTATTTAAACAAATTACACAGAAGCAGGTATGTATTAAATATTATGTATTAAACGGAATGTCACGATTAAAAACGCCCGCCTAGGCCAAAGATGAACGCCCTCTAAAAGGCTTCCCACCATAAAAAAATGACTTATAGCAACCACACAAGCAAACATAAAATTCTGAAATAAATTATAAGGAAAACTGTTTATTTTCACTCTGTTAAAATAACTATCTATATATAGATATTACAATAGGTACACTTTAACACTGTCAAAGAAAGATATCGACTGCATCTACCAACATCTTTAGTTTTAAGTTTTCAGTAGAAAGTAGGTATTACAATTTGTTGGATAGAGATGACAGTAAAATAATAGTTTAGGATTTTAAAATTAACCCCCTTTTACTTATAAACGCCTCTTAAATTTAATCACTGTTTAGCGAGATTTTTGTTAGCATAACCAACCTTATACCAAACAAAATCGTAAGAATTTAAGCTAATCAATTGACTAATATTAGATAATTATGAGCAGCAGAAAGGGGACTGCGTCATATACGCAGGAGTTCATAGATACCATGCTTGCAAGACGAATTGGTATAGGTATAGTGGTTTGTGTCAAGTTTTTGTTTTTTTTCGTGAATGCTAAGTATTTGTTCTTAATTCAGATGGAGTCGTAGACATTAATCAGCTCCGCATGTTAATTCTCGTACCTTAAATTCGTTAAAAATTCGGTTAAGTTTTAGTTGTCAAATTGTCACACAATAGGTAAGACAATTTGACAACTAAAAGTTAACTTAACCGAATTTTTAACGATTTTAAGGTACGAGAATTGAAATGGTGTTTAAAAAGTTAAGAAAACGGATACATTTGCCAACATTCGATACGCTCATAGGCCGGCTATCCGAGGCTATGACTTCGAAAAAGTTATACCTAGTATTTCAAAAGATGTTAAAACAATGAGTTGAAATACAAAAGAATACCTATTCTATTTTCATTCTATTTTTAACGATTTATTTTATTTTTACCGTGTTCAAAAGCTGGGATTCGAAAACTTTTTAAATTGCCAAATTCACTGGGTACTGAACGCCTTAATTTTTTTTATACAAAGATATTAAAGGAATGGATAACCCTAAAACATCCAATAGAAAGTAAACAATATAAGTAAGAAGAAGTACGCTCTTAGAAGTAAGGAAATCTATAAAGAAAGTCATCTCTACACATTAGTTACTCAAAAAAAACATGTTATACCTATCTTTAGAGGAAGCTATCTAACAAGATTATGTGATAAGAACAATATCTTATGTTGACAATGACTAGAATCAACACGAGAAACAAGATGGCAACCGTCGTAATTTAACAACAAGTTGAAACGCAATTTTCTAATGATTACATTATGCAGTGTTTAAATAAGTACGTTTATATTGTCTAGCGCTGGGTGGGGAGTGGGGATACCCCTTACACGGTGGACCGACGATCTAGTTAGGACCGCGGGATGAGGGAGACACAAGACCGCGCAGGGTAGAAATGTTTGGATGTAGTCTATCTAAGTATGCCTATGTCCAGCAGTGGATGTCTATTGGCTGATAAGAATGTATGGATGGGAGAATTCTTTGATTGATAAAGTGCAAAAGGATAAGACCATCCTAGCTAAGTCGTCAGTCCACCGACAGGATAATTACCTTACTAATAATCGCCTCTTAAATTTTACGGTTTTGTTTGGCATAAGGTTGGTTTTGCTAATAAAAATCTCGCTAAGCAGTGACTAAATGTAAGAGGCGTTTTTGAGTAAGGGGGGTTAATATTCATTAAGTTATTTAAGTATTTGCGCGTGTATATGTTTATACATAAACATAATGATTAAAATATCTATTTATATAATTATCTATACTAATATTATAAAGAGGTAAAGTTTGTGTGTTTGTGTGTTTGTGACGTTGTAGGGGGTAATCTCTGGATCTACTGAACCGATTTCAAAAATTCTTTCTGTGTTGAATAGTCCATTTATCGGGGAGTGTCATAGGCTATGTAGCATCACGCTATGACTAATAGGAGTGGAGCAGTAATGAAATATGTTTATAAAAGGGACGCTAAAAAACGTTTATTTTGCTTCTGCTGCTTAAACGTCTGGAGATATACTGAAATGATGTATTAGAGAATTGTACCTTTAAAAAAGTTTTACAATTAAGTCAGCGATAGCATATATCTATCTTCTAAGGTTGACTCACTACGACCTTTTTTATAATAATCAAATTTGATTTAAAGAAATGCATTGTTTGTAAAGGTATTTTGTGTATATGGTATTGACTCTTATCAAAATAAATACGTTAATCATTATACTTATTTAATTCTAAACAATATTGTCCTTTACAGCGATGAGATCCGATTATTAGTTTGAAAGATATCCCAGTTTTAAAATAATGCGCGAATAACGTAAAATATCTGTCTAACGCGATGTTAGTAGGTATAGATGAATTTTCTTAGTATCAACATTTTGGTTGGAGTAAGATTTTAATTTTAATTTTAAATACCTGTACTATAAATTAATTCTACCTTAAAAAGATCGCTTGGTCGGACTAAATTCGGAGGGCGGAGGACCCTGTTCTGTGGCGTTTGTTGGGAGGGGCATTTGGTTCAGCAGTGGACTGCGATAGGCTAATTGGTTTATTGATTAATACAATGTACCTATTCTTAATCCATCGTTACATGGATAATCATCATCATAACAGCCCTTTAATGTTCCACTGCAGGGATGGGCCTCCTCCCGTGACGGAGGGTTACTTGGCCTACTAATACCACGCTGGCCAGACGGATTGGTTTAGGGTTTAATTTCAAGTTTTCCTTCTTTTTATTTCGTAAAGATAGTAGTTACGGTTATTCCCTTAGTCAGTTTTTACGACACCCATGGGATGAGATGGTGTGGTGACATATTGTATTCTTACTCCGTCACCACACGGACAGAATGAATGGATAATACTCTATACTAATATTATATTAAAAGGTAACGTTTGTGTGTTTGTAAGTTTGTGACGTTGTAGGGGTAATCTCTGGAACTACAGAACCAATTTTTAAAATTATTTTTGTGTTAAATAGGCCATTTATCGGGGAGTGCCATAGGCTATATAGTATCACGCTATGACTAATAAGAGAGGAGCAGTAATGAAATATGTTTAAAAAAAGGAAGCGTTTTTTTTGCTGCTCAACGAAGTGGGCACGGGTCAGCTAGTTCCATATATTTATATGTAATAAACGGAGTGACATAATTTTATCACGTGAATAAATGAAATAGTTATGTAAAATTAATATTATACAGTAAAATGCAGAGTCACTGTATAGGGTTATCGCAATTAAATGATAACAGAACTATAACTTAAATGCACAATTTCTATTAAGCCCGATTTACACATCGACAAGTAGGTACAGTAGCGAGTTAAGCCCGATTTACACATCGACAAGTACAGTAGCGAGTTAAGTAGTAAGTTGTTGATTAAGTTGATTTAAATAGATTTCTTGGCGAGTTAAGTTGGTGAGACGCGAGAGAGGGAGCTGCTTCGTACTTAACTCGTAAAAAAAATAGGAGGGAGATCTATTCAAATCAATTTAATCAACAACTTACTACTTAACTCGCTACTGTACTTGTCGATGTGTAAATCGGGCTTTAAGTAGAAAGTTGTTGATTAAGTTGATTTAAATAGATCTCCATCCTTTTTTTGGCAAGTTAAGTACGAAGTGTCGCGTCTCACCAACTTAACTCGCCAATAAATAGGTTGGAGATCAAAACTAATCAGCGTGAAGCTCCATCATTTGAAGAGATTTGTGTCGAGTCTAAATGTTAATAGGCTGAAATGAAGGAGTACCAAACCAAGTAAACATTACTCTGCACAAAAATATTCAGTTAAAGTTAAAATTATTATTACTATTACCTACTTAAAGTTAAAATTATTGCGAGAAAACCATAACGTTGTTTATTGATAATAAAAATGAGCAAAAACGAATGTTGTTATCAAAACATAGATATAAATATGACTCACCGGTACAGTTTAACCATTTTATATATTTAAAAAAAAAACTTAAAAAAACAAACTAACAGACGTAAAAATAACAAATATCAATAATATCACAACAGTATGGAATGTTTATTAAAAATTTATCTAAAACTAAGGTACGTTAAGGCGATTTTTCGACGGCAACTTTTTAAAAAATATTATCTCGCTGTAAACGTTATACAGCATATTATTTTTATTTGATAATGAAAAAGAAATTATTTTCTATTTTTTTCAATACGTCCGTACTCGATGAGATAAAGAAAGCAACTGATTTGAATTCGGAATTAACGTAAACAGTAGCGGCCGAGCCCTTGCCAGTGTTCAAAAATAGAAATAATTTCGTGTAGAAATAATTGATTGGCTTCCTATGACGTTAACTTTCACGTTCGTAAACACGGGACTCTATGGGTAGGTATAATTTTAAATAGCTTTATTTCAGTAAACATTGGCCAATGTTTGTACTAATTAACCCCCTTACTCATAAACGCCTCTTAAATTTAATCACTGTTTAGCGAGATATTTATTACGAAAACCAACCTTTTTATTACCAAACAACGTAAGAAGAGTATAAGCTAATTAATCACTTGACTAAAATTTAAGAGGCGTTTATGAGTAAGGTGGTAAGAGACTGCGAAAGCTGACTTATTAAGAGCTGCTTATGATGAAATGGAATAAGTTGAGTTGTGGTGATAAATTATTATTATTCAATTTGTTTTCATCTACTTTTTCTTTGCTTATGTATTATTATTATTAATTTCTCAGAAAGCTTATGGGTGGAGAGAGAAATGGAGAAAACTTAGGAGTTTCCCTGCGTGATCAAATCGAAAAGAAATGAGTAAATCCGCAGGAGAACCAAGGTGACCGAAGTGGCGATGGGGAGGATACATACCTTGAAGAACTGATAGCTGTTGGGGCAGAAAGGTACTGAAATGGCGACCGCGAATCATCATACCATTTCATTGAATGTAGGTAGGTATAGTTTGATGTGTGAATGTGTCACCTTTTTGCTTTAAATAGGTAGGTACATAATTTTATTTCCAAGTTTTTTTACACAAACGTTATCTTAATTAAAGGTAAGTCGCTATCAAACAATCACTAATATTTATCTATAAAAACATACAGATAAAACCTTTATGATATTATGACTAAAATATTTCCGTTCAGGAAATAACAAAATAATGCAAGGAGGTCATCATGTTCACGGTTATAGAACGCCCACGGCCGGCATAGACAATTCTAGAGTAGCTAAGAAAAGTAAACAATAAAATTCTTTAGTATAAATAACGAATTGCTTTTTTAATTTTGTAGTTGTTAGGACCAGGTGGTAGGTCTCTTCAGAAAGAGATCGTTTAGGGCTCTTTCAATTTAGCCGTTTCGTGCCGCACGTTTTTCGAACGGCAAAAGCAACGTTCGTTTGTTTTCATATAAATCTTGCCGTTTCGTGCCGTACGGCAGTATTTATAGTGTCGAGCGGCAACCGTACGGCAACTAATTACTAAACAAATGAAAGTTATGGCTAATAAAATTGACAAGTTCAAAATAACAACTTGGCCGTACTGATGGATTCCTTTGTATCATTGCCAATTTTTATTAAAATATCTATACTTATAAAGAAATATGGAAAATTACTCTTCTCATAAATTAAAATCTATTTTAAAATCAACCCAGTAATCATCATAATGTTATCAGTATTATTTGTCTTCCATAAAGGAAGTCGCAAGTTTGAATCCAAAATATTAAGCATGAACATGCTTTTCTATTAAGTATAGGTGTTTACATTATAAACATCCATGTTCATGTACTCAATAGTTTAAACTTGTAATCAAATCCCCGACCTATGGCATGGCAAGTAGATAAACAAAAGGTAATACCAACTAATTTAAAAAAATGCGTTTTCACGGTAAAAAAAAAATGAAAAAGCAATTATTTATTAACTGCCAGATTTGACGTTCCAAATTTAAATATTACCGGCGCGGCGCCTAAATAAAGAATGTTTATATAGAACTCCCGCCAAAACAAACGTCATCGAGTTGAATCGCTGCCATAGAGTAAAAGTATTTAGTATAACTATGGCTAATAGAAACAGTTATTTTTAACATTGTTTATTACAAAACATACTGCCAAGTAATAGTTCCGTTATTAGTACAAGTATTATAAAATTTGGCGAGCTTTTAGCAGCAACTATGTAGAAGTTTTATTTCTATTGATGATGACGACATAAATCTTTCATAAAAACAATTCCCGCGTGCTGTTATAATAAGCAAGAGTTACAAACAACGATTTAAAGCAAAGACCATTCGGGCTCTGTATCTCAATATCCTGTGGCTTGTTCAAACAGTAACTGTTTGTCAACTGTTGTCCTATCGGGGGTTTGAAGATCGCTGTATGATGTGTATCATACAGCGATCTTCAAGATACCAATTACGCCAGATGGATCTATAAGTACACCAAGATTTATATGCAGGGACGGGTTCCTATTGACACATTCATAGGCTGCTATGGAAAGATTGTGTTAGTAAAACATATTACAAAGTCACCTTGGTTACAATAGCTATTTCATTACTTTAAAATGAGCTAGATCGAGGTCGAATTCATTGTGTACATCAAATAAATTGAACGTAGTTATGAAAAAACAATCCACCTGTCATAATGACAATTGACACGTCTAGCTATACTAGTCATATTCTGTCAGATATCATCATAACAGCCCATTAATGTCCCACTGCAGAGACGGGCCTTTTCCCGTGACGGAGGGATACTTGGCCTACTAATACCACGCTGGCCAGACGAATAGGTATAAGGTTTAATTTCAAGTTTTCCTTCATTTTACTTCGTAAAGATAATATTCAAGGATAGTCCTTTAGTCGGTTTTTACGACACCCATGGGATGAGATGGGGTGGTGACATATTGTATTCTCCGTCACCTCACGGAGAATTAAAACAGTGTACCTACGTTTAAAACAGTAACCATTTAAAACAGTCCAAAAAGTTCGACAAGCAGCCGTCTACTAGGAAGGAGCCGTCTAATGGTATATCGGAGAGAATCGCAATGATGACCAACCACGACCACTTCGTCAAAAGTGCCACAAATAAGAAGATATAAGAATTGGATTGGGGTGGTCACGTAGCAATGAATCTAGTTAGACTCCATTCGAACTTCAAATTATATATTTTTTTTAAATAGTGGTATAGTTACCACTATTAAAAAAAAACAGGTATCGGGTTGTGAAAGATTAAAGACGTAAGAAGTGTCCAGAAATTGACAATAATTTGAAAAGATAACTCGGATGGGCAGCGTTCAGGTAGCTAATACGTATCTTCTCGTCCACATTACCGCAGTGTCTGAATACAAATGTCTTCGACCAATTTGTGTTACCAGCGCGGAGAACTGATAGCCGTTGGGGCAGAAAAGTTCTGGAATGGCGACCGCGCACCGGAAGGCGCAAGGTGGGGAGACCCCTCACACGGTTGACCGACGACCTGGTTAGGACGGCGGGAAGCCGATGGATGAGGGAGGCACAAGACCGCGCAGGGTGGAAACTTTTGGAGGAGGCCTGTGTCCAGCAGTGGACGTCCATAGGCTGATATGGAAACTAGATAGTAAACAAAAAACTTCAAAACATAATACTATGTGCAGAGAATTACAAAAAAAATCACAAACACTAACTTTCACAGAAAAACAATCGCGTGATATTTGTTTTGGCGCGTATATTGTTTATGTTATTTTTTTAAGAAGCTTGGTACGCACACGTCATTCTGCCTAGATAAAGTTGCCAAATGAAAAATAACTTCAATTAGAATTCTTGAGATACTGTTTATTTGGTCTATTTATCTTTTAATAATGTGGTAAAATACTGCGAAGGAAGGATGCAATAAGTGGCTGTTATTGAGTGCTGTTATTGACTCTAACTAGATAGACCTACCTGGCTAGGTATTTGTTTACAAATAATCGAGATTACCGGTAAATACAATAGCAAACATGTATCTTATTTATAACATTAACTAATATAAAAATGTAATAAAGAATTTAATAAAAACATCATCTTTTGTTCACAAACAATGGCACGTTTCATTAATTTGTTCAACGAGCTGTCCTATCTAGGACGATATTTTCTATTTGAATGGTTGGCAGAATAGACAGCTGTTGCCTACTATAAAAACATTTTCATGTTGATAAAACATGGCGGAATAATTTTGACAGCTGTCATCTGCAAGCGGTAATATTACGTAACTCTGTTTGTGAAGTGACCGACTAAAAATAAAAAATGTGTCACTATCCTATCTCGTTTTATTGGGTACTAAATGATGTACTTATACATTACAGGAAAATTACTTTGAGTTATCTAGATACTGCTTGACCCCTATAGACACTTGCGTATAAAACAAGGGTATGTTTATAAGTCCTTCGTATTAATAGAGGTATTATTATGATATCTACATCGGAAAACATAATATATGTTGACCAGATAGGTTGCATATTGGAGAAGGGCCAAATAAAGAGCACTCGTAACCGACGAAAGACGATGTAGATACATACATACATAAACTCTTGCCTTATCCCGTCCGGGGTAGGCAGAGACGACAGAACGCCACTTGTCACGATCCTGGCAAACAGATTGGGCCTCGTCCACATTCATTAAGGGAGTCACACATGCGCGTCGGTTACGAGTGCTGTTTATTTGGCCTTTCTCCAATATGCAACCTATCTGCTCAACATTATGTCCGTTTCCGTGGCCTACCCAATAGCAATATTGTCTGCGAAAAATATGAATAACTCCCCTAGAAGAGATATGGTAGTAATGATTCCTTATCACAACACGACATAACCTGACTAATGGATCTTAAAGTTGAATCATATAATATTTTATTGTTATTGCAAAGATAATGGTAGCACGTTCGTCATAATAGATTGCAATATTGTCCTCCATTTTAATAATAAATTAGTTATCATAGACTTTGACGTCATACTGCAAATTTATTAAAAGACTAGCTTTTGCCCGCGGCTTCGCTCGCGTTAAATTCGGGGTAGCTGTTCCTGTTTTCTGGACACAGAAAAAAAAGTAGCCTATGTTACTCTCCATCCCTTCAACTATCTCCACTTCAAAAATCACGTCAATTCGTCGCTCCGTTTTGCCGTGAAAGAAAGACACACTTTCCCATTTATAATATTAGTATGGATACCTGAAGGTATTAGTAATTGAATAAAGGCTTTGATGGTTGTTACCACGTATAAGTTCACAAATTTCTTTGTAGGACGCATAAATAATTGGTTCAGAGCCCAGACTCTGAACTATTATTTAGGTATAGGATATCGAAACGCGAATATTGTTGAAAACTTCTGAAACATGCGGAAACTTCCGAAGTATTCGTTAGGAATGATTCGGAATTTTTCCCGCCAGCATCTATAATCGCGACAGACCACGTAAAAGGTGGCGAGATGAGCTAGACAGGGCACACAAAAACTGACCTTCAATGCCCATGGATTAAAGGCCTTTGCCCTTCAGTGGGATGACGTAGGCTTATAGAACACCGATTTCTATAGACCGAGTCTTTTTGACAGAAAAATACAATGGAATTGAGAAACGCTTCCTTTTTTTGAAGTCGGTTAAAAATGTAACAGCGTTAAAGGATGGCGCAGCGATCGCGATATCTAATTCTACGCAAGTAAATTCTTTACACTATCCATAAACTATAGTTCTAAGTTTGGTATTTCTTTGTGTTAAATTGATAAGGAATCTTTATATACAAAGATCGGACACAAAGGACATTCTTGGTCGTTATAATTGAGATTAGACATTATTATTAATATTAGTTTATACATGCTTATGTATTTAAATAGAAACAAGATAAAATAATAACTAATGGTCTTAGATAACTGCATAAATACATAACTCATTAATGCATCATTTTATGATGCAGTGACCTATGCTAAGTGTGCTAAGATGGTTTAAAAGCATTTCTCTTTGTGATGCACCTGCCCTTTGTGGTTAGTTGAAATCTCTACCTAACCACACGGGAACAGGGCTTCAGTTTATGTAAGTATAATATTGTATATGTATAATATTCATCATAACAGCCCATTAATGTCCCACTGCAGAGACGGGCCTCCTCCTGTGACTGAGGGATACTTGGCGTACTAATACCACGCTGGCCAGACGGATTGGTATAGGGTTTAATTTCAAGTTTTCCTTCTTTCTATGTAAATAATTCTAAGGTAATATTCACAGATAAACCCTTAGTCGGTTTTTACGACTCATGAGATGGCGTGGTGACACACTGTATTCTTACTCCGTCACCACACGGACAAGTATGTAAGTACAGTATAACCCGCTTAAGACGATTTTCCAGGGACCCCACCAAAAACGCGTCTTAAGAGAGAAAGCGTATTAAGCGGGATAGGAAGAAAAAAAACGTGCTACATTTATTATGTTTTTTGTTCTTATTATTTGAAATTATGTACCTACATTCAATACATTTTGGTTTGACAGAAAGATTTTGATGCATTAGCAATTACAGGATTTTCAACTTTTGCACCGCGTCATCACTTTCATCCAAAGAAGCAACGTATTCATTAATTAAATCATTAATAGCCGATAATGCCTGACTCATCTTCGTCCTCATCATTATCAGTTAGGCATAGGGGCCTCGTTTTGTGTGTTATTCACATGCTCAATAAGATATTGATTGAATTTCGTTCGTGCTACATTGTCATCAATGGAAGAATATCCAGCCTGAATATTTAGCCACCCTGCAGTATCACGATATACTGCAGGGTTTTCCTGAATCCTGGTATCTCAGGAAGAAGCACCCGAGTTCTTCTTTCAGCACGATGTCAACCACGTTATTTCAAGAACCGGCTTTTTTAAAACAACTTTAAAAGGGCCCCACGGCAGGCCTCGAGTGCGGTTGTAGGGCCTGAGCGCGGGCGTATTAAACGGGATGACGAATCGTATTAAGCGTTAAGAAATGTATGAAAATATGTCTCAAATTGCAGGGACCGGCGTAAAAAGGCGTATTATGCGTGAAATCGTATTAAGCGTGATCGTATTAACCGGGTTCTACTGTATAATATTATTATTATTTCATTACATAATACGGTCAAGGCAAATAAATTATGATTATGTGCGTTCTTATCATATTGATTATAAATGAAGACTCGTGTACTAATACCGAGTTGAATATTCTCTGATGACCTCTGTGGCGTAGTTGTTATAGCCCATGGACGTAGCGCGTGGGTTTTAGGTTCGGTTCTAGCTTCATGGAATTCTTTAAAATAAATATAAATATTCCTCACACATTCACACAACGCCATCTAGTCCCAAACTAAGCAAAGCTTGTACTATGGGTACTAGACAACGTACAAACATACTTAAGTACATACATAGAAAATCTTTGTGTACATTAACATGAATGTTTGCTTTGGTCTAGGTGTTTTTATGTACAATTTTTAGGTAGAAATTAAAAATATTTTTTTTTGTTTCTATGAGGAAAAATATAGATATAAAAATAAGACAGAATTTGTTATAAAATTCGCCGAAATAGGTAGTTTTATAATAGGCAAATTTAACAATACTAAATTTAAGGAAAACAGCACAACTTTTAATTTAATTATTTTTTTTTTTTTTTGTTCTACTTGATCTGCAATCGGCTTTTAATTTAATAAATTATAATTAAGATTCATACAACGCTATCTAATCCCAAACTGACAAAAAGTTAGTTATAAGTAAAATTAACTAGACAATGGAAACATATTCAAAACTTTTTTTTGTAAGAACATACAATTTAAAGTAAAACACTCTGACCGACTCAAGCGTTCATGTTAACACACACAAAATTTTCCAGAATCGAACCTAAGACTGCTCAGCACTCACATTCTATAACCAAAACGCATACAGAATTTCATCATCATAACAGCCTGTTAATGTCCTCCCATGACGGAGGGATACTTGGCCTGCAATACCACGGGGTATTAGTAGGCCAAGTAGATTAGTATAAACTTTTTTGTTGTCAATCAACAGTTTCAAATGCATTTCAACATAGTTTCCGCTTACAGTGTTTCTGTATAATGCAATAAAAGAGAACTCACTTATGGCTTTCAATCCTATTAAAAAATGTTGACGTCTGGTGAATGCAATGAATGACTTGTATATTATTATACTAGCTGCCCCGTGCCTACTTCGTTGTGCGACGAGAAAAACGCGTCACTTTTTTAAACATATATCATTAATGCTCCACTCCTATTAGTCATAGCGTGATACTTTATAGCCTATGACACTCCCCGATAAATGGACTATTCAACACAGAAAGAATTTTTAAAATCAGTTCAGTAGATCCAGAGATTACCCCCTACAAAGTCACAAACTTTACCTCTTTATAATATTAGTATAGATATAAGTATAGATTTGCCGCGCAATGGTCGTGTATGCGACTACTATACACAGGGTCGCGCGTTTGATTCCCGCTTAAAAAAATTACATGACATAATGAATGAATATAAATGAATCTGACAAAACATAATGGTTAAAATGTCCAAAAAATACATAAATTGAAAAAATAAACTAACTTTCCTATTTCTAACTAATTTTTATAACTGTATAATCTAGCATCTAGCAAAACTTGAAATTATACCCTATACAATCCGTTTGGCCAGCATGGTATTAGTAGGCCAAGTATCCCTCTGTCACAGGAGGAGGCCCGTCCCTGCAGTGGGACATTGGTGGGCTGTTATGACGATGATTGTTGGTGTATGTACTTTATTTTGCTAGGTCATTCATATCACAAACCGTAAAATAAAAAAATGTGTTTTACTTATAATCTTTAACTCTACTTGTAGCCAATGTGTACAGTCAATCTTGTTACAGGGCAAGTTATATTTTAATAAATAGTTATTTTAGTAAATAATAATAAATAAATATTCCTACCACTTTCACACAACATCATCTAGACCCAAACTAAGCAGAGCTTGTACAGTCAGCTGCAAAGAAATCTAACCCCTTTAGCGCGCTGTTATATTCTGAAAAGGGGTTAGGTGTCTTTGCAGCTGACCATACTATGGGTACTTGGCAACGGATATTCATACATAAATACTTTTTAAGCTTAAAAGTTGTTGGTTCTAGTAGAGATGGAAGGAACAATCTGCCCAGCCAACCTTTTGTCTTGGCTGTCTAGAAAAACTACTTAAGATCATTTTTTTTAATTAAAATGTGATCTCCAATTTTACAAGATCAAAATGTAACCGACACAAGAATTTATTTGTTTTTATTATATGTAAAAGTATAAGTAATATTAGATATTAGACTAGATTTAGTAATATTAGACTTAAAAGCAAACTGCATGTCATGGTAATGTAAAATAGAACATCTATAATTAGTAGCACATTCAAACTCATAACATGAAAAGAAAACAATAACTTCCTGATAAGTACAACATATTAATCATAATTAACATTGACTTAGAGAGAGACAAGTACAAAATTTAATAATCTTTCTTTTATGACTGTCATAAAAAAGGAGTTTAAGTTTAAAAAAAAAACAGATAGGTTAAAATATGCGCCATACTTTTGTCAGCCATCTGAGTTAACCTTCTAGTTCAGGTACCCTCAATAAAAATAGAATGGAAAACATAAAAACAGCTGTTATGAAATACTAATATTATAAAGAGGTAAACTTTGTGTTTGTGACATTGTAGGGGGTAATCTCTGGATTTTAGAAATTATTTCTGTGTTGAATAGTCCATTTATTGGACAGTGTCATAGGCTAATAATATCACACTATTACTAATAGAAGTGGAGCAGTAATGAAATATGTTTAAAAAAGGGAAGCGTCAGCTAGTAAAATCTATAGCACATAGGCATGTGTTTTAAAGGACAATTGAATACTTCTGTCCTTAATCTAGTATTGGTTGATGATCAGAAAAAAATCTCTCTGTTTTTAATAAGAAACCAAATAGGGTCTCTTTCAACCAATACTAATCTATTAAATATTATCAATAGGCCATTAATGTTCCAGAAAGGATAGACAGACAACACACATGGACTTTGTTCACTGACAGATAAAGATGGCCTACTAATATCACATTGTCAACATTCCATTTCATCATAAAGAGTGTTGTAAATACGGCTCAGGCTCAAAATGCCCCTAAGTTTCAAATAGTTCCTTTCCAGAAATGTCCCTTTCCCATAATGTGCAATTCCCAGAATGTCCTGTAACTAAAGTCCCTTTCCCGAAATGTCCCTTACACTTACTACGACATCAATAATAATTAAAATTTGTGTCTGATTGTTCAGAATGCCAAAAGAAAAGCCTACAGATACTATCACTTGAAAAACTGAAGGTAAATCTTTAGAAACATGGTGATTTGGTCGAGAGAATCTAAGGTTCAAGGGAGTCTTATGGACCTCCCGAACCACTTTTATGATCTTTTATGTTAATGTCTCTTTACCTACAACTAATCAAGAATGCAAGTAAAGGATTAAGTATGTTTAATTCTAAATTATGTTTGAAATCAAACTATCTGTAAATAAACATTCAGATTTGAGGTCACCATTACATAAACTGTTCTAGCAATAGTAACATAACAAACCTTTTTAATACACAATTAAAATTATGGCCATGAAAATAGTTTAAAGTAGAGCTAGATGCACTATGGTTTCTTATTTTTCTTGTTGCTAGCCAGTGTTTGATTCGCAGTAGAAGACAGACATAAACAATTTCTCTGTTTTTATTATCTTCTCTATACTTTATCTACGTCAAGGACGAGTGTATCGACTTTTCACGTGCTTTGTTATAATAAAACTTACTGTACGAAATAACCTCGCAAATAAAAAAGGTTAGATAAAAATATAAGATTGCGACATGAAGGTAGATTCTGTCAATTCAATGATGACGTAGTAATTAGAAGGACAATGTAAACTTTGCAGCGTAATACACATTCTTTTTTTTTATTCAAGCGTATTTAACTTTCACAATACAATTACCTAAACGTTTATCAGCAAATATCAATAAAGTTTATAAAATAAAATTACTTACTAGTAGTTTTTCTCGTCCACAGTATTGGTCTCAATTCCTGCTACATCGTAGTAATTAGCGTAGTTATTAATACTACTACTAAAATTTAACTGTTGTATTAACTTCGTCATCTTGGCGAGTCGTAGTTAAGCCTTGAAAAACCTTTTGTGAAAAAACACGGCGAGAACCGTAAAGTTATTGCAAAGTTGCGTAGTGCACACGAAACACGAACACTCAGATAGATTCAACAAAGTGTAAATTGATTTGATTTGATGAATAATCAACGTGAAGTGTGAGCGAAAGGTACAGTTCTAGAATAAATTACGTAGTTCACTATTTACATACAAAGAACACGTGGCGCTAAGCCGTCTGAATTTGGTCGCATAATAAAATTTTCCATAATGGCTACCGGAAACGTGACGTTTCTATTCTCGATAATTACGTTCCATTTCACTGAATAATTTTTCATTAAAAGCAAGAAAGTAATAAAAGCCACTTTTTAAAGAACGAAATTAAGAAATATGTTACTCAGATGATGTCAATAAAAGGTTAAAAAACAAAATGACACTGTTTGACATAAACACAAACATTTCTTTATGAATTCTATTGTACCTTTGATTATTGAATATAATAATGGTCCTTAAATTGGTTTCCTAGTAACTGAAAACATGAGGCAAAAGCCAAAACATTTTAATTATCAAATGTCAAAAACGTTCCGTTACTAAAAACTTAAATTCAAAACGTCATCATCGATCGTAGTGAAGTTAGCAACAGTAATATCGATTAGACCGCAGCACTATGCGTACAAAACAAAAAGTTAAATCGATAAACTTACCGATTACGAAAAATTAACGAAGGCATAATACTCGTTGGGAGCTCAATATTTTTTAATATTTGTTCTTGTATCATGTAACTGGATGCCGGCAAGGCATGTAACGTCATCACTCCACTTTAATTTACACTTCACTGAAAGAAGCACTTCCAATTAAGGAATACTTAGTTTTTTCACAATACTGCACATTAAAAACTGTTACAGTTTCCTGATTTTTTCTGGAGTTTTGTTTGTTCTTGAATAACGACATTCAGGCTCGGCAGTGTGTTCACGACTAGTGGTTGTCGCCGCATAGGCGGTCTTATACTAGCTATATGAATGTGGATGAATCTCTCCCTCTATTTTAGGGTGTTTTGTACGTGCCACACGGGTGAAAATTTACAGGGTTGAAAAATATTGCTCTAAGTATTCCTTTAGTTAAAAGCTAAAGAAAAGAACTAGCTTTTATTGTGTCAGTCGGTCTGTCTTTCATGCTAAAGGAAGCTCATACACTGATACTAATATTAATATTCTAGGCATGATATTAAACTGATATTATTTAGTTGCTTACATAATAATGCATACCTACACAATAGTATCTGTTTATTTATTACATAATGGTAGTTGGGACATTATTGATGGTAAAACGCCTGTTAATTTTTTTATGGCAATCAGATGTAGCGATATTAGCTATTGTTCTGATATCTATGAGCCAGACGGACGAACTACGAGTACCTACAACCCTTTTCCGACCTGTGTCTTATTATTAGATTCAGAGTCATATAAAGAAACCCTATACTTACTAGAATGATTCCAAGTCGAGAAATTACTCTAGAAGTGTGGGACACTATAAGTAGTTAAAGTTGGGACATCTGTTTCACAAGACACATCATAAATATATCATCATCATCATAACAGCCCATTAATGTCCCACTGCAAGGACGGGCCTCCTTGAGATGGGGTGGTGACACACTGTATTCATACTCCGTCGCCACACGGATAAAGAATAAGATACATGTTATACTTAGATATTATCTTATTTACTTAGTTATTTTACATATTGTAGAAGGGCCAAATAAAGAGCACTCGTAATCGACGCGCATGTATGACTCGCTTAATGAATGTGGACGAGGGCCAATCTGTTTGCCAGGATCGTGACAAGTGGCGTTGTGTCGTCTCTGCCTATCGCGGACGGGATGAGCCGCGTGAGTTTATGTATGTACCTATGTATGAGACGTAATATCAACTTGTTGTTTCCGGACGAGTTTCAGGGTAACTAGCGGACTGCAAATAAATAAATAATAAATAATCCCCCACACATTCACACATCGCCACCTAGTCCCAAGCTAAGCAAAGCTTGTCCTATGGGTACTAGACAACGGATCATCATAACAGCCCAATAATGTCCCACTGCAGGGACGGGCCTCCTCCCATGACGAAGGGATACTTGACCTACTAATACCACGCTGGCCAGACAGATTGGTATAGGATTTAATTTCAAGTTTTCCTTCTTTTTATCTCGTAAAGATAATTATTCACGGCTAGTCCCTTAGTCGGTTTTTACGACACCCATAGGATGAGATGGGGTGGTGACATATTGTATTCTTACTCCGTCACCACACGGAGATACCGATACACACCACCAGACATCGGATAAACATACTTAAATACTTTTTTTTGGTAAATACATGCATATTATTATTATACATAGAAAACTCTCAGACCAATGCAAATATTCATGTTCATGCACACAAAGATTTGCCTCGAGCGGGAATCGAACCTCTGCGTAGCTATACTGACTGCGCTACAGAGGTGGTCATACTCTTAACTGAATATTTAGCACAGTGTTTTTCTCAACTTGAAAGTCTTGTCACCATCCCACTTACTCATAAACGCCTCTTAAATATTAGTCAATTGATTAGCTTAAATTCTTACGATTTTGTTTGGTATAAGGTTGGTTTTGCCTTAAAAAATTCACCCTAGGGTAAATTCCTGGAAAAATGTCTTAAAATTTACCTTATGTTAGGTAAAATAAATTAAAAGGGTAAATTTTCAGACATACGTTTCCCAGATTTTACTCTAGGGTGATTTTTTTAGGGTATCAGATCGGAATAACCCGGTTTTGCTAGTAAAAATCTCGTTAAACAGTGATTAAATTTAAGAGGCGTTTATAAGTAAGGGGGCATGTTGTATATAAAATTAAAGATTTATTAAAATATGGCCCCGTGTATATCGTCCACGTATTTGTACATGCGCAGTAACACTATGACGTCACAATGTTTACACCCCGACCAACCATTCGATTGTTTTGGTCTTAGCTAAAGATAGAATTTGTTGCTAAGTTAGTTATAATTTTGTTTTTAATTAAAAATTATTTGTAATTATATATATATATCGATGGATGAGGGAGGCACAGGACCGCACAAGGTGGCTATATTTGGTGGAGACTCTCCTGCAGCAGACGTTTCATCATATCATAACAGCCCATTTATGTCCCACTGCAGGGACGGGCCTCCTCCCGTGACGAAATAACATCTAGATTCAGAGCAATAATTTGTAGATCACGAAGAATTGTTCCGCTTGGGAATCGTACTTGCGTGTTCACGGCAGCCGCTTCTGCGAACGCTACGCCACCAAGGTAGTTTTATTGACGACCTCTGTGGCGTAGTGGTTAAATAAGATGACTGCTACGCAGAGGTCTCGGGTTCGATTCCCGCACAATGCAAATCTTTGTGTTATGAACATGATTGTTTGGGGTGTTTTCTTTAAATAATAATATGTAGGTATGTATTTACAAAGAAACAAAAATATTTATGAATGTTGATCAGTTGTCTAGTACCCATAGTACAAGCTCAGCTTAGTTTGGGACTAGATGGCGTTGTGTGAATGTGTGAGGAAAATTTAATTTAATATTATCGTTTAATCCAAGTGTAGCATCCTTAAAAATAAAACAATATAAGATCGACATAGTTTCTGTAGAATCAAAATAGGTCAGATAGAAATATGGAGGCGTCTGTCTGGCGCCTTTCAGAACTTTAAATATAATTTATGATTAAAACTATTTCGTTTCTACCTGAAATTATTTAAGCCCGCTGGTCGTATTAGAATATACTAAGCTGTCTTAGGCTAATTATCTTATCAGCCCGCTAATGTCCCACTGCAGGGACGGGCCTCCTCCCGTCACGAAGGGATACTTGGCCTACTAATACCACGTTGGCCAGACGGATTGGTATAGGGTTTAATTTCAAGTATTCCTTCTTTTTATTACGTAAAGATAATATTCACTGATAGTACCTTAGTCGGTTTTTACGACACCCATGGGATGAGATGGGATGGTCACATATTGTATTCTTACTCCGTCCACCACACGCAAAATGATTACGAGGAAATGAACCATTAAATAGATTTATGACTCTGGCGCAAGTAAATTTTTACGACACCCTGAATACGTGACATAAAATTATTTGTTAATTACATTATCATACACAAAAATATTTCTAAACAAATACAGTCAATAATTTGTAATGTTTATAAAATATTAGTTATCTTTGTATTGCAGCAATTGGCTGTGTATTTCGCAGTAGATTATTTTTACTATTGGCTAATCAAAACAGCCCTATGCTTTTTTGATAACAGCCCATTAATGTCCCACTGCAGAGACGGACCTCCTCCCGGGACTAAGGGGTACTTGGCCTACTTATACCACGCTGGCCAGACGGACTGGTGTAGGGCTTAATTTCAAGTTTTCCTTCTTTTTATTTCGTAAAGATAATATTCACGGATAGTCCCTTAGTCGGTTTTTACGACACCCATGGGATGCGATGGGGTGGTGACATATTGCATTCTTACTCCCTCACCACACGGAGAATGCTTTTTTATTTTAATTTTATTTGTTAAGAAAATATGACGACGTCAAATCTATAGCCTGTTCCCGTAATACCATGGGACCACTGGGGTAGTAACACTCTTTCAAACAAACAAAATATTCAACTAATCGGTTTCTGCCTTTTTGAGTAATAGATTTAATACATAGTATAAAATGAAGTCGCTTTTTCTAGGCCTATTTCCCTTTGTATGCTTAAATCTTTGAAATTACGTAACGGATTTTGATGCATTTTTAATAGATAGATATTTTTTAATAGATAGAGTGATTCAAGAGGAAGGTTAATATGTATAAGACATGCATAATATAGTAGAGAAACCTATATAAATTTCGAGATTTCTAATGGAGCTGTGTTTAAACGTTTCTGTAGTAGGTGCCCGTGCAGGTCGCTAGTATAATATATAAAATGTAAATAAATTAATTGTTCTTAAGTAGGTACGAGTACATTCTGTATAGCAAGGAGGATAAAGGTTCCTGTTTTGCAGTGGGTTTAAAAGGAAATGATAGCTTTTAAAGTCAAAGAAAATACAGATTTTTTATAATTTATGTATTGTACAAAACTAGGTAACATTGATAAGTTGAATAAATAAATAGCTTAATAAATAATTTACAAGTGGAAACTCCTCACATAATCGTCACACTTTCACACAACGACATCTAGTCCCAAACTAAGCAGAGCTTGTACTATGTAATACTTTCTTAGTAAATACATATTATATATTATACAAAGAAACACTCAGACAAATGCAAGCAATCATGTTCATACACACAAAGATTTGCGTTGAGCGGGAATCGAACTTGAGACCTCTGCGTAGCAGCCATGTAATAAAACCACTACGCCACAGAGGTCGTCAAAAACATTAGAAAAACTAAAATGTCTCTCACATCCACACAGCGCTATCTAGTCCCAAACTAATCAAAGCTGGTACTAGACAACATAACAAAACTTTTAAGAGCGTTTACAGGGCTCACTAGCGCCGCCAATTAAAACAAATCATAATTCGCAGACAGTCTTGAGAAAAGGCAATAAAGTATTTTGTATTACACACTCTCAACACTTTAAATGTTTTTCAATTTAATAAATATTGAAATATAACCACTCAAACGTCCAAGCCACTATAGTGGCTTCAAAAATTTTCCGGTTGTACGTCCAAGCCACTATAGTGGCCTCTATGACTCGGTTGCTAGAAACGAGTTTTTACCTATGTTAACATTGTTGAAGTTACGTCGACTTGCTACTAGATGGTTCTATAATTATTGAACTATGGATATTTTTTCTTTATGAATAGTCATATTTAAAAAAAAGTTATTGACAGTTGAAAACTACTTTGCCAGTTTTTTCTAGTGCTCTGTGTTAAAATGTAAGTATTGTTTTATTTTATTATTATAATGCATTAGTGTTATACATAAAAATAATCCTCAAGATTATTGCTTATAGAATATCTAAAAATGCAATGGTTTGCGAGTCTTTTGTTATATTTTTACTGGACTTGAAATGGACAAGTAAAAATTTTTAATGTTGTGTTAAATTTCACAATAAATTACGTTATTTTACTAAGTGTATTGCTAAAATATTTGTTGTAATAGGTAGTACAGTTAATTATTACTATTATTGTGTTCTTATCTGAAGAAAATATGACGAATACAATTAATATTTTTGTTGTTTTAAATTTACGGTCGGCCATATTGCTTGTGGGAATGGGTGCTTACGTGTGGGAATGGGTAGATTGTTTAGGATAATTAAGCAACATTGTGCGACCTATTTATTATCTATTTGGTATCAAAATAAAGCTTATATAACCTCCTATAATATGGCAGTAATGATTTAATAGAAATATGATACCATAGATTCGGAAATACTTGTTAAACAAAAATTTTGCCTAAATTTATCGTAGTTTTGCAACTTTATATTTTTTTTTTGAGTTTCGGGCTGATGGGTCTTCTTTAATTTAAATATACCTAGATGCCTTATAGTTTAAGCTTTATAGTGGAATTTTTATTTTGCTGTAGTTGTAGTAGTTTAGAAGTAATTACAATTTATATCGGCAACGGCATGACGCGCGGAACGCAGTTACGGCCCGGACGTTTGACGCTCTAGCGGTCCGCTAGCTCGGACGTTTGAGTGGATAAACAAAAACGACCGTTTTTTTCGAATGCGATATTTAACTAGGTAATTAAAAAACGTTTAAAGTGTTGAGTGAGAGTGTCTTATACAAATACTGCCGTTTCTCAAGACTTTGTTATCAACATTTTACATTATATATCCTATTTGCGAATTATGATTGTTTTTCTATTGGTGGCACTAGTGAGCCACGTAAAGGCCCTAAGTAAATACATAATTATTACTTAAAGAAAACACTCAAACGAATGGAAACAAATTCATGCACACAAAGATTTGCATTGAGCGCCAATCGAAATTGAGACCTCTGCACAGCAGCCATAGGTAATAGGTATACCTACTTTAATCATAAAGCCATTTTAGATACATGGTAAGGCACTAAAACCGTCATAGTAATATTTTTTAATATATTCCCATACACTTGCATCAAAGATACTGTCTTAGGTTTAAACAAAACAGCTATAGTATCTTCCGAATCAACATAGCTAACACTATCAGGAACTATTTGGAATGGCAAATGATCTGAATTCAACTTTGCATCATTTAAAATAGAGTTCAAATTAAAATCACAACAAGCCTCCTTTGGCATTGTCATCTTTGATGTCTCTTCGAGTATATCTGCTGCTCTTTGACAAGGAATATTAAACATTGCATTGTTGTATACAGAGTTTCTTTCAGCTTGAACTGCTTCTTGTCTTACGTCATTTTCATTGTTTTTTCTAACTTTAAATATAGGTTGTAAGGCGATTGGTTCTACAGGTTTCGGATTCACATTATTATGTTTAACCTTATCAATAGCTGCAGAAATCTTAGCTAAAGTTTTATTAAAATTGAATTCTGCTGTCTTGTTTTTATGTCCTACATTTGTTTGCTCTCCGTTTATTATTTCTGTTTCATTGTTTCTGCTATCATCTTTAGGTATAGCATCTTTAACATCTGTTACAATATCCGGATTATTAGATTCATTAGTATCTTTAACCATATCTAATATTTCATCGCATTGATTCTTTTCCATTTCTTGTGAAAGGATATTTTTAATTAGTCTCACAACGTTAAGTAGACGGTCTTTTTTGAGAACAGATGTATTTTTGATTAAGTTCAAAGCTGGAAGTAGTTCATCCCATTTTGAATCGGTTGTGTTGTGGGATATCTCCGTTGTATTAGTCGTAGATGTAGCTATTTCTGTGTGGTTTAAGGTTTGTGTAGCAGCTCTCTGAAATAAATTAGGAGAATTTTCGTAGTAAATTCAAAACATGGCAATTGATGGATAGGCACTCATAATCAATGAATAAGCTTTTTAAATGGCACAATGGCTGGCTGATTCCATTGGTAGATTTCTGTGTATGTTTTATAATTTTATAGTCTAAGTAAAAGATTAAAGAAATTATTAAAGATATTTTATGATAATATTTTATTTTCAACACTCGCTAGTAGGTAGGGTTTTTTAAATCTTAATACCAAAGCACAGAAGAATTGTTTAAATGATAAAAATATAGGACTTATCATCATCATCATCATAACAGTACGTTAATGTCCCGCAGAGACGAGCCTCCTCCCATGATGGAAGGATACTTGATATACAAATTATTATTATCTATCTATATATATCTATAAATATATATTATGTGCATGGTGCCACGGCCATAATACTGATGGCAACATGTCCCTTCAATAAGACATTATCTCAGGCCTTATTCAATCAATCAACCAGCATATTGCAGTCCACTGCAGGACATAGACCTCTCACGCGCCACAGAACTCGGTCCTGCGCCTTCCGCATCCAGTCTGACCCAGAGACCTTTATGAAGTCGTCGGTCCACCTACTCGTAGCTGGGGGGCGTCCTACACAGGCCTTATTTCTTTCTTAAAATTATCAAAATAAAGAAACAAACTACTTACATTAATAACAACACACCATACAAAAATGTACACAACTTTTATCATTTTCTTAACAAATAAATACAAAAACGAACTTCCGCCTTCAAATTAAAAATAATTATAAAAATAAACTTGTATGTATTTGTATAATATATTATAAATTTAATATCAATTGCAAAATATCGATATGGAGTTATGAATAATCGATTTATTAATTACATGTTGCGTCATGTTTATTTGTAATCCTTTCGTTTATGTCATAATTTACGACAAATGGCGGAGTGACAATGTCTTGCTAATGTAGGTAAGTACTTGTAATTTTGTAATTTTTAAAAAGACAGCTTCTGCACGAATATCAATTTAAGAATGTTTATAGGGCTCAATATCGTCGCCAAAAGAAAAAATACATAATTTGCAAATAGGATCAATAATGCAAAATGTTGGTAACGAAGTCTTGAGAAAACGCAATAAAGTATTTGTAGTATAACACACTCTCAACTGCTCTCAACACTTTAAATGTTCGTCAATTAGTAAAAAAAAACGGCCGTTTTTGTTTATAATGTAATATTTATTTAATTGAAAAACATTTAAGTAAAGTTTTGAGAGAGTGTGTTAATACTTTATTGCCTTTTCTCAAGACTTTGTTAACTTACTTGTTAAAAATATAGGTTGTAAGTTAACTTAAGCGCCGATTACACTACCCTACATGTAGGACACTACATCTTGTAGGGCACTACATGTTGTCTAATGTAATCAATGTAGGCTGTTAGGACACTACATATCGGAGATTGGCGAGTCCCGACCGCCCTACATCCTATGATATCCTATCCCTACAAGATGTAGGGCCCTACATGTAAGGTAGTGTAATCGGCGCTTTTTTTTATTTATAGAGGTTTTTTTATTTTACTATTGGTTAATCCTAAGTTACTAAAACAAAGCTAAAAAACCATGTCAGAAAACAGCAGTTTTTTTACTGTTTTGTTGCTATATGACACGAGTAATACAATAATCAAAGTATTGTTTTGGTTAGAATACAAATAGGAAATAACCAATGGCGAAATATCATCCACGATAAATGTTGCTTGCGCTTTTGTAAAAAAAGATAGGACACTTACGAGTACATAGTAGGTAATTTCGCCATTTGTAAATAATAGTGAAATTAGGTATGTGTTATGAAATAATAATCATATAAAAAGTGATTTTTGTGTTCAGTAGACATTACAAAGTGTAGTTTCAATTTGTAAATAACAAAAATGAAATTCTTCGCTGTCTTCGTACTTGTGGCCCAGGCTGTCTTTGTACAGGTGAATATTATTTATAATATTATTTAAAATAGGTTTAATGAAATAATTGTATTTTTTTTTTACTTTTTTATAACCATTTATTTATTGATACGATATGATACTTTTTTTCAAGTTACAATTAAACAAATGGGAAAATCCGCTGCTTTAAATTGGACCCATGTTCACAGGCTTATTAATAATACAAATAATTATTATTTTTATTTATTATCGAAGTAAAGCAATTTATAGGTAAATACCTATTATAATTGACTAAACTTTTATCTTCCACAGAATGCCTACAGCCAAGTAATCAGAACAGCGGCTGCCCCAATCTCAGTAGCAGCACCAATCATTGCCCAACCGAGCGTAGCCAACAGTTTGGCAGATACATTAGCACTGTTGACCGTCAGCAGTCTTTTGGCAGAAACTTTGCCGTTCCAACCTAATGTGATTACCACTCTGCCAGTCTGTCAGCAATCTTTGGCACCAGCACTCGCTCCAGCATTAGCACCAGCGCTGGCTTATGGTGGATGCGGATGTGGCTGTGGATGCAGTGCTGGAAATTATTATATTTACTAAGTAAATAATGTTACTAGTATTTTGCCTGTCTCTCAAATCTCCAAATTTTAGTCAATCTTATATGCAGTTCGCGCAATCTTAAGCCCGATTTACACATCGACAATTACAGTAGCGAGTTAGTAGTACGAAGTAGCCCCCTCTCTCGCATCTCGCCAACTTAACTCGCGATAAAATAGGATGGAGATATATTGAAATCAACTTAATCAACAACTTACTACCTACTTAACTCGCTACTGTACTTGTCGATGTGTAAATCGGTCTTTAGGGTGTTGAATAAAAAATACATGTGCCAACTTCTCTGATAGCTAACTTTTGTCCGGGCTAGTAAAGGTGTTTTTGGACCAATCGATCTATTGTGGATCGACGGCAAAGTTAGTCGACGTCGATTTATAATTTCTATCACTACAGTTACCACGGCGATTAAATCATTTTTAGTCTAAAAATACCTTTACTAGCCCGGCTTGAAGTTATGCCCGATTTACACATCGACTACTTAACTCGCTACTATACTTGTCGATGTGTAAATCGGGCATTAGCTATCAGAGAAGTTGCAAGTACAGTCACTAACATTTCTTGCAATTTACCCCCTTACTCATAAACGCCTCTTAAATTTTAGTCAAACGATTAGCTTAAATTCATACGATTTTACTTGGAAAAATCTCGCTAAACAGTGATTAAATTTAAGAGTCGCTTATGAGAAAGGGGGTTAGTTACAAAAATAACATTTGCGCAGCCCCCAGCAACAACATCAAGCCGGCTAGATTTCGCGTACTGTATTAAATTCACGTTTTATCTCCTAAGTAAAATTAAATTACCTACCTCCAGATTAACAAAATACAATATGTCTTCAGAATAAAAATAAATGTAAATATTAAAGAATTCTGCTTTCTTATTTGAACTCTTATATTAACCCAATGGAAACCGGGATACCGATGGAGGAGGCCTATGTCCATATGTTATGATGATGATCCATGATGGCATATCTTATGCCATGAGGTCTTTTATGGTCTCAGCTATAGTTGCAAAACTTCTGAATAATACGGAATAATACCGGAATATTCCGGGAAAATTTCATAAAATCGAATTTATTCAAAATTGATTTATTTAATATTTTTATGTTTTATTTGCTGAAAAATGGTATTTTGCATCGATCGTCGATCGCCGCCGCCGCCGCGCTGCCGCCGCTACAACTTTGTGCGCCGGCCGCCGCGGCACTTACGTGATTTGATATTAAATTTATTTTAAATCAAATTTATTTATAGATAAAATATTACATAAGAATATAAAGTATAATAATATAAATTATCAATGTTGACTGGTCCCAAACTAAAGCAGAGCTTGTACTATCGGTACCAGACAAAAGGCATAACTAATTATAATTTATACACATAATAAATAAAAACATAACAATATAAATTTTATAGCACATAAATATAAATATATAACGTGACAGTGCGATCAGTTGCAAAAATCCCAAAGTTACGGTATTTTTCGGTATTATTCCGATTTTTTCACGCTAGCATCTATAGTCTCAGCCATGACCACAAGGTTGTGTCCCTGAAGAGTTAAATAGGCTTTTAGCTGCAGCACAGCCTGCTTGAGGTCGTAGTTTAAATGTTTTTGGCAATAATAATAGTCTTAAGAGCGTTCATAGGGCTCACTAGCGCCGCCAAGTGAAAAAAAATCAAAATTCTCAAATAGGATAAATAATGTAAAATGTTGATAACAAATAGTCTTGAGAAAAGGCAATAAAGTATTTGTATAACACACTCTCAACACTTAAAAGGTTTTAATTAAATAAATATTGCAGTAAGTATAAACAAAAACGGCCGTTTTTTTTTCGAATGCGAAAAACTAATTTAATTAAAATAATTATTTAAAATTTAATTAATTTAATTAATCATGTCTTAAGCCTGTATGTTATTTGTGTCCGTTAATTTAATATCTGTAAATGTACCGGCGCGGGGCCCTATTATACTTACCCTTTAAAGCCTCCTATCTTTTTTCTTAGGTAAAGAGAATGTCAAAGTGTAAGCCTGGGCTATGTCCTGGCAGAGCTGGAGTCCATTATAGGCAGTTACTGCTGCTTGAGACCATCTCTAATCTCATACACTAAGCCCTCTTTAGTATTTGTACTTAGCCTGAACCAATTTGTTAGTGTGCTAGTAGGTATGCCAAATTCTCAATCACTGAACCAAGTCCTTCCTTGTAGTGGGACATTAATAGGATACTATAAATATAAAGCACAAAAAAGACACTATAAAGCCGAAAAAGACAAACAAACAAAATATTTGGACTTGCACGAGGTTGTCGACATGTGGAATGTTGATTCGGTGATCATTATTCCGATAGTACTTTCGGTAAATGAACTTATTCCAAAGAGTCTCTATCAACATCTAAGGAGACTCGACCTTGGCAGTTGGATCATAGGTCTGATGCAGAAGGCAGTACTGCTTGACACGGCACGTATTGTGAGGAGGTTCCTATCTCTGGAGCACTAACTACCACGGTTTTAATACGAATTCACGCGTGTGTACAGCTATTTTTGGATTCTAGGTGTTCAGCTACTTTTGGAATACTAGTGTTCAGCTACTCTTGGAATACTAGTGTTCAGCTACTTTTGGAATACTAGGGTTCAGCTACTTTTCAAAATACTAGGGTTCAGTTGCTTTTGGAATACTAGTGTTCAGCTACTTTTGGAATACTAGGGTTCAGCTACTTTTCAAAATACTAGGGTTCAGCTGCTTTTGGAATAACCGTGTTCAACGTGTTATGGTCGTTTCGTATTATAAAGCTTATTCTGTACTCTTGTTACGACACTTACTTATGATACTTTTAGTGTTCAGCAGTTTTGGAATTTACAATATGTTCAGCGACTTTTGGGGCTGACTGTACAATGATGTATATTATAATATTCTCCCTGTGCAGGTGTACATAATATATATTAATATTTAACCCGGCGTCATGCGGGTGAAAAAGTGTTACACGGACGTTGGGGTGGGTCTCACCGACCCGTTCATAATTTCGAAATTATTTCAATACTTTATAAAAAATAAAGATTACATTTATTTATGTTTATATTGTTGGGTATTTACATGATTAAATAAAACACAAATTCTGTGTTATATTATTTGTTTTAATTATGTACAATAAAATTTTTAAAAAAGATCTAAATTTTTCAACAAAATTTTTCTCTTCTACTTAAATGTAATGTATTATTCATAAACAATCAGTTTTATTGGCACTTTTTGGTAGGGAACTAAATAAAAAAAAAAAAAAACAATCATTTGAAATTTTATTTTTTGGTACAGTCAGCAGAAAACGCTGTCGTTCACACGGACTATTTATTACTAAGTACCTACAAAAATACAAATAAAATACATTAAATTTATTTCCCCAGCTATAATATTGTAAATAACAACGAAAAACCAAATATAAAAATGATAAAAACACAGATAATAAGTAAAACAATATCTACACAAAACGGCGCGAAATTGTTACACCGACTGCGGGGATGGGTCTCACGTACCTTTTTTAACTTTGTGCACCTGTATCTCCCACTGCAGCGTGGCACGACTTACGTGTTGCTTGTGACGTGCAGGATAACTCAATAGCTCCAGCTATTGAGAAGAGCAGCAACGTCACACATATAGTAACCCAACTACAAGCTAAATAAAATGTGGCGGGTCGCACAGACCCAACCCCAATGACGCCGGGTTAAACTAGTTTTCATTTCATTAATTAAATGAAATTATTATTACTATTACATGTATTAAGTCACTTTAAGTAATTTAAAATGTTATTATTAGAATTAATAGATTACATTCATTTGAAGAAATAAAATAAAATGTGTCATTAGAATTACAATATAAGAACAAAATAAATTACGTTAGACAATTACAAAATTACACTTTAGTCAACACATTAATGAATTAAACATTTATCGTCTAAAAATTCTTGTATTATAATAACGACAAACGATTTATTTTTTTAAATTATCGATTGTCTCCTAAGACCATTTTCGAAATATCGGAAACTCAACAACTATAAACATGGTAAATATCCCGATATTCCGTTAATTAATAGTGTCATGGTCACATTCACTAACGTTAATTAATAGTGAATGTGACCATGACACTATTAATTAACGGAATATCGGGATATTTACCATGTTTATAGTTGTTGAGTTTCCGATATTTCGACGCTGTTACAAGCGCCATGATCACGGAGGAACTGAAGTACTTGCGGTTATTAAAAAAATAATATCCCGATCATCCGTTAATTAATAGTGAATGTGACCATGACAGTTTAAATAATTATATTAATTAATAAAAAATAAATGCTTGAATGGAATCCTTTTTAAAACTGCTGTGGCTGTGTAGTACCTACTACCAATACACCATAGACATCGTCTTTATTATTACTAGCTGACCCGTGCCCACTTCGTTAGGCCGCGAAAAAAACGTGTTACTTTTTTAAACATATTTCATTACTGCTCCACTCAAGTCATAGCGTGATACTACATATATAGCCTATGACACTCCCCGATAAATGGACTATTCAACACAGAAAGAATTTTAAAAACCGGTTCATTATATCCAGAGATTACCCCCTACAACGTCACAAACACACAAACTTTACCTCTTTATAATATTAGTATAGATGAAAGGGGCGAAAATCTTGTCTCACCTTGCCCTCTTAATACCAGGACCACACGTGCGAAGCGGTATCAATGTCATACTCAGACAATGTCAAATAATAATATCATATCGCACCAAAAAGATAGAAAAAAAAAACACATTTTTCAGTAATTATTTTTTAATTTAATTTAAAACATAAATAATTTGTAGTTAAAACATTAAACTGCAGTATTTACAGTGGCTGTCCCACTGGATGGTAAACCTCCATCCAAAGCCACTGTTCCGTAGACAGGGAAGCAGCCCTTAACCCTAATACTGCCCCCTACGGGGAGTTCTCCGGTCACTGTTATGTCTCCGAACTGCAATGATGGAACTAGTTCTGTGATAACTGGCGCTGTGGGTTCGGAAATCAGTCTTTGGTTGACGTTGTTGAAGGTTGTGATGGGAGTTTGTAAACCGATTGGGTATGGTGTTGCATTCTGTGAAAAAAAGAAAAAAATGTTATTAAGTTCACCATATCGACGACCTCTGTGGCGTAGGGAATAAATAACATAATTGCTACGTAGAGGTCTCGGGTTCGATTCACGCTCAATGCAAATCTTTGTGTGCATGAACATGGTTGTTTGCTTTGGTCTGGGTGTTTTCTATGTAGGTATATAATATGTATGTACATATTTACAAAAAAATGTTTAAGTATGTTTATCAGTTAGTTGTCTAGTACCCGTAGTACAATATTTGCTTAGTTTGGAACTAGATGGCGTTGTGTGAATGTGTAAGAAACTAAAACACGCGATCTTGCTTACTACAGCCGCTACCGCGCAACAACATTTAAATTATAAATTTAATATATTAAATTACCCAATTTCTTTACAAAAACTACAAAAAACAAATTAAAAAATTTACTTACTTTAATAATAAGTAGAAGAGTAGCGAAGAATACTGCTTTGGTGTACATTTTGAATATCTGTGATGTCAATGATGTCTCCAAAGAGTATTCAATGCTATTTTATATCGATTCTTACACAACATAATCGAAATAAAACGATAACGATTGACTATCGATACCTACATGTACGATTCGATGTATAGATAACGATTTGTATGTAATATTACGTTATTATTTTTGATTTTAATGTAGTGTTATCTATTTTAATGATTAATTTGTAAAAAATCTTATTGATAAATAAAAAAAGCACGTACAAGTTGTGCAATCTTACTTGGCATAAAGTTACCTTTCTGAGACGTTTGCATATCATCATCATAATAACAGCTCATTAATGGTCCCACTGCAGGGATAGGCCACCTCCCGTGACAGAGGGATACTTGGCCTACTAACACCACACTGGCCAGACGGATTGGAATAGGGTTTAATTTAAATTTTTCCTTCTTTTCATTTTGTAAACTTTTTCTTTTCGTTTGCATATTATGTACAGGAACAAAGAAAACGCCCCTTTATCACTTATCAGTTCTAAAAATGACCACTTGGCATACATTTGTAACAACTTCAAGCAACCCAATACTGCGCGTATTAATTAACACCCAGACCAATGCAAACAATCATGTCATGCACACAGAGATTTGCATTGAGAGGGAATCGAACCCGAGACCTCAGCGTAGTAGTCATCTTATATAACCACTACGCCACACAGATATAATAAACATCCAAACTCAGGACTATAGTTTTTTTCCTTACCGACTCGTAGTCACACCAAGGTTGTCACACCAGTGTGACAAACAGTAATCTTTTTCTTGTTAGTCACACTACTGATTTTTCAACATCATGTATAACATAATTGCTAGTGCAGTGCCTACATAGTAAAATCGTTTGCCGACAATTAATAAGTACTTACAAGTTACTCATCTATAGAACTGACTGGTTGGAAATACATTGATATAAAATAATATGTGATTTGGTACTCCCACTTTTATGTACTAGGTACCTACAGGATGCTTCCTTATAGTTTTAGATATTTAAAATGTATATTGATTCCTTAGTATAATCCTTAGTTTTTATGGTTATATAATGGTAAACAATGGTTGCTGCACCCTACTGAAGTTACAATGTTATTAAATTATATAGTCTAGAAATAGCAGTTAGTTTCGCACGCCGCTTCTTCTCTACTAGCGCCTTGAAATCGGTGGCAAAGCTTGATAAACTTTGAATATGTAAACTTAGATTAAATAGTAGAATAAATGAAACTGAATAAAGGAGAATTTCAAACGAGAACTAAACACAATTCCGGAGACATTGTTTAAAAATGTTTTGTTTGGTTTATTCTTTGGTGTAGGTAAGTTCGTCGATTCCAGAAAAGCAGAAAATGATACAATTTAATGAATAAGAAACGTTTTGTGTATTATCGATCTTTTTCTGGCACTTTCTGAACACATTAGTACCTACATACTTTGATGATTTCAATATAAAAAACTTAGTACTGTAACTTGGACATCACTAGTTTAGTTTAGTGATCTATAATTTTAATTGTAGCTTCAATTTTAAGTAAACGACGATTTCAAACAATTTGTAATAAATTTTATGAAATAAAGTATTTTGAAATTTGAAAAAAATTTGAATTTGAAATTTAGAAATAAATACATTAAATGGTGTGTCAAAATCAGAAGTGTGACAAACAAGAAAAAGATTACTGTTTGTCACACTGGTGTGACAAGCTTGGTGTGACTACGAGTCGGTAAGGGTTTTTTTTAAATCTCATTTATTTTTAAAACCATACATCGTTAAGATTTAGTCGGTAAGGACTATAGTTTATGCTTGGCACAAAGTTTCCTTCGTGGGATTAGAACCAGCGACCTTGTGCAGTCAGCCGCTACCACGACGACCACGCCATCAACGCTGTGAAACATAAATAAATTAGTTGTATAGAAAACCGTCAGGTATAAAATAACTTTACTCCGTGTGGTGACGGAGTAAGAATACAATATTTCACCACCCCATCTCATCCCATGGGTATCGTAGGAACCGACTAACTGTGAATATTATATTTACGAAATAAAAAGAAGAAAAACTTGAAATTAAACCCTATACCAATCCGTCTGGCGTGGTGTGGTATTAGTAGGCCAAATATCCCTCCATTACGGGAGGAGGTCTGTCCCTGCAGTGGGACATTAATGAGCTGGTATGATGATTAAATAACTTCGACAGAATACTAGTTGCATATTTGACTTAACGTCTCTTGAATTGCAAGCAGTGCTTCATTTTATTTTGATTAAATTCGTTGCAGATTCCAAGACGTTTTGGCATTTCTTCGAAATTCCTTTTATAAAGCACAATGCTTTTGGAAATTGACGCAGTTAATTCTGGCTTACATGAGTCAAAAATGTGAGAAAATGGGTGGGATTAATACCAGAGCAAGAATTCGCTATTTGCTGTCCTTTCTACCAGGAAAGACTTTATTACTTAAGTGATCCTTTCTTTTCTACGAAGAAAACAAAATGTGTTATGTTTACTATCCCTATGTAAAACAGCAAAACAGATATGTAGATACTCAACTAGGTATAATAGAATACCACTAAAATAGGTGAAATTTGACAGATGATTTAAGTCATAGAAGGTAACGTATTTTACTTTATCTATACTTATACTTATTATACACTAGCTGCGAACGCGACTTCGTCTGCGATTAAATTTGAAAATAACTGAAATAATAAAAAACTTATTTAATTCGCCTCGCTCATCCATCGGCTTCCAGCCTTCCACACCAGCGCTTTCCGGTACGCGGTCGCCATTCCAGAATCTTTCTGCCCAAACAGCTGTCAGTTCTCCGCGCTATGTGCCCTGGTTGCCGCCACTTTAACCGGTTATGTCGGTTATTTTGGTTCTCTACACACCTCCTCATTTTTGATTCGATCACGCAGGGAAACCCCCAACATAGCTCTCTCCAATGCCCACTGAGTAACCATGAGCCTTCTGAGTAGGCCCATAGGTCAGGCTACATTATGCTGTAGCCTGACCTATGGGCCTACGAGAGAGGTATGCCTCTCTCCATTGCCCTCTGAGAGATTATCAGCCTTCTGAGTAGGTCCAGGGTCAGGCTACAACATAACTCCCTCCATTACCATCTGAGTGACCATGAACCTTCTGAGTAGGTCCATAGGTCAGGCTACAACATAGCTCCCTCCATTACCCTCTGAGTGACCATGAACCTTCTGAGTAGGTCTATAGGTCAGGCTACAATATAGCTCCCTCCATTACCCTCTGAGCGACCATGAACCTTCTGAGTAGGTCCATAGGTCAGGCTACAACATAGCTCCCTCCATTACCCTCTGAGTGACCATGAACCTTCTGAGTAGGCCCATAGGTCAGGCTACAATATAGCTCCCTCCATTACCCTCTGAGTGACCATGAACCTTCTGAGTAGGCCCAAAGGTCAGGCTACAACATAGCTATCTCCTTTGCCCTCTGAGTGCGTACACGCGTAAACAAACGAACTCTTCAGCTTTATATAATAGTATAGATTATATTAATTATCTATACTTCTATACTAATATTATAAAGAGGTAAAGTTTGTGTGTTTGTGACGTTGTAGGGGGTAATCTCTAGATCTACTGAATCGATTTAAAAAAATATTTCTGTGTTGAATAGTCCATTTATCGGGGAGTGTCATAGGCTATACAGTATCACGCTATGACTAATAGGAGTGGAGCAGTAATGAAATATGTTAAATAAAACCGGTCAAGCGCGAGTCTGACTCGCGCACCGAGGGTTCAAACAAACACAAACAAACAAATACTTTATTTATGTACAATCTCTAATAACACATACAATTTAATTTAGTAACACATAAATCCTAATTATTATTACCTAATTTTACTAAGCATCTGTTTTGGAGAAGTGTACACAAAAAGGAACCTTCTCAGCATATTGTCTGACTTTCGTCAGACACTGATTTTCAGAAGGCCCATTTTTTGTGCACTGATGTTTATACATTGAGCAATAAGTTTATCTATTTTAACAGTAAACCTTTTTTTTTTAATTTATTTCCACCACCTAAATCATTAAACTAACAACTTTATTATACTAACAATACTAAACAACAATAATACTAACTTTACCTTAAACTTAAACCTAATATTACACTTAATACTACTTAAAAGCCATGTAGCCCAGCAAGACATTGCAATTTTTAACACTGGCCACATTGGCATCCAACTACTGTCAGTCACTCTGATGACATTTATTACAAGAAACATACAAAGGCAGACACAGACACGTAAACATAATGTAAACAATAACAAAATACAAAACGTTTGCACTTAGTGCAACAATGAGTTTACTAATACATGTAATTATCTGTTATGTTCCGTACAAACCTATTTGCCAAATTGTGATAACGTCAGGACTCAGCTGTTTAAATACTATTTTTCCCGCCAAAATTCAATGACGGCACGACTCAGCTCTATTAATAAATATTTTCCCGCCAAAATACTATGACGTCACAACTCATCTGTCAAAAATTCTGTGACGTCACGACTTATCTGTCAAAAATTCAATGACGTCACGACACAACTGTCAAAAAATGTTTTCCCGCCAAAATATTGTGACGTCACGACTCACCTGTCAAAAATTATATGACGTCACGTCCCATCTGTGACAGATGTCAAAAGTGACAGCTGTCAAAGTGACGGGTGTCTAAAATATTTTCCCGCCAAACTAATATGACGTCACAACTCATATGTCAATAATTCTGTTACGTCACGATTTATCTGTCAAAAATTCAATGACGTCACGACACAACTGTCAAAAAATGTTTTCCCGCCAAAATTCTGTGACGTCACAACTCATCTGTCAAAAATTGTGTAACGTCATGTCCCATCTGTGACAGATGTCAAAAGTGACAGCTGTCAAAGTGACGGGTGTCTAAAATATTTTCCCGCCAAACTAATATGACGTCACAACTCATATGTCAATAATTCTGTTACGTCACGATTTATCTGTCAAAAATTCAATGACGTCACGACACAACTGTCAAAAAATGTTTTCCCGCCAAAATTCTGTGACGTCACAACTCATCTGTCAAAAATTCTATGACGTCACGTCCCATCTGTCAAAAGTGACAGCTGTCACTTTGACTGCTGTCAAAATTCTATGACGTCACTGGTCACGTGACTCAGCTTTCCCGCCAAAATTCTATGAAATCAAAATATAATGTGATTGAAGTAAAAATTTAAGGTTTTCGGAATTTTCCCATTACATGTACTACAAGACCTTGCTCCATGCCAAATTTCAAGTTTGTAGGTAGACTGGAAGTACCCTGTAGGTTTTTGCCCTTACCCCTCTAAATTATGCGACAAAAACGGCTATATCTCTTGTTTGCGTTAGATTAGCACTTTGAATTTTTTACAGCACTAAGAGGCAACAAGCCTTAGTATTTGGTGAAAATTTCAGCTTGATACCTTCACGCGTTCCTGAGATAAATGGTCTTGACAGACAGACGGACAGACGGACAGACGGACAACAAAGTGATCCTATAAGGGTTCCGTTTTTTCAAAACTGGTACGGAACCCTAAAAAAGGACACGTTTTTTTCTCCGCCCAACGAAGTGGGCACGGGTCAGCTAAGTAGTACTTAGTAGTTAATAAATTTAATACAAGCAATTGACTAAATCAAATGTTTAAATAATAAAACCGGTCAAGTGCGAGTCTGACTCGCGCACCGAGGGTTCTGTACAAACCTATTTGCCAAATTGTGATAACGTCAGGACTCAGCTGTTTAAATACTATTTTTCCCGCCAAAATTCAATGACGGCACGACTCAGCTCTATTAAAAAACATTTTCCCGCCAAAATACTATGATGTCACAACTCATCTGTCAAAAATTGTGTGACGTAACGACTCATCTGTCAAAAATTCTATGTCGTCACGCACATCTGTCAAAAGTGACAGCTGTCAAAGTGACAGCTGTCAAAGTGACGGGTATCTAAAATATTTTCCCGCCAAAAAGATATAACGTCAAATTTGACTTGACGCCATGACGAGAGGTTGAGCTGTCATTTATATATTTTTTACAAATTGATTATTCGAAGATTTTGTGATGCAGAAGGGATGCAGTTTTGTTTTGCAAGTTCGTCGTCAGTAAATTAATATGAATAAATATGCAAGTGATTGGTGAATAGCTGGTGGCATGCATTGTGGTCCTGCTGTTCCTGTCTCCATTTTACGCGTTCCGTCAAGTTCTCAAGAAAGACAATGAAAAGTGAAGCATCGACTTTTTAATGTTATTTTTTATGTTACTTTTATACTTACTTTTACTATACTGAATGTAATATCTCTCACTTGACACTGGCAAAATATGTAACTATGTTCATGAGGCTATTAATAAAGAAATACAATATAACGTCAAAACTAATCTGTCAAAAGTTTTGTGACGTCACGACTTATCTGTTAAAAATACAATGACGTCACGACACAACTGTCAAAAGTTCTATGACGTCACGTCCCATCTGTCAAAATTGACAGCTGTCACTTTGACAGCTGTCAAAATTCTATGACGTCACTGGTCACGTGACTCAGCTTTCCCGCCAAAATTCTATGAAATCAAAATACAATGTGATTGAAGTAAAAATTTAAGGTTTTCGGAATTTTCTCCTCTAAATTTTGCGACAAAAACGGCTATATCTCTTGATTGCGTTGGATTAGCACTTTTATTTTTTTACAGCACTAAGAGGCAACAAGCCTTAGTTAGGAGCTAAGCCAAAAAAACTTTTCTGCATGAGAGCAGTCTTACACGTTGTTTGACATAAATTATTGACATACTTAGCTCGTACGGGTAATCTTCGTACATCGGATATTTTTTCAAAGAGATGTATGTTACTTTTTACAAATCATCAAAACATCGTGTATTTATATAACTGGCTGTTTACAAATAAAACAAACATCTAATAATTCATACGAGCACATAACTCAATACCTTCTAATAACTAATACCTACCTGTACCCACATACATTCATAAAGCACTTCCTGGCGCCTCCCCTTCCCACAGGAACCCCTCCCCCCCTCCCCCCTACCTACGGGAACTGTCGCCCCGTATGTAAAACACATGATATCAACTTGTTTATATGATCGACGTCACTCCACGAATACTGCTCATAATATAGTTTTATTAGTTCTTCTTAGTTTTATAATTTTTGTATGAATTTATTTACGATATTGGTTTTTGTTTTTGAATGTGTAATAGGGGAAAAGGATACACATAGAATAAGTACTACTATGACAACTGTAGGCACTAAATTCAATTGTGACCCATATTTTTTTCCTTAGTTGTTTTTTTACGTACCTACGCATAAGGCCATCATGTCTTAAACTAAGCAAAGCTTTTACTATAAATAAATATAAATCAAATAATCATTTATTACAGCATAACCCATACATTACATTTTATAAAATAATACACTACCAATAACAACATTAGATTTCATTATTCATTAAAATTATAATATATTATTAAATCATTAAAATCATATTATATTACAAATTATATTAAGTACTTATATTAAAAATTATATTATATTAAATCATTAAAACCATATTATATTAAATCATGAAAATTATAATCAAAAAATTTCAGCTTGATACCTTCACGCGTTCCTGAGATAAATGGTCTTGACAGACAGACGTACAGACGGACAACAAAGTGATCATATAAGGGTTCCGTTTTTTCAAAACTGGTACGGAACCCTAAAAATGAGGTAAAATATAATTATAAGTTACATGTGACATGTAATACTTTACATCCCATCATTATCATCGTATCCCCTACCTAAGTACCACAAAAACTATCCCCTATCTATACTATCCCATTTGGCGAACTTGGGTTTTTTTTTTTAGTTTTCTTTTGTGTCTGGAATGCGATATAACCAGTTAAAATAATAATACACAATAAAACAATAAATGTAAACAATAAACAACAAAAACAATTTATTTAAATTAACAAAAAATAAATTAATAAACACCACCACATCCTGGTATACCGAAGTTTCTTCCAAAACCTTGGCCCCCAAGACTTCCAGGATAGCCAGGTAGACCACCGGCTGGCATAAGCCCAGCTGGGCCATAACCTGGATACGCGGGAGGTACTCCCTCGGTCAGGATACCAACAGCACCATTCCCACAACCGTAGTTAATGCCACCAGCGCCAGCAGAAGGCAAAGCGCCTTCTAATGCGATGGCACCAAGGAATGGAAGCTCTCCAGCAATGGATAAGGCACCCTCCATAGCATTTTCTGATACTACAGTTATCCCCGTAGGAGATATTGGAGAAGTACTGGTTACTATGAAACCGCCACCGCTTGTTGGGGCTATGGCACCGCAAGGGGCTGATGTAAAGCCGTATGGGGCTCCGTAAGGTGCTCCTAGGGCTCCGTATGCCAAAGCGTTGCCTGCTAGAAGTTCTTCAGCAGCTAATGTTGGACCAGGTATACATTGACTGTAGATTCCCTGAAAGAAAAGTAAAATGGTTAAATGTCGACTCAATGTGGTGGGAAGATTTTTGTTGAGTGCACGAGGTTGCGGGTTCAAATCTCGTGAAAGACAATTATTTGTGCGATTCACAAATTATTGTCCTGAGTGTGGATGTTCTTTGTGTCCATTAATTTATGAATCGCACAAAGAATCTTCCTGCGTGGGATTGGAACCTAGGACCTCGTGCTCGGCAGCCGAATACACAACCACTTAGCCACTGAGACAGCCTATTGACGACCTCTGTGGCGTAGTGGTTATATAACATGACTGCTACGCAGAGGTCTCGGGTTCGATTCTCGCTTAATGAAAATATTTTTGTGCATGAACATGATTATTTGCATTGGTCTGAGTGTTTCTATGTATAATTTGTATTGTATTTACAAAAAAAAGTATATGAGTACTAATATCCGTTGTTCTGTTACCCATAACACAAGCAGGTTAAGCCTAGCTTACTTTAGGAACAGATGGCGCTGTGTAGAGATGTCCGTCAATATTTATTTATTGAAATAACAAATCTTACCTGAACTAAAAGTGCTTGGGCACAGAAAATAAGAATTGCTTTGGCTGCCATCTTGTATTTTTCGTGACTATTCGTTGATTATGATAAACATTAAATATAACGCTCGTTTTATATAAAAATATGTCATAATAATAAATTACTATCGGAACATTGCATTGTGGAAGTAAATTTTGTAATTATCGATAAATATTTTATAATTTTATGTAACCTGCGGTGACAGTCAGTTGCAATTATAAGCAATAATCATTTAAGCGACGTCAAAGAACTCATAGAGGTTATTTCATACAACGCCATCTAGCCCCAAACTAAGCAGAGCTTGTACTTTGGGTAAAAAAATGTATTTAAGTATGTTGTCTAGTACGCATAGTACAAGCTTTGCTTAATCTGGGACTAGATGAATAGAGGACTAGAGGAATATTTATATAAAGCGCTTAGGATTGCCCGATGAAAGTAGGTGATGAATTTTTGTATACTTAGTAAAAGAGTGAAAAGTGTACTTAAGTATATTGTTATTGCGGGTTCTGTTCCCGCACTACATTTTTTAAGTGAATTCTGTTACGTGTCCGTGTAGTGACGGAGTAAGAATACAATATGTCACTACCCCATCTCATCCCATGGGTGTCGTAAAAACCGACTAAGGGACTATTCGTGAACATTATCGCTACGAAATAAAAAGAAGGAAACCTTGAAATTAAACCCTGTACCAATCCGTCTGGCCAGCGTGGTATTAGTAGGCCAAGTATCCCTCCGTCACGGAAGGAGGCCCGTCCCTGCAATGGGACATTAATGGGCTGTTATCATGATGGGAATATAAGCTTTGCTATAGCTTTGAATCCCACTCAGGACAATTATTTGTGTGCTCCAAAAATTGGACTCCTGAACCTTGTAGTTACTTTTTCTTTCATAGTGTATTCTTACTATAAAATTTTCTTTTAAAATGTATTTTTCTAAAAGTCTTATTAAGATAAATAAATAGCATAATATTATTACTTTTATGATTTCTATTACTCATCATGAATAAATGATGTTTGATAAATAATTGTACGTGATTTTCTGACAGTTTAGTGTTGCTATGTACAGATAAAAAATATCGTTTAATTACATAATTCTATGTACTTAATTGTCCTTAAGAATACAATAATTATGTCACAAAAACCGGATAAGTGACTAAACGTAAATAATATTATCTTTACGAAGTAAAAAGAAGGAAAACTTGTAATGAAACCCTATAAGAATCCGTCTGGCCAGCGTGGTATTAGTAGGCCAAGTATCCCTCCGTCACGGGAGGAGGTCCGTCCCTGCAGTGGGACATTGATGGGCGGTTATGATGATGATGATGTAATGGCGACCGCGTACCCGTGGCCCGACGCCTTAGTTAACTTAAGAAGGCGCGGGACACGGTGGATGAGGGAGGCACAGGATGACGCAAAGTAGAGAAATTGAAAACCACGTCTAATGACGGATGGATGAATGGACGGATGTGTTATGTTACCTGTAAAAGTATAGGACGCCTCTCATTGACTCGTTTAGGTGGACGGACACCTTCAAAAAGGCCTCTGGGTCGGACTGGATGCAGAAGGCGGAGGACCATGTTCTGGCGCAGCTTGGCAAAAGCCTTTGTTTGAAAATGCTAGGAAAAAAAAGAGCAAATGTTTATCATTATCATATCAGCCAATTGACGTCCACTACTGGACATAGGCCTCCTCCAAATATTGCCACCTAATGCCTGTGCCTCCCTTATTTAGCGAAATCCGATTATCTCTTTCAATTAAGTCGCTTCGTACTGTACCGGCTACCGTGCGTTTTTCATACGAATCTTGCCGTATGGCTGCTATTAATTGATTTTAATTAAAAGCTAACTAGGGGCACGGCAATAAACTATCAACTTTGCAATTGTATGCTAATATCTTTTGCATATAAATAAATCTAAATAACTCTAAAAATAAATTGTGAAAGTTATATATTAAGTATATTTATTAAGAATAATAGTTATTAGACAAGTAAATTTATTATAATTAGACCAGATTATTATTTACATTAAGTAAATTAAATTATAAATTACTAACTAAGGTAAAGGCACCTAATTCCGTGGTGTTTTTGACAAAACACGAAAGAACATTAAAAATTAAGTAATTATCGTACCTTTGTATACAATTTTATATTTTTATCAGAAGCGTTAACTATCTAATTTTTGAAAAATATATGCAGTTTGTCAGTAAAAGGTTATTAAAAATGATAAAATAAATAAAAACATGAAAAAGAACGAAGCGCCTAATTCCGATGTAAAAATCGTAATTCCGATGCATTTGGTTCCTAATTCCGAGTATAAAAATAGAAAGGGAACTACCTATGTAGGGTTCATACATGATGTTCAAAAATAAAAGAAGTTTATTTTTTATGTTAAATCAGTTCTTTTTTTAATCATAATCCTTAATCTTATAAAAATCAACATAAAAATCTACTTGTATCATGATTACAAAAATAATCTAAACATGTACTTAAATAAAAAAACTAAAAAGTAATAAATAAGTGAGACTAAAATGCAAGCTTAAGACTTTTGAAATAATTTATTAGGCGCGGTTATGCTAAACTTTGAAGCACTAAAATCATGAATGATTATTATGCAATAAAAAAATGACTTAGGAAACCTAATAATGATGTATGTAAAACTATCCAGGCCCAGTCACTAAGTGTGTAGGAGGATACAAAGAAAATTACATAAACACGCTGAAAATAGTCTTCAAATAGGCAGACTGACAGACAAAAAATCATTTAATTGCTGTAGTTTCATAATTGGGTTAAAGAAATATGAATACACGCACACTCCAATTTTATGTGATTGTACTATAGATGATTAGTATTCTTTCAGTTACTACGTACTAAGCACATAAAAAAAGGAACACTCTGTATTTAAAACAGGGTCAATACTCTCTATGACCGGATCAAAACATCGGAATTAGGAACTCATGTAAGCTTATTCCGATGTAAATACATCGCAATAAGGTGCTCATATAACCTTATTCCGACGTATATACATCGGAATAGCGTTTTATGATGCTAAATCAAAGTTTCTAATTCCGAGTAATAAAAATACAAAGATTTTTTGATATTATGCAAATTAAATAGTGGATAGTTGCAATATGAAAGGGAAACAAATATAAGACACATACATATTTAACAGAACAGATCAAAAACCGAACGTCTTCATAAATTTTTTCCCGTACAACGTATTAAGAAAGTACCTATAATAGTCATTTTTGACCTGCTATAATTAGTGAATCCGATGCCAAGGTGTACCTCGGAATTACATTATTAAATGCATGAGTTATTTAATAAGTCAGAACTAACACATTAAGCTTTGTAATCATAAAACACACACCGAAAATTTAAAAAAAGTAAATGTCTTAAAATTTGTTTTTCCGTGGTATACATCGCTTTTAGGAACCCACTAAAATATTTTGCACCTAATGCCGTGGTGTTTTCAACACGTATTTTCTTGCTAATTTGCAAATAAAATACTCAAATCTTAAGTGTTTTCGATAAAATATATTGTCCTTTCAATAATTCATCCTAAACGAAAACTCGCATTGTATAAAATTATCCCGTAAAACACTATTTGGCAAATCGTAATACTCACGTGCATGAGGTCCTAAACGTATGAAGTGTGCTTTAAAGGCGGCTTCCCATGGCGAAATGACCGATTATTCTACAGTGTGAACACACTTAAGTCTCTTTTGTTTATATAAATATGAACAGATAAATTATTAATTGATTATTTTATCATGCAGACCAAAATAACTAGTGAATTACTTTAAAAACCCGTTTTACTAAATACCTCGGATTTTACTGCCATTTTTAGAACCCCTCGTAGTTAGGTGCTTTTACCTTAGTACCCACGAGTTCGTCTGCGCAGGAATAGTATTTCGAGTAGCTTATATTGACGACCTCTGTGGCGCAGTCGGTATTTGACACGGCTGCTACGCAAGAGGTCTCGGGTTCGATTCCCGCTCAATGCAAATCTTTGTGTGCATGAACATGATTGTTTGCATTGGTCTGAGTGTTTTCTATGTATAATATGTACGTATTTACAAAAAAAAAAAGTATTTAAGTATGTTTATACGTTGTCTAGTACCCATAGTACAAGCTTTGCTTAGTTTGGGACTAGGTGGCGATGTGTGAATGTGTGAGGATTATTTATTTATTATAAATACATTATCTTTATCATCATCATCATAACAGCCCATTAATGTCCCACTGCAGGGACATGTTCATGGGCGGCGGTGATCACTTACCATCAGGTGACCTGCTGGCTCGTTTGCCTCCCATTATATAAATAAAAAATGTCATCAGTCATTGGACGTCTCGTTTTAAATTTCTCTACCTTGCGTCATTCTGTACCTACCTCCGTCATCCCGCGCCGTCTTAACAAAGGCCATCCACCGATTCGCGGTCGCTATTACATAGAATGATTGTCATCATAACAGCCCATTAATGTCCAACTGCAAGGACGGACCTCCTCCCGTGACGGAGGGTTACTTGGCCTACTAATACCACGCTGGCCAGACGGATTGGTATCGGGTTTAATTTCAAGTTTTCCTTCTTTTTATTTCGTAAAGATAATATTCACGGATACTCCCTTGGTCGGTTTTCAGTTACTTCTTTGATTTTCGTCAGAAGAAATGTCTACAGTTTACTTACACCGGGTGTGGAGGCGGTAACAACAGGTTTGCTACTGAGGAGAAGTGCAAAAAGTTATGTGGAGACTGAAAATAATTAAATCATTATCTTAAATTCATTTTAATTATTCCATATTTACTTTGTCTTTTCTTGATAAGAATAAATGATTTCCACAATAATTACAAATATAATATCTTATGCATTATTACTTATTCCAAATTATTTGTATTTATTTTAAAAGCCAATCCCGCACTACCGATTTACAATGTATCGCTTGGAATTAATAAACATCAATTAAACAGACACAAATAACATCCTGATTCAGGACAATAATTCGTGGATTGCAAAAAAAAAATTGTTACAGGCTACTTATGAAGGCTGTGAGTATAAAAGTATACCCCTATACTCAGATTACATTAATCATATCAGAGGGATATCTAATCAAAGGTGGCACAAACACTTTGATGAGATATCAAGAAGTAAAGGTACCTGGTATAAAACGGTGCAGTCTGAAATGCCTCATTGTCCATGGTTTCAAGAGAAGGAGATGGATAGGGGCACTGTTGTAGCGTTATTGAGACTGCGTTCAGGTCACATTCCATACAATAAATTTAAACATCTAATGGGCAAAACTCCATCACCAGACTGCAATGTCTGTGGAATGGTGGAAGATATATACCATGTATTGATGGAGTTTGACCGGAACGCAGGGAAAAGACTACTCTTATTTGAGGGAGGCTATGACGTGGGAGAATGTAATGTTATACTGGCTTCTCCATGGTCTAGGGAGGCTAGGCAATTATGCCAGTTATTAGTTTAATTTTAAGATGTTAATTACTTAGTATAGTATAAATTAATTAGTTTAATTTTATGTAAGTTGTAGTTATGTATTAGAATAGCCTTATATTTATGTATAATGGTTTTTAATAGGGGTGACATTATCATTAAGTGATAAATCCCCTTTAAATAAATAAAGATTTAAAAAAAAATTGTCCCTCGTGGGATTTGAGCCCACAACCTCGTGCACGGCAGCCGTCACCTTGACTGCCTGAATGGGGCGACTAAACTGGAGCAGTACCTTCCCTTTTACAAAAACCAACGTAAAGTAGTAGTTACTACTGTTCGGTGAGTATAAAGTACCGGAGGCCTAGCTATATGCTTCACATCCTCACCACTTATCTTAGGCAAGCTATAGAGAGCATGTATGCATATGGGGGGAGGGGCAAGATAGGTAGCAGCCTGGACGTCCCCTGGCACTACTGAAGTCCATGAGCGGTGGTCATCACTTACCATCAGGTGGCAGCTTGCTCGCCTGCCGCTATAAATATGTCTATTGAAAACACATGAATGGTGTAATAATACAATTTATTTAAGTTTGATACCTATACTCTATTCAAGATGGCATGAGAAATAATTTAAACATGTCAAACTTGTCAAACTGCATAAATGCCTAGGTTTTCAACCATTTTAACTAAAACATAACTAAACAATAAGTAACTTTGTATATGTTACAGGAAATGTATGAAATATTATTAAAAATAAGGCTTATTTCAGTATACAGTAGCATATGCATTCTTGGTCTCAGCCTAATCGGTTTAAATTGACAAAGTTACATACAAACTTTCATCCCCTATCTTATCCCTTTAGGGAAAGAATTTGTCAAAATCCTTTCTTAGCGGATGCCTACGTTATAACATCTACCTGTACCTGCATGCCAAAATTCAGCCAGATCTCTGCAGTGGTTTGGGTTCCTAGTATAAAGTACCGGAGGCCTAGCTATATGCTTCACATCCTCACCACTTATCTTAGGCAAGCTATAGAGAGCATGTATGCATATGGGGGGAGGGGCAAGATAGGTAGCAGCCTGGACGTCCCCTGGCACTACTGAAGTCCATGAGCGGTGGTCATCACTTACCATCAGGTGGCAGCTTGCTCGCCTGCCGCTATAAATATGTCTATTGAAAACACATGAATGGTGTAATAATACAATTTATTTAAGTTTGATACCTATACTCTATTCAAGATGGCATGAGAAATAATTTAAACATGTCAAACTTGTCAAACTGCATAAATGCCTAGGTTTTCAACCATTTTAACTAAAACATAACTAAACAATAAGTAACTTTGTATATGTTACAGGAAATGTATGAAATATTATTAAAAATAAGGCTTATTTCAGTATACAGTAGCATATGCATTCTTGGTCTCAGCCTAATCGGTTTAAATTGACAAAGTTACATACAAACTTTCATCCCCTATTGTTTTTTTTTCACCTCATTGCACATACATAAAATTACAAGTAAACATAATATAAGTCTCATGAGGTGTAAAATTAGGACCAGTCTCAGCATGATGCTGCAACGTTGATAGCTGCAGCGCTGTTATTCTGACTGGCCCCTTTTATGACGTCACGGACGCCAAACACCTAAAAAGTATATTAAAATAAGGGAAAAAAAACAGTACAAATAATAAATAAAAACCAAGACATAATATTTTTAACTTAACACAACTCAGTGTCATTTTCACATAATCGTTTCACGTAATCATACACTAGGAACCCAAACCACTGCAGAGATCTGGCTGAATTTTGGCATGCAGGTACAGGTAGATGTTATAACGTAGGCATCCGCTAAGAAAGGATTTTGACAAATTCTTTCCCTAAAGGGATAAGATAGGGGATGAAAGTTTGTATGTAACTTTGTCAATTTCAAACCGATTAGGCTGAGACCAAGCATGCATATGGTAGTATATACTGAAATAAGCCTTAATTTTAATAATACTTATAAACGCGAGCGAAGCCGCGGGAATAAGCTAGTGTGTGTATATAGTCGAAAATACGACTTTCCCACGCGCTAAAGTCACGATATCTCAAAAGCGATGCTTTGTAGGAGAAAAATGTCAAGATATTTTTTGTAGACAATTTTACGATCTACAAACTTTGTCTGAACCATTTTTCGATAGGTCTCGTTGTTTCAGAGATATACGCAAAAAATACAATTTTGTGACCTTTGACCTCGAATAAAAAACAACGCACAAGCGGGATCGATGGGGACTTTTGACATAAATATCATTTGTAATGACGTATTCAAGGCCAGAGGAGGGGCGCCACTGTGCCACGGTAAACATTGGCTCTGTTAAAAATATTTATTAAATACTTAAAAAGTTAATTAAAAAGTAAGCAACTCTTATGTGCAAATAGTTAAAGTGTATTGTGAGTGTGGGACATTAAAAATCATACAAAAAGACCTTAATAATTGAGTGTATTCCGAAATTCAAAATTTATAAACAATTCATCTTTTTATTTAAAACTGTGTTCTCGCAGCGGCTTTTGGACAATTTCAATATCAATCTGAATGTTAAAGTGTGTGTGCAATAGTGTAAACAAACCCTAAAAAGTGCTAATGAAGAATAAGTAAAATAAATAACCTCAACCTACTGATGACTTGCAAATATAATACTCCTTAGACTGTCTTAAACACAAGCAAGGAATAACGCCATCTGTTGTAATACAGTCACACTAACATCTCTAACTGCTAGCAAACAATAAGTCAATAAAAGGATCTAGTAATTCATTACCAACTCATAGAGGGCGTTACCTGTTTCAAAATAAAAGCCTTAACAATCAAATCATGGAAGAAGTCCTTAAAGCGCTAAAAGAAATAAAGAAGGAATTGGACGACCAAAAAGTGGAAATCCGCGAAACCGGAAAAACTATTACACAACAAGTTACACAAAATATTAATAATATTTTTGAAGAGAAATTTCTAGCATGGGAACAGAAGCACGAAAAACTAAAAGAAATATTGGAAAACCAGGAAAAAAGGATTTACTTTCTCGAAAAACAAGAAAGGAAAAAAAAATTAATATTTTTTGGCCTTGAAGAGACAGAGATATCGTACTCCAGCCTTGAGAAAATGATTATCAATTGGGTTCAACAATACTTCTCGCTAAAATTAACATACAGCGATATACAAGAAGTCAAGAGAATAGGCAAGAAATCTGATAAGCCACGTCCAATAGTGGTAATATTTTCAACATTAGGCACAAAAATAAAAATACTTAAACAAAAGGACGCACTTAGAGATACTCAATACTATTTTATAGAAGATTATCCGTAACAAGTATTTATAGAAAAGGAGAGAACTACACGAACAGATGAAAATCGAGAAAGAAAAAGGAAATATAGTTAAATTAAAATATGATAAACTAGTCATAATAAAATACAATCAGAAAAGACAACTCCACACTTCACCGCCAAATAACTCTCAACAACAACACGAGGTTAGCACACATGTTAATAAAAAGAACAAAACTATAAAAACACAGTCTTCTGTGCGAAGATCTAATAGTGTATCAGAAGGAGTTCTAAAACCAAGTATGCTAAACTTCTTGATCAAACAAAATACAAACACCACGACACCAGAGCAAGATGTGGATAAAAAACAAAACAATTCATAACAATTAAGGACCCCCTCCTGCACAGATTTTTATTTAAACAAACCATTACAAGGAAATAATAATAATCGTTTTCCAACCCGGTTGGTCACCGTGGAAGAGTACGACCAAAACCCTCCAAGCATAACAACACAAAACTCAACATATTATTATAATTATATAAATAAACTTTACATACTAACATATAATGTCAGAACCTTATTTTTTTATGAACGTCTTCTAGAGCTGACGGAAGCAGTGAAAAATATAAATTATGATTTAGTTGGACTGTTAGAAACGCGACGCCTGGGCACTAAAATAGAAGAATATGATAACTGTATACTGTGTCATATAGGACTTACGCAGGGACAGTATGGCGTTGGTTTTTTAATAAACTCACACCTTAAGAAAAACATAGAATGCTTCATTGGAATCACTGATAGAGTAGCATTACTAAACCTTGACATACAGGGCAACAAAATGTCTTTTATACAGGTTTATGCACCCACAGAAGCAGTAAATGAAGATGAAATTGAAAACTTTTATTCAAACTTGTATAGGGCCATTGATCTTGCTCATAATACATACATAATTATGGGTGATTTAAATGCAAAAATAGGCATACCAAGAAAAGATGAATACTTAATAATGAAACCACACGGCTACGGAATAAGGAACTTAAGGGGACAAAGACTCATTGATTTCGCACTTGAAAACAAACTTGCAATTTTAAATAGTTACTTCATGAAAAAACCAAACCGTAGATGGACATGGCGCTCACCTAATGGAGAATACAAGAATGAAATAGACTACATCTTGTCAAACAAACCTGCTATTGTTCAAAACATTGATGTGTTGAATCTTAATTTTTCTTCAGATCACCGACCGGTTAGAGCAATAATAACAGTCACTAAAGGTAAAAAAAACCGCTCTGGTTTTAGTAACACCCACAAAGCCACACTGAAGAGCGAGGAAGAAATAAAAAGATATAGGAATGCATCGTAACCCACCTACACTGCTTTGAAGAACTTAAAGAAAATTCCTCAGTCCAGTCCCAACACGATAATTTACTAAAAGCCATCACACAAGGCCTCCAGGACGCTAGAACTGTTAGTGTTCCAAGTACAAGTACTAGACATAAAATTTTATCAGAAAGTACTCTAGCACTTTTGAAAAAGAGACAATTATTACAAAATACAAAAATGAAAATAGATCTATGAAAAACGAGCTCTCAGCGTTGTATAAATTAGTAAGCAAACGTATAAAAAGCGACTATACAAGATACAGGTCACAAGTTCTTGAAAAGCACCTAAAAAACTCAGGAAGCTCAAAAAAAGCGTACAAACAACTAAAAACAAACAAGACATGGATAGGCGGGCTAAAAAACAAGGAAATATTTCTAAGTAATCGTAAGGACGTTATAGGAATCGCTACTAACTTCTACAAAAATCTCTACAGTGCTCAAGAGTACCAAAGTAAGAAGGAAAACAACCACCAGCCGGAGAAACGCACTACAAAATGTACACCATTCGACGTAACAGAAGTGACCCAAGCAATAAACAAACTAAAAACAAATAAAAGCCCTGGCTCCGACAAGATCACAAACGAGTGTATAAAATTAGCTGAACCATTACTAGCTCTACCATTAACCCAGCTGTTTAACCGCATCCTAGAGTCTTCTATAACACCAACACAATGGTCTGAGTCAGAGATTATCATTATAAATCTCATTTATAAAAAGGGCGATCCATGCGACGTCGCAAATTATAGGCCAATAAGTTTACTGCCATGTTTATATAAGTTATTCTCTTCGCTTATAAACCAAAGAATAAGTATTACATTGGAAGTAGAGCAGCCTGTGGAACAAGCGGGATTTAGAAAGAGTTTCTCGACTATAGATCATATCCACACTTTGGAGCTACTTCTCAAGAAATATCAAGAAAAGCAAAGAGCTCTATATAATAATATAGCTTACAAGACTATAAAAAAGCTTTTGATACTGTCTCACATCCAAGCATCTGGAGAGCACTACTAGAACAAGGGGTAGAGATGGAGTACATAAATGTATTACGAAGCGTCTATAGCAATAACACGGGTAGAGTAAAGCTAGAGAGAGTCGGTCCAAGCTTCCCCATCCAAAGAGGAGTCAGACAAGGCGACCCGACCTCTCCGAAACTATTCATAGCCATCCTAGAGTCTATAATGAGGGGTCTGAGCTGGGAAACTAGCGGCTTGTATATAGATGGAAAATACCTCAGCCATCTCCGATTTGCCGACGACTTAGTGCTCTTGTCAGAATCAAGTTCGCAATTACAAGTGATGATCCATTCATTAAACGAGGCTAGTAAGAAAGTGGGTTTAGAGATGAATCTTACCAAAACAATGGTAATGACAAATAGCACAGCTAAGATAATATCTGTAGATAATAAAAAATTAGAATATACAAACAAATATATATACATAGGAAAACAAATCAGCTTTGACAAAGACAGTAACTACTCTGAAGTAGAAAGACGTATTCAACAGACTTGGAATAAATACTGGAGCCTAAAAGACATTTTTAAGAGCAATATGCCAGTATATCTAAAGTCAAAGGCTATGTCAAGCTGCCTCCTACCATGTTTAACCTACGCCTGCCAGACATGGGCATACACAAACAGTGTCAAGAGAAAAATTACAACCTGCCAACGAGGTCTAGAGCGTAGCATGCTCAATATTAGAAAATGTAAAAGAATAAGACATACAAAGATAAGAAGCATAACTAAAGCTACCGATATCGTGTATGCTCAAAGATTGAAATGGAAATGGGCGGGACACGTAGCAAGACTGTCTGACGAGCGCTGGACCATAAGAGCTACACGGTGGAAAGGCCCATTTGGTAAACGTTACCGAGGCAGACCGGTTACGAGGTGGGAAGACGAAATAATAAGAACGGCTGGTACAAATTGGATGACAAAAGCGAATGATAGAGAAAAATGGCATTCCTTGGAGGAGGCCTTCACCTGCAGAGGGGTTCTTGCAAACCTTACATAATAATAATTAGATTAGTTAACTTTTTTTCACTTACTTACAGTTTACTTTTAATATTTAAAACTAGGATTAAGTATAAAGTTTTGTTCTATTTTTTTGCAAGAAATAAAGAGCCTTTTTTATTTTTATTTTTATTATTCAAGGCCTGCACAAAGATCCAGCTTGTTGGGAATTAGTGCAAACTGGAATGTCTATTTTGACTGGACTAATATTTAATTTTGTCACATTATGACATATTTATGTCGATATATCATGTCGATTAGTTCGTATGTAATGTTTGAAAAGGAAAAAGAAACTTTAGATTGTAAGCAGCAAAATGAGGGAAGTAATAATACTATTAATCTACTGTTGCCCTCCTCCCTGTGTTCCTCCATTATGATATCAAGAGGGCCAATAATTTTGTTAAAATACTATGGAAGTTAGCTAAAATTACAGAAAAGGTAGCAAATAGTAGATTATTTCACATTTGTATGACAGACATTGTAGACTTGGTAGCAAGCAAAGGTAGCAAGGGTACAATATTATATCGACTTGATGATTCTCAAATATTTAATTGTAAGATTTTTGTTTGTAAGGAAGTCATTAAACGTAAGTAAAGTCCATTATGGTTTTACAACATTTTCTTTGTCTAATTTGCTTACTTCTACTCATTATTTGGATTAGGTGATAGGTAAGGTTTTTTGAAAGGTACAAATACAATACTACTAGAAAGTATCTTTGCCTGAACTCAAAGGAAGGTTCGCAGGGTGATGCAGCATTCCTTGACCCTTTAGAAAACTGTTACGTTAAACTTAAGATTGACTCTGACATATCTATTATGCATATTGAGTTGATCGCAATAGCAGAAGCTCTTGCGTATATTGAATCAATTTCTTTTGATAAGTATGTTATCTTGACTGATTCCAAAAGTTCTTTGCAACAATTGGCTCGGTGTACCTCTCCTTCTATGCGAGGCGTACCGATTGCCTATTGTATATTAGAGTCGACCTTGCGTTTAAAGACCTGTGGTAAAGATATATTTCTGCAATGGATTCCATCCCACATCCAATTACAAGAAAACGATACTGTAGATATGTTAGCAAGACAAGCGACGATAGATGGAACTTCATTTGGGGTTACTCCTTTATTTACTGACTTTATATCTTTACTTAAACATCAGTGCAGAGTCAAGTGGCAAGAATACTTTGACGAGCGATCAAAAGAAAAAGGTATTTGGTTCAGATACCTAAGTTCCCGTGGATTGACAATAACATATTGAACCGCAAAATGTTAGTGATAGCTCTCAGGCTCCGCTCTGCACACATCCCATCAAATAGTTTTGGTTTTATGATGAAAAAACTACCTTCTCCTAATTGCGTGGAATGTGGTGTGGTAGAGGACGTTCAACATATTTTGATGGAATGTGTGAGGAACGAAGGATACAAAAGATCTTGTTTTGGCCAAAGTCAATCATTTGATGTAGGTTGGTGTAATTCATTATTAGCCTTTCCAATATCACAAAGCGCATTTCCATTTATTAGTTAGCAGATTTAGGTTTAAAGAAGTAGGTTTATGTATATTTTATAATTTTTGTTATTTTTTTCTTACTGCATAAGTAATTGTTTTTTCTAATGGGGCAATAAGGTCGCTCAGCGACAAAGCCCATCAATAAAAAAAATAAAAAATCTTTGTCTGAACTGAAAGACCCAGAATAAAAAAGGGTCCTGTTGGCTGAATAAAAGTTTTATGGTTATATTTCTTATATAAAAATAAGTCGGGTTTTCCTTCCTGACGCTATAACTCCAGAACGCACGAACCGATTTCCACGGTTTTGCATTCGTTGGAAAGGTCTCGGGCTCCGTTAGGTTTATAGCAAAAAAAAAATTGGAAAAATTTCAACGGAAAAGTGGGAAAATCTTTTTTCACATACACATAATACAGCGCCATCTCTGATACATAGCATGTACTACAAACGCCGGTGCGTGATACATTGTTTGACAGCTACTCATTTTTCTCTGCTCAGTTAATTTCATATATTGGTATTGTGTTCACTGTGAATTGCAAAAAAAAAGGAAAAAAGTAAGTTTTTCGTTTCCTTACATTTTAATTGGAAACCATCAACATTTAAATTCAAATCAATCACGTGTATTGTGCAAAATTTTTTTCAATTTGACCCGTTAAATATGTTGAGTGCATTTACAATTATATTTAAAATATTATTACAATAATATCTGTGGCTACTAAAATTAAGTTGGGATGAACGGGTGCCTGAGAATATTAAAATAATATGGATAAAATTTATTTCTTACTAACAAACCCGGTGAACTCCGTTTCGCCACCAGATGGCTTCGTTTTATGTAAAATTTCGCAAAAAAATCTAATAGTGACAAGGAACCCCAGTTTCAGATTGGCCACAGGTGTTTTCCACTGATGCACTAGGTCGCATGTATACTATTCATCCTAGAAATGATGAATGTTTTTATTTGCGACTGCTGTTGGTAAATGTACGTGGACCAAAATCATTTGCGCATTTGAAAACTGTGATGACCACCAATGCTAAACATATTAAGAAGTGTGTAAACTATTGGGTTTGCTGGAGAACGATTCTCATTGGGATTTGACACTTGCGGATTCAGTAGTTTCATCAAATGCGTTCCAAATACGAACGCTGTTCGCAATTATCATCACCACATGTTCTTTTTCACAACTAATTCAGTTATGGAACAAATACAAAGACGACATAATTATGTGAAGATATCTTGCATCCCTTGCGCATTTAAACGAATAATCCTGACATCCAAATAACCGATGAAATCTACAATGAAGGATTGATTCTAATTGAGGATCAATGATTTACTAACAACCAACTAACAAACAACTGATTGAGGTAGGAATGATTGCGTCAAATCGTTCGATGCATGATGCATTAAACCAAGAATTAACATAAGCCGCAAAAGATAATTGCTTATTATGTTTACAACAAGGATTATGGAAGGGACAATGTACAGAAGTTTAAAAAATACTTACAAGCACTTTCGTGGTCGGAAACATATATGAAGCCTGACACTAACACAGCTTTTAACGAATTTCACGAAACAATCTGTCTTTTCTATAATCTGTGCTTTCCCAAGATAAAAATAAAAGTAAATCTACGTAATAAACACAAACAAAGATGGATAAGTAAAGGTCTAAGACAAAGTTGTAAGACTAAGGGCCAGATTCAGAGACCGCACTTTGTCTTTACTTTAGCAAAGTCTAGTTATTATCTCTGAATTTGAACAACATTAAAGTAATTTTTCGCATGAAAAAGTTTACTTTCATTATTTATTACTACAAAGTAAACTTTTCATGCGAAAAGATTACTTTAATGTTGTTCAAATTCAGAGATAATAACTAGACTTTGCTAAAGTAAAGTCAAAGTGCGGTCTCTGAATCTGGCCTTAAGAGGCGCCTGCGTTATCAGTATTACAAAAATAAAAATCTGACAAATAAAAACAATTACAATAATTACTCGGTTCTACTAAAAAAATGTATTTATATGTCAAAAAAGAACTCGAATATTAAATACATCAGTTCAAATGATAACAAATGTAAAGCCACATGGAATGTCATCATAAGTGAGATCAATACTAATACTATGCCTAGGAATAATATTAGTCAAATAAAATTTTTATAATCTACAATTTAAATAATCTACAAATTAATATATTAAAAACAAATTTGATACAGTTCCAAACAGGGCTCGGATACCGGTTAAATTTTCAAACCGTTATTATGTACTTGACCGCAAAACCTTTACATTCGGTTTCGTTCGCTAAACCGGTTTATTTAAACCGGTATTTAGAACAGTATTTATATAAAGGTTTTATCGGATTAAACGGTTTAGAACAATAAAAACCGGTTAATACGGACACTATAGTGTGTCCGTATTAACCGGTTTTTATTAAACCGTAATAACCTAAAGAAATGCCGCGCGCTGTTTAGATTTTACTCAGGTTAACATCAATGTGGATCATTCGTACCTAAATGTTACCGAATAAAAAAGAATAAAGGAAAATAAAAGAGAAGTTTTTTTTAAATTCTGGAATGTATTAATCTGCACAAATATAAGTACTTATATCTATGTCACAGTCAAAGTAATAAATATGAATATTATACATAATAACTTGCCGTTATATATAATGGCTACTCAATTTTGATAAAGTGATAAATGTCGCAGAATTAATCACATTAACTAGCCATTATAAATAATATCTTCAAACACTCAGATAATGTAATAAAACAAGTAGGTAAAGATTACTAGATTATATTTATATGATACGGAGCGGTTGATTTATCTGTGGTTACTATTTATATATGTTACGGGCAATTTGATAAGTCCGGGCACTATTAATAATGACCGGTCTGTATTAATAATGTCCGACTCAATTGGGCAATGTGATTAATACAGCATAATTAATCGCTTTTCCCGGCCATTATGAATAATGCCCACCCTGTCTTGGGCAAAGAAATAAAATAGGTGAACTGTAGTGTTTTTGTTTATTAAATGAAATTAAACTGACAAAATTTTCATGAAAAGTAAACAAAAAATAAACTATTGGACATAGTAGTTAAAAAATAAACATTTTACTTAAATGTTTCTGGCACTCGCCGGCCGTTGCCGCGGCCCGCTCGCTTCGCTCGCTCGGCTCGTGCGCGTTGTGGTCGCCATACTAACCTAACCTAACCAACTGTTTCTGACTTTTGGCTTAATTTTAGGTTTTAGCTTTTTTTTAAGCTATCTCAAACACTAACTTATTACATGGACCACGGGCCGTCGGCCATTATTAATAAGGGCCGGTCAAAGTGATAAATTTATCACTTTGGCCATCGTTATTGGGCCTTATTAATAAAGACCGGTCCTTATTAATAATGCCCAGTTAATCACGTTGCCCATAACATATATATCGCAGGGAAATGAGGAAACCAGGGATTTCACGAAATCACTAGGGATATGACGAATTCCCATTTGTACTAGAAAAGAAATGCTTATATTTTTGTTTGTAGATTAAAAAACCCAAGGATTCCAACTTCTATAGGTTACGTTAGGTTAGAACTGTGACCATAATGTCTTTACCTATAATACTTGTGTGTCATAAAACAGGGTAATATAATTGTTTAAATATCCTATTTTTTCTTGCTATAAAGTAATACGTCCTAAAATAAAATATTAAGGCAAAAGTCAGAAACAGTTGGTTAGGTTAGGTGAGTACGGTGACAAAAGGACGCACGAGCCGAGCGAGCGAAGCGAGCGTGCCGCGGCAGCGGCCGGCGAGTGCTAGAATATAGTACTCATAATAATTAAGGTAATAATTAGTTGGTTATACCGTATATGATACTTTGACTAACTTTGATCAGCTATTATAAATAATATCTAGATGAAGTGATAAATTTATCACATTGTCTAGTCAATTTGGATATTATTTATAATGACCAGTCCTTATGTATAGTATCTATTCCCTATGTCCACTAAGATCCATTGAAAAGATCCATTGATGGATCTTTTTACACTTAAAATCACACACTTATGTCCACTTTAATCCATGATCCGAAAATATTTTCAAAATGGATCTTTTAGCACTAACGAGTGTAATAAAATCCATTGTAAAAAATAAAGTTAAAAATAAAAACTTTACTGACAGAATTTTAAACATTCAGACAACTATGTAACGTCACGGTCGAATCATCACAACCAATTTAAGTATAAATAATTAAAGTTTTTATTTTATTTTTATCTATCAAAAATAAAAAAGGGGTATTATGCGACGGCTTCAAATACCACAAGAAGACGCCGTACGAGCAGGATTTAGTACTATGGAGATGTCGTTTTTGGATTTTGCATCTTGCTTTATAGAAACTATAAAATAACCTAAATATTTATATTTCTCTAGCCCAATTTTTTATTAAGTCTTGTATACTACTCCTTCAAACAAAATTGATGGCCGATGGCGTTCACCAAATATGGACCAAATATTGCTCTCACCAATCAATCAATCACCACCCCATCTCAAATAAATAAAAAAAAAAATTTATACTTACTATTAAAATTTTGATTGGTTTTCTAGACTTTTATTTACCTATTAAAAAGGGCTACTGTAGATGCAGCTTTATAATGGATTTTAAAAAGATCCATTTTTAAAATAATTTCGGATCATGGATTAAAGTGGACATAAGGTGTGCGATTTGAGTGTAAAAAGATCCATGGATCTTTTTAATGGATTTTAGTGGACATATGTCCACTAAGATCCATTGAAAAGATCCATTGATGGATCTTTTTACACTTAAAATCACACACTTATGTCCACTTTAATCCATGATCCGAAAATATTTTCAAAATGGATCTTTTAGCACTAACGAGTGTAATAAAATCCATTGTAAAAAATAAAGTTAAAAATAAAAACTTTACTGACAGAATTTTAAACATTCAGACAACTATGTAACGTCACGGTCGAATCATCACAACCAATTTAAGTATAAATAATTAAAGTTTTTATTTTATTTTTATCTATCAAAAATAAAAAAGGGGTATTATGCGACGGCTTCAAATACCACAAGAAGACGCCGTACGAGCAGGATTTAGTACTATGGAGATGTCGTTTTTGGATTTTGCATCTTGCTTTATAGAAACTATAAAATAACCTAAATATTTATATTTCTCTAGCCCAATTTTTTATTAAGTCTTGTATACTACTCCTTCAAACAAAATTGATGGCCGATGGCGTTCACCAAATATGGACCAAATATTGCTCTCACCAATCAATCAATCACCACCCCATCTCAAATAAATAAAAATAAAAATTTATACTTACTATTAAAATTTTGATTGGTTTTCTAGACTTTTATTTACCTATTAAAAAGGGCTACTGTAGATGCAGCTTTATAATGGATTTTAAAAAGATCCATTTTTAAAATAATTTCGGATCATGGATTAAAGTGGACATAAGGTGTGCGATTTGAGTGTAAAAAGATCCATGGATCTTTTTAATGGATTTTAGTGGACATAGGGTATCTATTTAATTACTTTGGCTGTAACATCTGTATTATAAAGAGGTAAAGTTTGTGTGTTTGTGACGTTGTAGGGGGTAGGGGAGGTGGGCCTAAAACGGGTACCCCGCCTAAAGCGGGTACGCTTTTTAATTTGCGCGCCGTAAGTAAAGTTTCAAATCTGTGAGTGCAGTGTTGTGTCTCGAGCATCAACCAATCACATGCAGTCGGCTCCCTACAGTGGTACAAGCCCATTTAAGACAATATAAAAAAAATGTTTTTTTTCTATTTCCACTAAAAAATATTGGTTTGGAATAGTTGTGTTCACTTAAAAATTATGTACCTATAATATTTTTTCAAAAGTTTTACCGTATGCTTTTGCTAGTGTTGTGCTATTCTACGGAAACTTGTGGCTGCATTTGTTTAAATTTTAAGGTTAAGAAGTATAAAAACTAAAACGAGCTCTTGGGCAGAACGGCTACGGGTAAATAGGGTACCTGTTTTGCTTTGCCTTTGGTAGAGGTTCCTATTATCGTGACAGCTGTCAGGAATAACTTTTATTTTGACGAGATTAGAGATTGATGAGATGAGACGGTTTTTTATTTTTACTGAGACGTTAAAGTTGATTTATGATGAATGATAATATTAATAGTATAAATATAGAATTAGGTAATTTACTAAAATCTCATTGTATTGTCCATTAATCTCGATAATTACGCTATACCCGTTTTGCCCAAACGCCGTACCCGTTTTAGGCACCCCACAGGGCAAAACGGGTAGATTAAAGGTTTTTTTTTGTTTTATGTTTTTGTTGAAATTATAAAGATAATGTTTATGTTTGTTATTATTTTAGGTTCTTTATTAATTACAATTACATATTTGAAAAGTTAAAACAGAAGTTTAAAATATTTTTTCTAAGACATTTTTATTGTACTTCTCCCTTAGCGTACCCGTTTTAGGCCCACCTCCCCTAATCTCTGGATCTACAGAACCGATTTTAAAAATTCTTTCTGTAATTAATACCTAGTTCATTTATCGAGTGGCATAGGCTATATAGTATCTCGCTGTATCTAATAGGAGTGGAGCAGTAATGAAATATGTTTAAAAAATGACGCGTCTTTTTCGCCGCCTATCGAAGTGGGCACGGGTCAGCTATATATATTTATAATATTAACATTTTTATAAATATTTGGTAAAATTAAAAACAAAAGTTTTTCAATATAGGATCCTGCCGTTTGGCAAAATACGTTTGGTTAAATTTCACTTTAAAAACATTTATTATCGTAGTTATTTACATATTTGAAAGCTGAACTCACCGAGAAGTACGTAGAGGATCTTCCAACCTACTGCTTATTCGATTGCATTACGCATTTAAAACGCAAATAATAATAAACACACTTACCGTATATCATTATTTGCATTTTGATTGCGTTACCAATCTAATTTGTATTATTAAACAGGGAGTTCAACTATCAAGAGGAATGATAAACTAGTAGGAACGACAGTCTCTCTCTTCAACTAGAGGGAATCTAACGAACAAAGTAAAATATTTGGCAAAATTAGTCTTGGATAATAATAATATCATCTTGCTAATTTCTTAAAAATTTGCTTTCGATTTTTTAACACAAAATGAGAGCATAATAAGTACCTAAGTATAGGTAAGTTGTTTGTTAATGACTCTTAATAAGTCATTCTTAAGTAGTAAAAAAATTGTCTGGAACAACATGAAACTGTTATTCGAAGTCTTTTAACAAAAAAGTCCTCTAAAAAATTAACTAAAAGACAATCAATCACTCAATCAGTTTTGTCAAATTAAAATAATATTTTAATACCGTACATGATAATAATTTTGTCAAAACTGACAAAATTATTTGTGATACAAATGGTTATTTCTAAGAATCAAAATGTCTCTCGTCTTCATACCGCGCCGCTGTGCGACAAGTTGCAACGCGTTTAACGACATGCCGTTCGTCGAATAAACCGGTTAATTTAGGTAAAAATATAGTTCTTAAAACGTTTACGTTCATAAGAAAAGTTCGGAGGAAAACCGAAATAAACCGGTATTAAGCGGTATTTTTCAAACCGGTTCCGAGCCTTGGTTCCAAACATACAAAGCAAATGAGGTTCCTATTATCGTACAACATAACGGAATACAAGTAAATACTGTAGACGAATGTGTATTTTTGGGTATCACGTTAGACAAGCACTGCAGTTGGAAACAAGATATAGAGAAACTAACCTCTAAGATAGACAGATTTGTGTACGTATTAAAAAAAATTAGGCAAACTGTAGATGTACATACTGCGCTAATTGCTTATCATGCTTATGTTTCTTCTTTAATTAGATACGGTATAATAGTATGGGGCAATTCAGTAGACATGGATAGAGTCTTTGTTACTCAGAAAAAATGCATAAGAGCAATATGCGGTGCTAACTTCCTAGACAGTTGTAAACCACTATTTACTAAGCACAGAATACTTCCTCTGCCTTGCTTATACATACACGAATGTGTACGTTTGTAAAAAAATACCCGAATCTCTTTGAAAGTTTCAATCATATGTCTAGGCACCAAAATAAACTGAAACTGCCACAAATCCATTTGGAATTATTTAAAAGAAATGCATTTTGTATGGCTGTTAAGCTATTTAATAAAATTCCCCAAGCCATTAGACAGTTGCCTTTAGCAACGTTTAAAAACAAATTATTTACTTTCCTCTTGGAAAAATGTTACTATAGTACTAAGGAATACCTAGAAGATAAGTAAAATATAGAACATGTTTTTGTACTGCTAATGTAACTACTCTATCTATCTCTATCATCAAGTGTAATTTTGTAACTATCTAATATAATTTAATTTTGTTCTTTTAATGTAATTGATGAATGTAATATATTAATTATAGTAATAACATATTAAATTACTTATAGTGACATAATATGTAAATGTAGTTGTAATAATAATTGAATTTAAATTAATTAATGAAAGGAAAACTAGCTTTAAGTATTAATATTTGTACACCTACACAGGGAGAATATGGACTGCACTAAATATTATTTATATACCATCATTGTACCTACACCCTATTCTGACAAATAAATGCATTGATTTGATTTTGATTTTGATTTTTAAAAATTAATAATATTTTAATATCAGATCCCATAAAAATAGCATCATCATTTAATGAATATTACGTAAATTCATGTAATAAAACAGATAATAACATTTACCCGAATACTAAAGTAGATACATCTGTCAACTCAATGTTTCTGTACCCAATGTCTGAAAAAGAAGTACAAAATGAAATCACATCCCTTCATAACACAGCATCGGAGGGTTATGATGAAATTAACACTAACATTATAAAAGCTTGCAGTAACGAACTATCCTTAATTTTAACTTATTTAATTAACATATCATTTTTACATGGCATTTTTCCGGAAGCGCTAAAACAATCAATAGTTAAGCCCCTATTTAAAAAAGGTGATAAGTGTGATATCAAGAATTACAGACCTATAACGCTGATACCTATAATATCTAAAATATTTGAGAAATGCATGTATAAGAGATTGATAGAGTTCTGTAAAAAATATGAAATTATAAGTAATGACCAATATGGATTCCAAAAGCAAAAATCTACAACTTTAGCTATGTACTCTCTTATGGAAGTCATTTTAAATAATATTAACGGTAATAACTTCACTACAGGTCTCTTTTTTGACTTATCAAAAGCCTTTGATCATATTTCACATAAAATTTTGTTAAACAAGCTGAATGCTATTGGAGTAAGGGGACCCGCGTTGCAGTGGATAACATCATACTTATCTAACAGACGTCAATGTGTCATAGTTAACGATGTTAATAAAGATAAACATCTCATACCATACTCATCAGAGTACATAGTAAATAAGTGTGGTGTGCCTCAGGGCAGCGTACTAGGCCCAATATTATTTTTGCTGTACATTAATGATATCGTAGATACCACAAATGTATTTTGTTTGCCGACGATATATCTATCATTGTCACATCAAATAAAAAGGTTAATACAGTTAAGGACCATGAGCAAGACATTAATAATACAGTTGACAAACTACTTCATTGGCTTGACATAAATAGTTTAGAAATAAATTTAGGAAAATCTGTTTACGTGCAATTTAATAAAACATATAATTACAAAAATGATATAAAACTTAGTGTAAATAAAATCAATGAAATATCACACACGAAATTCTTAGGTGTAATAATTGATGAGCATATTAACTGGAAGGTACATATAGATAGTGTTAGTACCAGAATTAATAAATTTGTATATGCCCTCAAACAAGTAAAAAATGTTACTAACATAAAAACTGCAGTTATGTCATATAGGGCTTATGTAGAATCCTTATTACGCTACGGTCTAATTATATAGGGGAATAGTACCGATGTAGATAGAGCATTTATTGCTAAAAAAAAATGCATAAGGTCGATATGCGGAATTCAGCCACAGGAATCCTGTCGACCAAAATTTAAAGAGCTTGGCTTGTTACCATTGCCATCACTTTACATTTATGAAATGTGTATGTTTGTGCGTAAAAATATTAAATTATTTACAAAAGTAAATGATGTTCATCCTCGTAACAGACGAGACCCAGACAGACTAGTGCTTAATGATTTACCAAGATTAACAAAATACAATAAAAATTGTCTAGCAATGAGTGTACGCATTTACAACAAGCTACCTAAGATTCTCAAAACATTAAGTAAAAATGTGTTTAAAATACACTCTTACATAAGTGGCTTGCTAATTATAATTTCTACAGTGTAAAAGAATTCTTGGAGAAAAAATATTGACATTGTTAACTACTTTGTAATGAAAAGTATTTTGTAATTTGTCTGTTGTTGGCTTTATTTTGTAAAATTTTTGTATGCTACGTGACTACTAGCAAAACATGTAAGTGCTATATACAGGGTGTCCCAAAACTCGACGTTAATTCGAAACCGGGTGATAAGGCAACTCACGCTGGTCATCAGAAAAATATATAAAGAAATCCAAGTCGCATGGTTGTAAAGTTATAGGCATTTGAAAAAAAACGCAAAAATTCCCACTTTGTGACAGTCTTTGCCCTCCTGTTGTCACAAATCTTAACTTTTACCAACTTTTTTTTCTGCTGTGTTACCCTGAATAGTGCCTCTTTAAACTCTAATAAATAATTTAAAACCAGCTGGTCTAGTTTTCATATCAATAGGACTTATTTCTTAGAATAAAATTTATAATGAAAAAAATGTCCAGTTTGAACTGACTGTAGTGAAAAAAAAATGTACTACGCGAGTTTGGCAAATTACGCCAAAAGTTGGCGCATTTAGTAAGGATTCGAAAATGGTATAATACTTGGTAAATTGTTGCTGCTACCATGGACAAAAAAATGCTTTTTATTAAAATTTCGGAGCCGATTCCAATGCTGTATAAGTTAAACGGCTAAGTAGTTGAGCCAGAAGGAGTCACCAAATCAAGTGAAAAGTAGTAGAAACTGTGGTATTAGTTGAAAGTGCCAAAAAGTACAGCCCATCGCAATTTTAAAAAGTCACGAATTACACTCATTACATTCATGCAAATTATGCATGTTCATGTTGCTGTCTTTTTTAATGTTAAATTATTAGGCTAAAACTGTTTTTTTAAAAGCGAGTTATTTCAATACCTCTTCAATATTGTCCGGGAAAAAATTACTCGATGTTGGTAGTCTCCGGATACTAACGATTGTACTCGCAGTACTAACGTGGTACGGGAGAAATTCGTGTGTTTTTAAAATACGATGGGTATGGTATTTTTTGACACTTTCAACTAATACCACGGTTTCTACTACTTTTCACTTGATATGGTGACTCCTTCCGGTTCAACTACTTAGCGGTTGTACTTATTCAGCATTGGAATCGGCCCCTAAATTTTACTAAAAAGCATTTTTTTGTCCATGATAGCAGCGACAATTTACCAAGTATTATACCATTTTCGAATCCTTACTAAATGCGCCAACTTTTGGCGTAACTTGCCAAACTCGCGTAGTACATTTTTTTTTCACTACAGTCAGTTCAAACTGGACATTTTTTTTATTATAAATTTTATTCTAAGAAATAAGTCCTATTGATATGAAAACTAGACCAGCTGGTTTTAAATTATTTATTAGAGTTTAAAGAGGCACTATTCAGGGTAACACAGCAGTAAAAAAAGTTGGAAAAAGTTAAGATTTGTGACAACAGGAGGGCAAAGACTGTCACAAAGTGGGAATTTTTGCGTTTTTTTTTCAAATGCCTATAACTTTACAACCATGCGACTTAGATTTTTTTTTATATTTTTCTGATAACCAGCGTGAGTTGCCTTATCACCCGGTTTCGAATTAACGTCGAGTTTTGGGACACCCTGTATATATAAATTAACACCTTTGTATACCATGTTTTATGCAAATAAAAGATTTATGTTTATGATTTATGTTTATTAAATTGAGAGCTGCAATACATTATTGATACATTGCAGGAATTCGTTCGAAATAATGTGCCGTTACTAAATGAACAGGAAAAACAAGTAAACGAAACATTAATGCAAGCGGTGGACAATAATACTGGTGGTCTATTCTTCCTGGACGCACCTGAAGGAACAAGGAAAACATTTGTTATATTCGATCAAGATGTGACACAGCTTTGGCATTAGTATCATCTGGAATTGCGGCGATTCTTCTAGATGTCGGTCATACAGCACATTCTGCGCTTAAGTTGCCACTCAATTTAAACACAATTGATCCTGTAAAATGTAATATTTCCCGATCCAGTGCAATGGGAAAATTGTTGATGCAATGCAAGCTCATTGTTTGAGATGAGTGCACAATGGCACATGAGAAATCACTTGAAGTACTTAACTTCACACTAAAGGATCTTCGGCGAAATAACAATATCTTTGGCGGCTTGATGACATTGTTAGCAGACGATTTCAGTCAGACTGTTGCCCGTGGAACGCCTGCAGATGAAATGAATACTTGCCTGAAGGCATCAACTTTATGAAATAACGTAAAAACATCGCTGACCACTTATATGAGAGTTCAACTTCAAAATGATCAAAGTGGTGCACAATTTTCCAAACAATAGTTAACTGTTGCAAATGGAAACGTCCAAGTTGATGCGACATGGTGGGAAGCCGATGGATGAGGCAGGACAGGACCTTGGACTTGGAGACTTGGAGGAGGCCTATGTCCAGCAGAAGACGTCGATTAGCTGATATTATGATAATGATGATGCGACATCTGGATTAATTACTCTTACCAACGACTTTTGCCGATTTGTAGTCTCTCAATTAGGTCTTATTGAAAATGTTTTGCCAAACATTAGTGAGAATTTTCAGAATAATAATTATGCTTGGTTAAGTCAACAAGCAATTCTTGCCGCATATAGTACACGCACTGAATTTCACCATTCAATTAAAAATTGCTGGCAATTTGGTGACATACAAGTTCTTTGATTTCATAACAAATCTCAATATAAAAAAAAAATTCTTCGTCTTTAGATGACCAAACGAAATGTTACATAAAACGAAACCATGGCGAAACGGAGTTCGCCGGGTTTGCTAGTTTCTTATAAACTAATAACTTAAATACAGCTTATATTTTCTAAAGGTACAAACTCACCGCTACTCACGGACATACTCCACAGGTCAAAATACCTTCAAACCCCGGAGGGTCCTGCTGGAAATAAACTCTAATTTTCTGTGTAACTGTTGAGGTACAAATTATATCTTTACACTAGTCGGAAGGTACAAACTATTACCTACGTGGAATTCTGGTTTTCAATCGAAACAGACGCAGGGTCCTGCTGGGTATACGGACACTTGTTGGCATAATCTCGTTTTACCATAATTTCATTTGTACTAATATTTTTAGCTATATAAAAAAAATGTTTAAACCCCGAGTTAGAGCAGTCCGACTAGGATAGTTTAGGTTAGGTTTATTCTTTAAACAATCCAGAGGTAGGAGACCCGCGAAGCGTGGCTCCGTCGAGCTTATTTGGCATTATGAAATTATGCCAAATATCAGAGTGGCATACTAAAATTATGGCATTAAAAATTATGGCAAAAGACTATTCAATCTGAAAATGCTAGTAAAAAAAGGGACATTTTTTTATGGAGAAGTTTGATATTTTGTTTTTCATCATCATATCAGCTAATCGACGTCCACTGCTTGACATAGGCCTCCTCCAAGTATTGCTACCATGTGTCTGTGCCTCCCTTATTTAGCGAAATCCGATGTTATGTTAATACTTAATAAAAAAAATGCAAGTTCCTACTATTAAAATAGAAAAAGATTTTTACAAATAATCCTTAAGTACTAAGTTTTAAAATTACCTATAATTTCGAGTAGACAAAGACCACTTATAATAAATCAATATGATAAGTATGTAAATTATATTTGAATTTTGTTATATTTTTTTATTTGAAACAAGTTTACAGGTGTCGTGTGGTTTATCAATTTCAATAGCTAAATTTCACTTTTGCATGGCATTAAATTTATACTCCGTGTGGTAACGGATTAAGGATAAAATACGTCACCACCCCATCTCATCCCATGGGTATCGTAAAAACCGACTAAAGGACTATCCGTGAATATTATCTTTACGAAATAAAAAGAACGTAAACTTGAAATTAAACCCTATACCAATCCGTCTGGCCAGCGTAGTTTTGTAGGCCAAGTATCCCTCCGTCACGGGAGGAGGCCCGTTCCTGCAGTGGGACATTAATGGACTGTTATGATGATGATAATGGTATTTACACTGTTTCAGGTCAAGCATGCTCGCGCATCCCACGTGATCTGCTCGGTGGCACTCGTACATAACTGGCTAATAGTGAATTTAATCCTTTTTATCCTACCTAAATAATAGGTCTTTACCTATGAAATTGCCGATTTTTTTCGCCGCAGTCTTTAGCCTCCATTTTCTTTTAAAACATAGATTGCTTGTATTATTTTTGTAATTTGGTAAATACAGGACATTACCAACAACTAACAAAAGATAATTAAGAAAAATAATTATTATTTGTATTAGTAATAACCATTTTACCATTTAAACAAATGTAACTTCTTCCCTTATATTTTTTTCTTATGATTATAATGCTAAAAGTTAGCTAAGATGTGCGCTATTACTTATACCAAATTTCATTCTATTAAGTTGAATAATTATTGAAAAAACTAAGAAACGTTAGTATGAAAAATCAAACTTTGTTTAAAATCTCAATACAAATTGGCAATTTCATAGGTAAAGACCTAATATTATAAATGCGAAAATTTGTGAGGATGTATGGATGGATGGATGGATAGATGGATGCTTGTTACTCTTTCACGCAAAAACTATAGAATGGATTTTGATAAAATTTGGAATAAGTATAGGTAGTTTAGGGTGTAGAATAACATTTAACCTACCTGTACACTGCGGGGGAAGCCGCTGCCATCAGCTAGTGGTTAATTAATCGATTATATTATTTAATGTTAATCGAATATTAATATACTCATTCAAGGTAAAAAAAAATATTACACATTCACACATCGCAAAGTCCCAAAACAAGCAGAGAGATATACTATGGGTATCAAGAGCCGTTGCTTGAAAATTACACTTTTAATGATCACAGCACCCTACTTACAAATTAAAAATGACCAATAGGAAAGCTAAGATTCGAGCTCGCGTCGACGCACGATCATCAATCTTACCAGTAGCCACGAGTCAGTTGAGAGTGATAGACAACGCAGCTCCACTATAATTTTATCTTGCCAAAACAATTTTTTTTTTACCTAAAATACAGCCGTTTGTTCAAATCTTGTTAATTAATTGTGAATGTTATACAAATAGTGTGGGCTAGTGGAGATAAGTTATAAATTTTTGTTAATAAATAAAATACTTTTTACCGTTTTCAATTAGGCTATTATCAGGGGCTAATACGGGCCACGCTCGAGGCGGGTACATAGGCCGGCCCTTATTATACATATAGAATGTAAATTAATTTTAACAAACTTCAATAGACTTCGTTATTTTAATACATGCCATAGTTATTATTATTAAGCATGTATTTGTTATTATTTTTGTATCATAAATCATCCCTAATATCTTTAATTAACTTAAAAGTGTCCAAGTTGTTGATCTCGATAACAATAGATTTTATAATAAGGATAAGAAGGGCCACATACGTGGCCTGTCTTATACCGTACTACTTATTTATTAAAAAAAAATGTTCTAGTTTTGTAATTTCCATAGATAATATTTAAAAAGTTACAAACTCATTGTTTACGTGTGTGATTATTTTGACGATATGTTATAGTTAAAGGTTTTTATGACATGTTTTTGCTACGTTAGTTTATTAAGAGCCATTGCTAGTTTTTCCTTTGATTAAGTAATGTTAAAAGCGTGATTTAATGCCAAATGATAATTAAAGTCAAATGAAACCGAAAACAATATTTTTTCAATTGATTACTCTTTTAATATTTGAATTAAAATTTGGCCCTTATAAAACTACATACGTTTATTAAGGGCCAAAGAGAGGGTTTTTTAAAATCATGATTACTATGCCTAATTGAGATGAAAATACTTGTAATAGTACTTTCTGATGCAGATATTAAAATAAACATTACCATGATATTAAATATTTTATTATATTCCTTTATTTATAGAAATTATTTAGGTTTAGATTAAGGTGGCCCTTATTTACCGCAAGTACCTAGAAAACGGATAAACATACTTAAATACATTTTTTTAAAATACACATTAAAAACACCCAGACCAATGCAAACAATCATGTTAATGCACACAAAGATTTATTGCTTTGAGCGGGGATCTAACCCGAGACCTCTGCATAGCAGTCATGTTATATAACCACTACGCCACAGAGGTCGCCAAGTTCGTCAGTTCATCTTTCGCTAACAACCACCGCACTTCTTGGTGCACTCATCCAGAGTTTTAAAATTGTTGGCGTTTCCTCTACAGCCAAAGTAATCAAACTTTCTGCAAGACTTCTTGGAAAAATTGTAGTAGTATCTGCAAATTAAATAATTACAGTTAATTTCGATACTGTATCTGCGTGGTGACGGAGTAAGAATACAATATTATGTCACCACACCATCTCATCCCATGGGTGTCGTAAAATCCGACCAAGAGATTATCCGCGAATATTATCTTTACGAACTAAAAGAAGGAAAACTTGAAATGGAACTCTGTACAGCGTGGTATAAGTATCCCTCCGTCACGGGAGGAGGCCCGTCCCTGCATTGGGACATTAATGAGCTGTTATGAGATTACTCCTATACATATTTTTTAAAGATTTAATAGTAGTTCTTACCTAGAAGTGACTTCGTCGCAACCCCCAGGATCTCGAATCTTGGAGCATATCGCTTGATCTGAAAAAAAAATCAAGATCTAAAAACGAGAGAGTAACATCGGCTACTTTTTTTTCTGTGTCCAAGAAAAGGAAACAGTGCTACCCAGAATTTAATGCGAGCGAAGCCGCGGGCAAAAGCTAGTCTAAAAATATTTCTAGGGTAGTATGTGGCTTGGCTAAAAGGATCATGCCCTGTCTCGCAGGGACTTTACAAACATCAAATTTCACGTCATCAAAAACGGACAAAAAAACCTTCCAGATTTAGAAAAATACTAGCTGATGCCCGCGCCTGTATAGGTAGCTTAAATGTTATTCTACACCCTAAACTATCTATATTAAAAATTTCATCAAAATCCATTTAATAGTTTTTGCGTGAAATTCATATTTAAGCACACGAAGATTTGCAATGAACAGGAATCGAAACCGAGACCTCTGACACAGTACAACCAGTAGTCTATCTCGGCCGAATATTTATTATAAATGACTACGGCTGCGCGGTACGTAAACATGGGATAGGGCTGCCCGTCTCCAGCTTTTTAATTACATTAACCTACTTTCCCGCTCGTTACTGCGGCACAGTCGCGACTGTTCACTCCGCAAAGCCACCTCTATCGTGAGTGTGATATACTGATACACTGTAAGATATACTGTATATATTTGTACTATGCCTCTGATTAACCGAGTCATAGTCAGTATAACAACAGATAGTTAAAACTCACCACAGCCATTTTCTTGAGCCTGTACGACTATGGCGACTATAGCCAAGAGCACAAATATAAACTTCATATTGTAGAGTCGGTCCTGACAAACTTAGCTACTGACATTACTGACCGCCTTATATATTAGTTCAATGCACACGAGGACTTTATCAAAATTTATATTTACGAGCGTTAACTGTCTAATAAATATTATTCTTAATATGTTTAAACTTTCACAATTTAATCTTAGAGTTAATTACATTCATTTGCATGTAGTTTAATGAAAATATTTCCACCATTCTATTGTAACATTAAGAGTTTACTGCTGTCGCGCCTAGATGGCGTTATTACATTTGGGTTTAAATCACGAAGTCTAATGGCTCCGTAGAAAACAATAATTTTGTGGAATGAAGAATGGAAATATCATTACATAATCATGTTCATACGCATAAAGATTTGCAATGAACAGGAATCGAAACCGAGACCTCAGTGTGTATATAACAGATAGTTAAAACTCACCACAGCCATTTTCTTGAGCCTGAACAACTATGGCGACTAGAGCCAAGAGCACAAATATATACTTTATATTGTAGAGTCGGTCCTGACAAAGATACTGACATTACCGACCGCCTTATATATTAGTTCGATACACACGAGGACTTTATCTGAACAATATTTACGAGTTTAATAAACTTTACTTGCCTAAGTTCTATATCCTTAATACATATATTTAAAGTTTAATCTTAGTACATTTGCATTGTAATTAAATGCACAAATTAACACCATTACGTCGTTAGTTTTTAAAAGATAACTCCTGCACTATCTTGCTTTGTTTCGCGGGGACTTTTACATACATCAATTTAACATAAGGAACATTAAACCCCTTACTCATAAACGCCTCTTAAATTTTAGTCAATTGATTAGTTAAATTCTTACGGTTTGGCATAAGGTTGGTTTTGTTAATATAAATCTCGCTAAACAGTGACTAAATTTAAGAGGCGTATATGAGTAAGGGGGTTAGACTATGGCAAATTTTCATGTTCATACAGACAAAGATTTGCAATGAGCAGTATGGTGACTCGGACTCCGAGTCGGTCCTGACTTAGCTACAGACTGACATTACTGACCGTCTTATACAGTATGTAAAGTGAGACATAGGCAATACTCTAGGGCGTGATAGATGACGTTATTTAATGGAGGAAAAAAAATACAAAATAAATAAACATTAAATTACTACATAGTAAACGACGTGTAAAGCTTAGCCATGAATTTCACTAATCATGGACACCTCGCCGCGCGCGGACGCAGCGAGCGATCCAGCTGATACCTACGACGCGCGGCGCGGGTCAATGCTCCGAGTCTTGTACAATATTTTAGCGCAGCGGGAACGTGTCCACACTTAGTTCATTTTTGGGATTTTTTCGTTAAAAATTAAGTACCTAATTTTATTACATAATTTGGATCAGAATCACGTACAGAGTCACCTCCTAAATTATTGCCATTGATTCAAAAAACCCCCTTTATATTAGTCCGATACACGTCCCATACAAAGACTTTATCAAAAAATATTTACGACCATTCATTGTCTAATAAATATTATGCTCAATATATTTTAAACTTTCACAATTTAATATTAGAGTTAATTAGATTCATTTATATGTAATTTAATGATTTTTTTTTACCATTAAGTAATAATACATTTAATTGCAACATTAAGTTGACATTTATGATGCCCGCGGCTTCATCCGCGTTTTATAAGTAGCTTAAATGTTATTCTACATCCTTAACTACCTATATTCCAAATTTTATCAAAATCCATTCAGTAGTTTTTGCGTGAAAGAGTAAAAAACATCCATCTATCCATCCACCCTCACAAACTTTCGCATTTATAATATGTATTAGTAGTAGGATTTATTAAGTATGTATTTACAAAAAAAAAAGTATTTGAGTATGTATACGTATGTATACTCACCATATGGTCCTTTTACCGCCTTCAAGAACCGAGAAAAAAATACGAATTTGAAAATTCAACGGCTGCATAAAAAATTGAATTTGGACGCTGTTCTACTGGATTTGGATAATTTCAAGCAACGTAACGACTTCTTGAAAATCATCAACACGGTCACATCATAGCCGCCTTTGTTGAGGTTTCTTCTACCAAGGAGTCCAGAGCCGAAGAAGATCCATTAATATACATTTTTACTGGAAGCCACCTCTTCAGATTGTCGTCGTGAGTTGGTATCATCTCCAAGCAGTGCCAGCTTTTTCACTATCTTCAGTGTGGTTTGCTACAGAAACAGTGAGTTCGTTCCATTATTCCTAGATTTTCGTCTTTTATTTTCATAATCATCTTCATGATCATTATCATTTCCATTTCATCCAATCATTAATTCATTTATTTTAATATCATAGGTAAATTAATACAATAATTGCCTAATCATTCAATCATCTTCAGTCTCATATTATCTCATCAAACATTAACCATTCTTTCATACATCTTTAATTATTAACATCCAATAACATAGTGATTAATTAGTTATAGTATTAATAGTGTAACATTCATAATAATTGCTGGCTTTATTAATAATTTGTGTGCAAAATATGCCGCCATTGTATTACTAAGCACTTTTATTACCGTTATTTAACCGCTTACTTAAAATATGAAAACAAAACATAATTTGTGTGCATAAGTACGCCGCCATTATATTTTCTTTTCCGCCATTGTATTCTAAGCACGTTTCGTGTCCGTTATTTAACCGTTTGGCTAAAATATAAAATCAATACATAATTTGTATTACTACAACTCAACTTCTCTTATTCTTGTTACTTTTTTTTTTCTTGATTTTAATAATTTCAAATACTTAATTTCATTTAAATATGGCTGATATTAAAACTTTTATTAAAAAGCGAGCTTCTATCAAGGCAAAGCTTATACAATTTTCTACCTACCTTAATGTTGCTAAATCATGTCAAAAGTTGAGTGAAGTACAGATTTTAGAGGTTGAATATCGTCTTAATATATTCGAAGCCTTATACGAAAAATACGACGTGTTGCTCGAGAGCTTGAAGAAGCCGTGGACGACCCTGCCGAGCAATTTTCAATTTTCGGGACCTGCTTTATCCGGGGTGAGTTCTGGTAATGCTGAGACACATAAACACAATACAATACGTCTACCTAAAATTGATTTACCCAAGTTTTCGGGAGGCTACAATGATTGGTTACCTTTTAGGGATCTTTTTATTTCTATAACACACGAGAATAGGACCATAGACAGAATAACTAAACTTCATTACTTGCGCGCCTCCCTAAAGGGAAGTGCCAGCCTTGTTATTGATAACTGTAACGATTTCGTTACACTTCGTTCTATTTAAGTAAGGATCGATAAATAATTCACTTTTATATAAGTACTTTTTACAAAATAAAAAACTAAAACTACCTAAACTAAACCTAAATAACTGAAATTAAAACTAATAATTACTAAAAGAATAAGAAAATCTTATAAGTGTTATGTATTCCCCGAATTGGGTGAGTGTTGCAAAACATTTTATATTAGTTTAATTAGATATAAGTTTTTTAGTCACATGTCACCATGCTTTATGTATCATCATCATCATCATAGCGGCCCATTGGTGTCCCGCTGCAGGGACGGGTTTCCTTCCGCTTTATGTATAACCTTGTATAAACTTAATTTATGTCGTAGTTTGTATGGCGGTGACTCCATAGTAAACAAGTACCTACATTATAAATAATTTGTTTTCTTGTGTCATTGGTTGTTGCGATTTCTACAATAATTTTTTTGTTAGATAATGTATTTTTTAAAAGAAAATATGTTTTATAAAGATACATTTTCATGTAATTTTCTAGAATATTTTGATGTAAAACTTCGATTTCTCATTGTATTTTATGAAAAAAATATCCTATAACCTGCCAAGGGATAAAAAAAAATACTGTACCAAGTCTCCTTAAATTTTCTTGAATAGTTTTTACGCACGCATCTAGCGTGCACATACTGACAAACAGACAGACAGACAAAAAAAATACTCAGTATCGATTAATTATCACTCCCCAATAGTTATTTAAAAAATAAATTCAATGTCAAGAGTTGACCTTTTTTCAGATTTATTATGGGTATGTCAAATGTGGAATTCAAATAAAAAATATTTATTCTTGTGTAAGCGAAGAATTCGCAGGGGCAACACATGCGAAAAAAGATTATTAAATATATTCTTATTATTAGTAACATCAAATAAATAAACACTTACTTTCCATAAAGAAAAAGCCACATAGAAAGTGGACATGGCAAAGCCCCGATACTGTGACGAAGAATGAGATAGATTTCATCATGACCGATAGAAAATAGATATTTAGTGATGTCTCTGTGATTAACCGGTTTAATACTGGGAGTGATCACCGACTTGTTCGAGGCACTCTAAATATGAATTTCAGAGCCGAGAGGCGTCGCATAGTGAAGTCTACTCTCAGACCTACCGCGCACCAAATAGCTCTGGGATTCGACAAGTTCCAACTAGAGCTTCAAAATCGTTTCGACCTGTTGGAAACCGATGGCAACATTGACCAGAAAACCGACGCAGTGGTCAAAACGCTACAGGATGTGTCTCGAAGGGTTTTCCCCGGAAAAGGCAAAGTCAGGCAGCCTAAGCTCTCCCCCGAGACTCTCGAACTTATGAGGCAAAGACGCGAGATGTCACCCGCGCGGTCCTCTTTGTTGGATGGGAGAAACCTCAACCGGAAGATCCGGAAGCTGGTGCGACGTGACCTCCGATGTTCCAACACCCGCACCGTTGTGGCTGATCGAACAGAATAGAGGCACCAAAGTATTTGAGCGCCAGCTTGGTAGAACCCATCTAACGAAACTACACACTGCGGACGGCAGAACCGTGACCCCCAAGTTCGAGATACTCGAGGAAATAGAGAGCTTCTACAAGGACCTGTACGCATCACGGATGAGTAAACCCTTGGGACCTAGCGAGGATGACCACAGAGCCCCACTCACGCGCCATTATATGGAGGACATCCCCGATGTCAACCGGGGCGAGGTCAGAGCTGCTCTCGAGCACTTAAGAACAATAAGTGTCCAGGTGATGACGGAATCACTACAGAACTACTAAAAGCTGGCGGAACACCTGTCCTTAAAGAGCTAACAACGCTTTTTAACTCCGTTATTCACCAGGGCCTAACACCTCAGGCGTGGAGCGGGAGTGCGGTGGTCCTGTTCTTCAAAAAAGGTGATAAATCCTTACTGAAGAACTATAGGCCCATATCACTCCTGAGCCACATCTACAAGTTCTACTCTCGAGAGTACTCACAAACCGCCTCGCCAGAAGACTCGACGACTTCCAACCACCGGAACAAGCCGGGTTTCGAAAAGGCTACAGCACCGTGGACCACATCCATGTTGTTCGGCAAATTGTACAGAAGACTGAGGAGTACAATCAGCCGCTGTGCATGGCTTTCGTGGACTACGAAAAAGCCTTCGACTCAATCGAAACCTGGGCGGTTCTGGATGCTCTGCAGCGATGTCGCATCGATTGGCGGTACATCGAGGTGTTGAGATCTCTATATGAAACTGCCACCATGACCGTCCAGCTCCAGGACAAAAAGACCCCACCTATTGAGTTGCGTAGAGGGGTGAGGCAAGGGGATGTAATTTCCCCTAAGCTCTTTACCAACGCACTCGAAGACGTCTTTAAGACGTTGGACTGGACTGGACGGGGCATCAACATCAACGGCGAGTATATCTCACACCTCCGGTTTGCTGACGACATCGTCATCGTGGCAGAGTCACTGGAACAGCTTGACGGGATGCTGCAGGGCCTAAATGGAGCCTCTCGAAGGGTCGGACTCGGCATGAACCTAAACAAAACGAAGATCATGTTTAACAAACATGTAACGCCGAGGCCGATCTATGTCGACGGATTGATGCTCGAAGTTGTTCAAGAGTATGTTTACCTGGGACAGGTTGTCCAACTTGGTAGAAACAACTTCGAGAAAGAAATCGATCGCAGGATCCAGTTGGGTTGGGCAGCATTCAGCAAGCTACGTCGGGTCTTCTCTTCGCCTTTACCGCAATGCCTGAAGACCAAAGTCTTCAACCAATGCGTCCTACCAGTAATGACATACGGTGCCGAGACGTGGACACTCACAGTAGGGCTAGTCCACAAACTTAAAGTCGCGCAGCGAGCTATGGAACGGGCTATGCTCGGCGTCTCTTTGAAGGATAAAATCCGGAACGAGGTTATCCGACAAAGAACCAAAGTTACCGACATAGCTCGTATTATTAGCAGGCCGAAGTGGCAATGGGCTGGTCATATCTGTCGAAGGACCGATGGCCGTTGGAGCAAACGTGTCCTAGAGTGGAGACCGCGACTCGGCAAACGTAGTGTAGGACGCCCCCCACCTAGGTGGACCGACGACCTCATAAAGGTCTCTGGGTCGGACTGGATGCGGAAGGCGCAGGACCGAGTTCTGTGGCGTGTATTGGGAGAGGCCTATGTCCAGCAGTGGACTGCAATAGGCTAGTTGATTGATTGATTCCATAAATCGCTGAACACATAGAGTGACCTTGTGATATTTGGATGATTTAATCAACTTTTGTAGTTGACTGTACAATCCCATCTTAGACACCAGTGCTTCACCAACCAGGAAGTTTATCTAAATTAATTCATCATAATCATTATAACAGCCCATTAATGTCCTACTGCAGGGACGGGCCTCCTCCCGCAACGGAGGGATACTTGGCCTACTAATACCACGCTGGCCAGACGGATTGGTATAGGGTTTAACTTCAAGTTTTCCTTCTTTCTATGTAATTAAAGGTAATATTCACGGATAGTCCCTTAGTCGGTTTCTACGATACCTATGGGATGAGATGGGGTGGTGACATGTTGTATTCTTACTCCGTCACCACACAGAGAGTTCTAAATTAATTAATAAAACGCAATTCTTATGATTCCTTTATTATCAAGCTCAGCTTAGTTTGAAACTAAAAGTAGATGCTATTGTGTGCATGACTGTGTTTTTAATATATTTTTTTTGTGTTTATATTGTGGACATTACTATTAATTTCTTTTAATTATTCACAAGTTTTTTGACATTCTTCTAATGTCAAAAAATTATTTTTATTTCCTTGACATCCGCCATAAGTGAAAGACTTGCATTTTTTCTCAATTTTATCGTAGTAGAATCTGCAAAAAAACCAACAGTAATTTTTTTTCATCCAACCAAAATAAAAAAAAACTCCTATCAACCCCATGCCAAGGGTGTTCTTTATTGACGAGGTCATGGATCTGAATTCATAATTAAAAATATTTTGGAGTATTTTTATAATTAAAAAAAATGGAGATGTTTAGAGGAGTGTTTTCTATTTTGTCTCATAACATCTTTTTAATGTAAAACTAGAATTTAGTATTTATGTTTTTTAATATTATACCTTGTGATGTTTATAGCAAAATAAATTAGGTCATGTTATGATTAGAAATTTAGGTTTTCGGACAAGTTATGTTATAAGACATGAATTAGGGGCTAGTTACCATTCGGAGACATGATGATTCGGACAAATAGTGTTATGACACGCTAGATTATGGATACAAGAATTATGAAACAAAATAGAGAACCCTCCTCCGAAAATTTCCACCTTTTTTTAATTATTATAAAAATGTTTTGTTGTCTCCGTGTGGTGACGGAGTAAGAATACAATATGTCACCACCCCATCTCATCCCATGGGTGTCGTAAAAAGCGACTAAGGGACTCTCCGTGAATATTATCTTTACGAAATAAAAAGAAGGAAAATTAAACCCTATACCAATCCGTCTGCCCAGCGTGGTATTAGTAGGTCAAGTATCCCTCCGTCATGGGAGGAGGACCGTCCCTGCAGTGGGACATTAATGGGCTGTTATGATGATGATTTGACTGTTACTCATGAATGGGTCTACGGGATTGTTTTCACCCGTTTTGAACAGTGTTCGCCAATGGGGGACCACTTAATTTGCTCCTCTGGTGAGGGTTTGGTTAAATATTTCGGCTTAGCCTATATTATGGTTGTATGCTTACCTCGGAAATGACGCTAGGCATCGTCCTATTACTTTTGGTAACGTACATATACTGCGATCTGTAAAGAAATACATTTTATAATAACAAATAGAGGATTCAATATAGGAAATAATTAGACAGCTAAACACAGTAACATTAATACACTAATGGCCGGTTAAAGAGGCGGTTAGCAGAGCTTTATCTCTATTGCCTTATAGATGACTATGGGCTACTCGAAAAAGAAAGAAAGAAAGAAATAATTTATTTTGTTGTACACAATAACATACAGTAACTAGGAGTAATTATCAACATAAATATTACAAAAAAGCACAAAAAATAGGACCTAACTCAGCTGATCGCTGTATAGACACTAGCGCTGATATTCTGTTAGGCCCTTACGCAGAAGGTATTATAAAACCTGACAAAAGGCCACAACCATCCATCAGAGGGTACCAACCAAGTCTTGAAACTTTGTCAGCTTTATTATGTCATTTATTTTAACTTTTACTGAATTAAGCAATATACTTACCAACGGCAACGCTATGATAGGAATATACTACAGTCACTACGAAAAACAAAAGAAAATAAATATATTTCATTTTGAAAGAAATTATTTATCGACTGACAAATTGTTTTTTTCAACAGGATATCTTATACTATTTTGTTTAATACACTATACAGTTATGTACAGAAGTCAAAATCAAGTACGTACTTCTGTTTTATTCTTACGATTTTTGACTGCCTTTTTTGTTAATGCCGCTGATTACCGTTTCTAATTTATACGGGCTGTGGTGGGATGGAAGGTCCTCAGCTAAAGATATTTAAGTATAAATGCCTCAAGGGCACGTCTTGTAGGATACAAACCTCTGCCTGGACTAGCACTAACTAAAAGGACGTCCGGAAGGGACGCCCTCTAGTAGCAAACGCGGAACATATTCCGGCCTCGATGACAAGGATAGAACCGCGGATGTGTTGTGGTGGCTTCACGAGCCGTTTAGGCTCTATGTTGATCTATCGTAATCCTATCGTCCGGTTCTTCGAGAGCATGTTTAGGTCTACGAATTTTTGATATTCTGGAGGCGGGTACGGGTGACTGGTTATTTAGTCTGATTTATGCTCAAAAACATCGTAGCATTGTTATTTTAATCGTTTGGTTTGAATAATCAACAATAGTACATTTTACACTCAGTCATATATTTTCTGCGACATTCTGGAGCCCTTTTATATAAATATGGCTTAAATTACTCCCCATTTTTAATTTTTTTTTTAAATGGGGATGCAAACGAGCCAGCAGGTCACCTGATGGTAAGTGATCACCGCCACCCATGGACACCCGCAACACCAGAGGAATCACAGATGCGTTGTCGACCTTTAAAAAGGGAGTACGCTCCTTTTCTTGAAGCTCCCCAAGTCGTAACGGTCCGGAAATATGGGAATATCCCATAATTACCCTAAACAAATGATCTAAAAGATAGTTTATTTTTTTGGCTTTCTGCACAACATATCCCTGTATAGTGGTTTAACATGTATGTTTACTTATCTGTTAAAACTTTTACGTATTTAAAAAGAGAATGAACAGAATAGGTTAAATAAATGCATTTCGTGTTTTGCTATTATCGACCGCTTTAGCGTAATGGTTACACAGCAAAAGGCGAAAATTATGACAGATGTTCCAGTTAATATAAATATAAATAAATATTTCTCACACATTCACACAACGCCATCAAGTCCCAAACTAAGCAGAGCTTGTACTATGGGTACTAGACAACGGATAAACATACTAGAATACTTTTTTTTTAATACATACATACCTATTATACATAGAAAACACCAATGCAAACAATCATGTTCATGCACACAAAGATTTGCATTGAGCGGGAATCGATCCCGAAACCTCTGCTTAGCTTTCATTTTAAATAACCACTACGCCACAGAGGTCGTCAGTTCTTGCTTAGTTTAGTTTAAAATGACAACTCTCGCACTGGGGATCATACCGCATGTACCGAGGATGAAAATCATAGACACAGAGAACACCCACGTTTAAACGGTTTTGATATGTGTGCGACGACCCAAAGGCAACTTACTTAGTAGGTATCTTTTGTACGTTATTGAAATGTGTGTAAATTATTTATAGATGGCTCCGTTTACAAAGTATTACTATTACTACCTATTACTTACCTACAGAGAGAGCCACACTCAGAACAGACAAAAATAATAAAATGCAAAAGTATTTCATGTTGTTAACAAAGACTAACTATTAAATATTTTATTACCAAACTTACATTTTAATTATCATGTTTCCCTATTTATACACAAACTTTAATGATTAAAATAGTCATTAATTTTAAGAAAGTAATTAAATAATTTACAATATTTTTATCAATAAAGGTATTAAGTACACCAAATCTAAAGTTAACATTTGCGTTTAAAGGAAAACACCTTTAAAAACATGGCAAAATGATTAGAAGTTTAAGCCATGTCAAACTATATTATGAAAAGGTAAAAAAAAAAAAGTACATAAGTTAAAAAAAACCGCAAAAAACGTGTTACTCTAACTATTTTTCTGTATAACTTATTTCATTTCTTGACATTAGGTTATCAAAATCTATTTTTTTTGTAATTTTGAACAATGTACACGGTCTCGTAATGTTTTTTACTATGTATAGTAAAAATTAGTGGAATTTCAAATAAGTACATAGTTAATTTTATAATATTAAAATATAAATTGTTTTGTACTACTTACTAAATTAAAGAGACAACTTATCTCTTAATTTATTTTGTCCAGACAGTATTGCTTAATCAAACTTCAAAATGCTTTATTTCATAAAATTTATCACAAATTGTTTGAAATCGTCTTTTAGAATTTACTTGAAATTGAAGCTATAGTTAAAATTATAGATCGACACAGACAAACGCCACAGCACTAAAAAAACCGCGTTGTATTGTCCAATGTAAATTAGAGAAGAAAAATAAAACCAATCTACTACTCAAATCTACTTGTCTGTCTATGTTGATCCATAAATTCCAGTTTCCAAATGGTTGGGCCAATGAGAAGAAACCTGGCAAAGAAACTCATGGCAACTCTTTTAAAATTCGGTTGTTTACAATATTTCTTTTAACATAAATCATATACACAATTAAAATATTTGACAGTACCAGACAGGATAATACACCATTTATACATTATAAAAAATAATAATCAAAGAAAAGAAAAGTAGAAGACAAGCAAGACAGAAGAAGAAAAGAAAGAGAAAAAAAAAGATAGAAAGTATACAATAATACAATTAGAACTTAGAAATAAAATAATACAGTAGCACATATAATTATAAAAAGTGCATAAACTAGCATTATTTGAAACAGCCTGAGAATAGAAGCAGTTAATCCCAAGCCTTTTTATCATTCGTGTAATCTACAATAGTATAATATCCCTTTAGGATAAGTTTTTGTTTTACTACATTCTTAAATTTATTAAGACTTAGATCTTGGATATGATTCGGGATTTTATTATAGAATCGCACACATTGACCCAGAAATGAATTGTGTATTTTTTGGAGCCTAGAATACGGATGAACAAGTTTATCTTTATTTCTAGTATTTATACTATGGACATCACTTCTTTTGACAAATTGGTCTTTATTTTTATGAACATAAATTATGTTTTCATAAATGTATTGACTTGCTACAGTTAATATATTGATTTCTTTAAATTTTTCTTGAAGTGATTGTCTCCTACCTAAATTATAAATTGCACGAATAGCTCTTTTCTGCAGCTCAAAGATAGTATGAATGTCGGCAGCATGTCCCCATAGTAAAATACCGTATGACATTATGCTGTGAAAATAACTAAAATATCTGGCAGTTTTTATATCTGTCAGTTCTCGAATTTTCCTAACGGCATAAGCTGCAGAACTTAGTCTCTTTACCAATGTAATAATATGTGGGCCCCACTGAAGCTTAGAATCTAGTGTTATACCAAGAAATTTTGTAGTGTCCACAAGGTCTACCTGATCCTCCTTAACTCTTATCGTGGTTTTTCCTTCCTTTACATTCGGGGTTATAAATCTAACACATTTGGTTTTGCGGCTATTAAGAAGCGAGTTATTAATATCAAACCAACGGACCACTTTAGAGATAGCCAAGTTTACTTCGTCAGTACTAGTCTGTTGTCGTTTCACTTTAAATAAAAGCGAAGTGTCATCGGCAAACAAAAACTATCTCATGTTGATCTTTAACTAGGTGTGGTAAATCATTTATGTAGATGAGAAACAAAAGGGGTCCAAGTATAGAACCTTGCGGAACGCCCATTTTTACGACAGATCCTGTAGACAATTTTCCATTAATATTAACTCTTTGTATTCTATTATTTAAGTAAGATGTGAAAAGATCTAATCCTAGTTTACCTAAGCCATAGTGATGTAATTTCCGTAAAAGTGTATCATGATCGACACAGTCGAAAGCCTTAGACAAGTCACAGAAAATACCTAAAGCATCATAAGACTTCTCCCAGGCGTCATATATATGTTTTACAAGCTCCACACCAGCATCGGTTGTGGAGCGACCCCTTGTAAAACCAAATTGTTTAATATGTAAAATTTTATATCTATTTAAATATGTTTGCAGTTGGTCTGCAATGAGTTTTTCAAAAATTTTACTGAAAGTTGGCAGTACTGAAATTGGTCTAAAATTAGTTGGATCTGATGTACAGCCAGATTTATACAATGGAATTATTTTGCTGTATTTCATTAAATCAGGAAACACACCACTATCTATCGAATAATTAAATATAAGAGCTAAATGCGTTGCAACTGAGTAAATAATATGCTTAGTAATAACTACAGAATTATCCCATAAGTCTGCTGTCTTTTTTACATTAATGGTATTAAAAGCTTTAATTATATCAAAAGGAGTAACATGTTCAAATTCAAAATTATTCGCGAAAATCGGTACGTTATCCTTCAAAATTAATTCTGCAGTTATAGGTGAAGAGTTCAAAGATTGAGTAGTAGTAATTGGAATATCAGTGAAAAATTGTTCAAAAGCAGTGGCAACTTCTACATCTGATGTGATTGTTGAGTTATTGATGTTTAAGTTGTACTCAATGTCGCGGTTGACTACTTTGCCTGTTTCACTATTGATAATATTCCATATGGTCTTAATCTTATCATTACTGTTTTTAATCCTTGAACTTAGAAAACGTGATTTAGCTACCTTACAAAGCTTTCTAAATAATTTAGAATAATTTTTAACATAATTCTGAAATGTATCACTAAAATTATAGTTTTTAATACTAATTTATGTCTTTAAATTCGTTTTGTATTGGAAAATATTCTAATTAAATTGTAAACAATTACTAAAGAAAATAATTATAAAACAATAAATTAAAGTCAAGAGTGCAGTATACTGAATACCTAAGTGTAAGTAATATTTCGACAAAAACAAAAATATACACTTATTCGGCCTTATTACAAAATACGGTCTAAATATAAAACACGGTTTATTACGTCACAAAACCACTGTTTTTGAAATTTGTTATTACAAAAGCAGTCTTAACGCTAAATTCAAAATCATAAATTTATACAAATACAAAATCATAAATTTGTTAATACAAAATCAGTTTAACACTTTAGCGTTAAGACTGATTTTGTAATAACAAATTTAAAAAACAGTGGTTTTGTGACGTAATAAATCGTGTTTTATAGTTAGACCTTGTTTTGTAATAAGGCCGATTTTGTTTATTTCAATAGTTAACCCTGTTATGTTAAAGCCTTTTTAAATAATCACGACGGTTTAACAACCGACTTTTTTAACACTGTCTTCTTTACCTGGACACAAGTTGTTAAAACCTAAACACTGTAATTACACTATAGATTTATCATCCGAGTCGATCCACACCTAATCGATTTATTGTTAATCGAGGGCATCAAATGCTAAAAAAATAATTAGTAGATCCATGGTTACTACCATAGTAATCGATAGTTCTTTGATAAATCGATGTTAAAAGGAATTAGTTGATCGATTGAATGGTAGAAGTAAATGCCATCGATCGATTTATTAGTCGAAGTTACATTTTCATTAAAGGTTGATCTTTAAATCAGACATTCGATCGTTTTGTGTACTAACACCTTTATTGATAAAAATATTGTAAAATTCTTAATTACTTTTGTAAATTAATGGCTATTTTAATCGTTAAAAATTGTGTATAAATAGGGAAACACAGTTATTAAATGGTAGTATAGCAATAAATTTTATAGTTTTTGTTAACAAAATGAAATACCTTTGCATTTTACTGTTTTTATCTGTTTTGAATGTGGCTCTCTCTCAAGGTAAGAATTTCGTTTAATATCTACTTGTTGTGACAATCAATCTGTCAAGGTCGCGGTGACGTAACAGCATTACGCCTCCAACGAAAAGGGATGAATGTAAGGAGTTTCATACAAATAATACTGAACGGCTCGAGTTGATACGGTGCCGATCCGTTTACGTTACGTTTTATGTGCTACGACCCTAAGTCCTAAAAGGCAACTTAGGAGACTAAATAAAAGGGTTCATCATAACAGCCCATTAATGTCCCACTGCAAAGACGCAAACGGATAAAAGGTTTAACAGTAACTTTTTTTTACAGATGTGTGTTCTCTACCTCCAGATATAGGACCCTGTAGAGCATTAATAGCTAGGTAAGCATCGTACAGTTACCTACTTGCAAAAATATTTCACTTTGGCGTACTTGAAGGAGAAATACATACTGAAATTTTGAAATTTACGTAAAAAAAGAAAAACAAAAATGCATCACAATATTAACTTTCAAAAAAAATTCCTTCGAATTAATGACATACAGTTAAAGACTCTGTCACCATCATCTGTGGTTATATAACATGACTGCTACGCACAGGTCTCGGGTTCGATTCCCCCTCAATGCAATTTTTTGTGTGCATGAACATGATTGTTTGCATTGGTCTGATTATTTTCTATGCATAAATGTATGTATCTACAAAAAAAAGTTTATTCGTTGTCTAATACCCATAGTACAAGCTTTGCTTAGTTTGGGACTAGATGGCGTTGAGTTAATATGTAAGGAAAATTTATAAATATTTATTTATTTATCATAATCACCATACCAGTCGATTGACGTCCACTGCTTGACATAGCTCACATCCAAATATTGTTACATTATGTGGTCCTGTGCCTAACCAATAGATATCAATGTGTGAAAATAGGTCCTTATGTGAGTACTGACCTTCCAGTCAATTTTGGCGTGCCGCAAGGCAGTATACTTGGACCTACCCTTTTTCTCGTTTATATAAACGATCTCTTCCTTCTACATCTTCTCATCTTTCCAAGGGAGAATTATATGTTATGCCGATGATACTGCCCTTATTTTTACAGCAAAATCTTGGAATGAGACATATCAGCTGGCTAACACAGGACTGGATAAAGTAAGAAAGTGGTTATATGACAATGTTCTTACCTTAAATGTCAACAAGACAAAATATCTTGCTTTCTAAATTCGAGGTTTCCCACAAACTGGGCTCGAACTAATTGCACATCAATGTCCCACTTTCTCATCACCTTTTGACAAATGTACTTGCCACCCCTTGGAAAGATCAAAAACAATGAAGTACTTAGGAATTATTATTGACAACAACTTAAACTATAAGGCACATGTCCAAACATTAAGCAACAGGATTCGAAAGCTGTCCTATATCTTTAAAACATTGAGATACATCGTTGCTCCTGAGATTCTTAAACGAATATATTATGCTTTATGCCAGTCACTCATTTCATATTGTATATCATCTTGGGGGGGAGCTGCCAAGACGACATTAAAACAAATAGAAGTCACGCAAAGATCTATTCTGAAAATATGTACTTTTAGACCGTTTCGCTTCCCAACCATACTACTTTATGAGTATTGTCAGGTCTTGACTGTTCGACAATTGTTCTTACTCAGCATTATACTGAAACAACACGCTACGTTAAGTATTGATAACCCTCCTCGAACAGGTCGGAGAGCCTTTGCTGTATGTCAGAGAACGTCTAGACCTAGAACTGCATATATACGTAGATTCTATTCTTTTTTGGGTCCCTATATCTATAATAAAGTAAACAAAACATTACAAATACATTTAATGAATAAAGTTGCTGTTAAAAGGTCCGTCACTGAATGGCTTTTGAAAATGTCTTATGACGAGACAGAAAGCCTATTAACGATATTACAATGATGGTATGAATTGTTAAGTAGTTAACTCGGCAATATTATTGTCTAAATACACACCCTCTTACACACACTCACTCACATTTTACACATTATTCACCAAGAGGACTATACAACTATACATTATGTTAACTATTAATTGTAAGTTAATGATCATCATATGGTTTTGATTAATATTTATTGTAAAATTGTCCTATTTAATTGTTAGGGCAAGACATTTGGGAAAAAATACGATCTTACACAACTTGTATTTAATCTAACGTCTAATGGCGTAATGTTTTTTTTGAACTTGTAATTTGTTTCCTACCTCTTTTGATCCTAGGTCATTTAAGAGTGAAAGCATTTTTCTAGACCGTCAATGTACATACTTTTCCTTTGCAATTATACATAGAAACACTCAGGCCAAGGCAAATAGTCATGTACACGCACACAAACATTTGGATTGAGCGGGAATCGAACACGAGAACTCTGCATAACAGCCATGTAATAAAACCACTACGCCACAGAGGTCGTCAAATATATTTCCTATTTATCAATATAGTTCCTAGTTATGTTGTACAAAGAGGTGTAGGGTTCAATTTCTGATCAATGAGTCCTTTGTATTCACGTTCCGTTTCTACGCATAGAAACAGAAATATAAAATAGGAGCAATCATTAGTATGTAATATCAAAGCTTACGTTAATAATAGAATACTAGAAAAATATTTGAATATATATTCAAATATTTATTTAATTAGCTCATAAGTTTTTAAAGAATTTAGGTTTAGTTATAAAGTTGTACTCGTAAATATATGTATCTACAAAACTGAATGTTGCTACACGTAAGCTGCTAATAGTTATAAGTATGATTTTTTATGTGAACATAAACCGTGGGTTAGAGGCACTGCCGACTGAAGCACAGGTGATAAACCTAGTTCGGTGGCAGAAGCTAATAAATAAGCTCAGTTTTACACTACCAGACCAGCTTTCTACATGCAGGTTTGTTTTATTTTTCTGAGACTGTCACTGTAATAAGTACTATAATTAATTTGTGACTATCTCGAATCACATCAGATGCCGCGGATTTCTGGACTAATTATTGCGTGTAGAAGGCAAGGTTTACTCAATGTAACTAATTTTAAGGCTCATGTGTTTGTAATATTTTAAGTGTATACTTGTATTTTGTGGATCAAATAAAGTTAATAATAATTAATAATTAAATTATATGTAAGTATATTGTTATAGTAATGAGATAGCAGACTTGTTGTGCTATTTGGCATTTGTTCGCGTAGTACCTATAGGTTCCAGATGAAAACCAGCGTCTAACAGAAGTGTTGGACATTATGCTGATCTGGATACCCTTTTTAGGGTCACCCGTGGGACGCATTAACAATAATTTATTTTACAGTTGGTTCATGTATATCATTTGTGTACTACCTCTCTTATATTTCTGTACCTACTGTTAGTATATATCTTTCTCTTTATGTATCATTTCTTGTTATGTGTTTCTGTGTGATCTTAAATAAATAATTTAAAAAAAAAAAAATATACTCGCCATTTATGTTAATGCCGAGTCCGTCCCAGTCTAAAAGCCCTAAAAGCATCTTCCAGTTCAGCGGTAAACAGTTTCGGGAATATGACATCACCCTGCCTTACTCTTCGCTGCAACTGGATAGGGCTTGATAATTTACCCTGGAGACGAACTAACATGGTGGCGTTTTAGTATAAGCACTGCAGCACTTCGATATATCATTGGTCAACTTGGCACCGTTGAAGAGACTGCAACATTGCCCATGTCTCGATCGAATCGAAGGCGTTCTAATGGTCCACAAACTCCAAGCACAGGGACCGGTTATACTCACTGCACTTCTGTATAACCTGCCGCAGCGTATGAATGCGGTCTACTCTTCGAATACCGGCTTATTCGGGAGGCTGGAAGTCGTCCAGTCTGCGTTCAAGACGATTCGCGATGACTCTCGAAAACAATTTGTAGACGTGGCTCAGTAGAGCGATGGGTCTGTAATTTTGAAGTAGCGTTCTATCGCCCTTCTTGAAGAACAGTACCACCACCCCTGAGCCACGCCAGTTGGCGTTTTTCCCTCGAGTATAACGGAATTGAATAGTCTCTGAAGATCCTTGAGAATGGGTTCTCCATCGGCTTTCAGTAGCTCGTTTGTGGTTCCGTCATACCCCGGTGCCTTGTTGTTCTTAAGTTGGGGAAGAACATCACTAATCTCACACAGACTGACGTCCGGGATTCCTTCGGTATGGTGTCGCGTTAATCTAGCTCTAGGATCGACGGCTAGATCACTAGGTGGCTGTGTTGTAGTATATAACTGTCCGTAAAACTTCTCAATCTCCTCTAGAAGGTCAGGCTTAAACGACACTATTCTGCCATCCCCAATCTTGAGCCTATAAAGTTGGCTCTGACCTAGAGATAGATCTCTTGCGAACACTTAAGAGCCCTTATTTTGCTCAATGGCTTCTTTAATACTAAATGTGTTAAAGTGCCGAAGGTCGTGAGTCAGTGACTTAGACATCTGTCTATTGAGCCGTCTGTATAGATCAGCATCGCCTGGAGACTGCAGTGCCATCGTACGCCTTTGCTCCATGAGCGAGAGAGTGTGGTCAGAGATCTTTTTTGATCTTCTCCGGTGCTGGGTCTTAAAAGCACCGGTACCGACTGTACGGACAGTTTCTACAAATCTTTCGTGGTATTCGTCCACATCAACACATTCGCTGAGGCTCTCGAAGCGGTTCTGTAATATGACTTGGAAGTTCTCGGGGAGTTGGACTGGTGTAGGTAGTAGCGTAGACCTCATCAGCCGACCTCTTTCCAGCCTATGATTGATATTTAATGTGCCTCTCACCATCCGGTGATCGCTTCCGGTTTTCACCGAATTGATTACTGAGTGAGACATCATTAAATATATGGCGTTTTGTCGACATGATGAAGTCAATCTCATTTTTGGTGACACCATCAGGACTAATCCAGGTCCACTTGCGGCAGTTACGCTTCTTGAAGAAGGAGTTCATCATAAAGAGTCCCTCCTTCTCCATGAAGTCCGCAAGCATTTGGCCCCGTGGATTTCTTTGTCCATATCCAAAGAGCCCCACTCTCCACTCATTTCCACTTCTAGAGCCCAACTTCGCGTCAAATTTATAAAATAATGTGCTAACTAAATTCCAACATACCTCTGGAGTCGTTTGGGCATAACTTCGAATTAATGTCATAGTATTTTTTTTTGTCTATGATATTAAAAGTTTCAAGTGATATTTTTTCTTTATGTGTTATAAATATTTATTTTTAGTGGTCGTTTATGCAAACAGATAAGGATGGAGCTAATTATAGCGTTTTAAAAATAAACCTATTATAGTTTGGAACATTTTTTTTCGAAACAGGTTTTATATTTAGGTAAATAATAGTACAAAATTCATGAAACCTTTTAAGTTTTCAAATTATGGTATTTAGGTCTGAAACATAACGTTCCACAAATTTTGGAATGTTTATGTCTCGCTATTGCAATTTTGCAAAAACGTTCCAAATCTACATGGAATATTTGTTTCAAAATAAATATACTGTTTCGTAAAACATTAAATGTTCCTGTCCTCATAGTACGTTCTAGTTAATTTACAGAAGTTATTATTTGATAAAGGTGTGGGTTGGAACGTAAGTGAAAAAAATATTTTCTGATATAAGACTTAAAACTTGGAACCTTACTGTAAATATGACTCTAAGTGTCATAAAAGGTAGTTTGCTCACATTATCTCGATTTTGGGTGACTTGTGGGTTGAAACATTTTTGCATAACTACGTCCAATTGTAGTCTTAAAGTTCTACGCAAAACTTTAAATGCAATAGGCTTACCTACAAGAAATGCCCTAGTATTATAAGTGCATAAGTGCTCTAATAGTGTAGTGTTATTTGAACATTAGTGTTGTTGTTGTTTTGAAAACTATTTTGTCAGACTAAATAGGGTTGCTACGTGTAGCACAAAACTTCAAACTACTGTACTACTGTGACTTCAAAAAACGGAGGAGGTTCTCAATTCGGTTGTATTTTATTTTTATTTTTATTTTTTTTTGTGTTTGTTACCTGATTTCTCGAAATCGGCTAGACCACAAAATTTTTTTTTGTTCGTATGGGTATGCTTCCCATTTGGTCCCATTGTCACCAGATCTGGATCTGGATGACGGGATCCCAGTGAAATCGAGGGCATCTCTTGAAAATTGTAGGGACGCATTGTGTAAAACCTTGCCATACATGTGCATCTCTGACGTCACTACCAAACAGTGAAGAGTTAAAACTGGTCAGATCCTGGAGACCACAGAGAGTCGAGGGAACACCTCAACGGCATTTAGCAGCTACCTTGTGTTTGGGCTTATTTTAATTGTATTGATGAAAATTTTACAAAACTTTACACAAACATGATCTAATGATGAAGAAGATTGAGGGTCGAGGCAGCTCCTCAACGGTATATAGCAGCTACCTAGTGTTTGGGCTTATTTTATTCGTATTGATGAAAACTTTACACAACTTTACACAAACATGATCTCATGATGAAGACGACTGAGGGTCGAGGAAACTCCTCAACGGTATATAGCAGCTACCTTGTATTTGGGCTTATTTTAATTGTATTGATGGAAACTTTACAAAACTTTACACAAACATGATTTGATGATAAAGAAGATTGAGGGTCTAGGCAACTCCTCAACGGTATATAGCAGCTACCGAGTGTTTGGGCTTATTTTATTCGTCTTGATGAAAACTGTACACAACTTTACACAAACATGATCTCATGATGAAGAAGACTGAGGGTCGAGGGAACTCCTCAACGGTATATAGCTGCTACCTTGTGTTTGGGCTTATTTTAATTGAATTGATGAAAACTTTAGTCAAACATGATCTGATGATAAGGAAGATTGAGGGTCGAGGGAACTCCTCAACGGTATATAGCAGATACCTTGTGTTTGGGCTTATTTTATTCGTATTGATGAAAACTTAACACAACTTTACACAAACATGATCTCATGATAAGGAAGATTGAGGGTCGAGGGAACTCCTCAACGGTATAAGCAGATACCTTGTGTTTGGGCTTATTTTATACGTATTGATGAAAACTGTACACAAACGTGATTTGATGATGGAGATGACAGAGAGTAGAGGGAACTCCTCGACGGTATACCTATAGCTTATTTTAATAAATTGATAAACACTTAACACTAACATTATGAATGTAACCGCAGGTATGGTTTAAGACTTGAATGAAGTTCTTATTTAAAATTAAAATAGGAATTAATAACAAATTATAAATATACAAACAAATTGTTGAATTGCATTTAATTTATTTTAAACTTATTCTTTAGATATAACAAATTGATAATAATAATTATTATATTTATTTAATTTAATTTAGAAACGCTCAACTATCAGTAACTTAGCACTATATACAAATTATTTATTTAAGAGTATGGATGAGCAGGTGCAGGTGGACTCCGTTTATACAGACTTCTGCAAAGCTTTTGATAAGGTGGATCATGAGCTTTTGCTTCGCAAACTGGCCTTCAATGGCATTCGGGGCAATCTGTTGCGATGGTTAACTTCTTACATCATAAATAGAACTCAACGCGTCGTCGTTAATGGTAACACTTCTAACAGTATAATAAAGGTTACTTCTGGCGTGGCTCAGGGATCGATTTTGGGACCATTTCTGTTCGTACTTTTTATTAACGATATAAAGGCGTGTTTTAGACATACACATTTTTTATTGTACGCAGACGACTTGAAAATATACCGTAAAATCAGGAGCAGGGACGATTGTTGTGAACTCCAGGAAGACTTGAATCGTTTGTCTACCTACTGTGTAGTCAACAGACTTCATTTAAGCATCTCGAAGTGCAAATCAATAACTTTTACTAAGAGACACACTGTGATTGAGTATCCATATACACTTCAGAACAGTTTACTGGATAAAGTAACCGTGATAAGAGATCTGGGTGTGTATCTGGATCACAAACTCCACTTTGATGTCCATGTTAATCACATTGTTAGTAAAGCATATCAAATGTACGGTTTTGTGATGCGTACTTGTAAACCTTTTAAAAATCATTTTTCTTACCTACTTTTATACAAATCTTTAGTCCGGTCACAGCTGGAGTACGCTATATCAGTTTGGAGTCCTTACTATAAGAAATTTATATTGATCAGATTGAATCAGTACAGCGTAAGTTCTTACGCGCAATGAACTACCGATGTTTCCATTCTAAGTCTGACTACAAATGTTTGTTAGATAAATTTGATTTACTGGCATTGAGGTCAAGAAGAGAACTTTTGGATATTATGTTCTTATATAATATTTGTCATAATAAATTTATTTGTATTGAACTTGTAAATCAAATCGAGATTCGGGTTCCGTATCGTTTCACTTCAATACGAGAGGTTCGCAGAAACGATTTCTTTGCACTATGAAGCTGTCGAACGAATGCAGGTGAACGCTGTCCCTTACGTAGAATAATGTATTTGTATAACACTTATTACAGCGACGTGGACATTTTTGCTTGTACCTTCTAGTTTGAAATCTTTGGTGAGTGAGATAGCTTCTACGTTAATTGTGTTTGACGATGTCAACGAATAGGTGTTAAGTACATAATTTATTGTATTAAGTTAGTAAATTCTTATTGTATAAGCATTATGTAGGTACTTAAAATAAATTAAGTATTTAACTTGTGGATAACGAGGCTGGTTGCACTGCAAGTACTGTAACATATTATTTTTAATTGTTTTGTAAGCTGTTAGTGTTACTGTTTGTTGTCCTAAATAAATAAAAAAAAAAACGCAAAGTCCCAAAATAAGCAGAGATTGTACTATGGGTACTAGAAAACGGATAAACATACTTAAATACATTTTTTTAAATACATATTACACATAGAAAACAGCCAGACCAATGCAAACAATCATGTTTATGCACACAAAGATTTGCTTTGAGCGGGAATCGAACCCGAGACCTCTGCATAGTAGCCATGTAATATAACGACTACGCCACAGAGGTTGTCAAGTTCGTCAGTTTATCTTTGGCTAACAACCTCCGCATTTCTTCGTGCACTCATCCACAGTTTTAAAATTGTTGGCGTTTCCTCTACAGCCTAAGTAATCAAACTTTCTGCAAGACTTCCTAGAAAAATTGTAGTAGTACCTGAAAATTTAATAATGACATTCTGTAATGTATCCGTGTGGTGACGGAGTAGGAATACAATATGTCACCACCCCATCTCATCCCAGGGATGTCGCAAAAACCGACCAAGAGTCTATCCGGGAATATTATCTTTACGAAATAAAAAGAAGGAAAACTTGAATTTAAATCCGTCTGGCCAGCGTGGTATTAGTAGGCCAAGTATCCCTCCGTCACGGGAGGAGGCCCGTCCTTGCAGTGGGACGTTAATGGGCTACTATGATGATTATGATGAAGCCTTGAAGTATTTTCGTCAAGATATTTGTTTATAAATATGTCGCCAGGTGGCGGAGCAATTAAGCAGTCCTCCACACTATGCTCCGGAAGGACAACAACATATAATGAAACCGATATACCTTATAGATAATATCATGTTCTTTGAATGGCATACAAAAATAATCCTAAATAAAGCCATTGAACCGTAATATTGGTGTTTTAAAGAATTTGTTATTTGCCAGTTAACACTTTGTTGTGTTAGTATTTTTGGTAAAAAAGGGAATTATTTAGGTACTTTTCTGAAGAATTTCTAATTTTTTTTAATAATAGCAAAATTAACAAAGTTTTGACGACAAATGGTAAGTTCCCAATAAAATTACTTATCAAAATATGTAGGTATGGACTATGGTTTAACCAATTATTCATATAGATATGAAGATAATAATATTATTATCCTTGAGAGCGATTTGATTTGAAAATTTCAAATCGCTCTCCTGAAAAACACGTTTTTTTGAGTTAATACTCTGTACATTCGGACCAGCGATATTTTTTTATTTTTTATTTTTATTTTTATTTATTACATATTATACTCTTAATCCTAAGATCTTATAATTCGTAAAGACTCCGTCACCACACGGATAACATTATTAAGCCTCAATGACGTGACGGAGTAAGAATACAATATGTTACCACCCCATCTCATCCCATGGTTGTCGTAAAAACCGACTAAATTACTATCCGTGAATATTATCTTTACGAAATAAAAATTAAGAAACCTTCAAATTAAACCCTATAGCAATCTGTCTGGCCAGCGTGGTATTAGTAGGCTAAGTATCCCTCCGTCACGGGAGGAGGCCCGTCCCTGCAGTGGGACATTAATGGGCTGTTATGATGAATCCTAAGGAGGCCTATGACCAGCAGTGGATGTCCATAGTCATTTAGGGGTTGAGAAATGTTGTAGGCTCCATAATAAAAGATGATAATAATATAATATACTTTACTGCTGGTACCAGACTTAATTAATTTAAAAAGATTAGATCAGACATAATTAATTTACGAAACCCATAGTCTGATATGATGATGATGATGATGCTTAGTTATGATATCCGTGATTGGTTAACAGTCTCCACATTTCTCCAAACACAGCTCCTCAGTAGCAAATATATTGGCATTGCCACCACAGCCTGTATAAGTGAATTTTATGCATTTCTTCTTACGCATATCGTAGAAGTAACTGAAAATTTAATTATTATCGTTAAATACACGTACCGTAAAATGGGGTGAATAGGGTTGCAGGGGTGACTAGGGATGAAATCAGAAATAAGTTTGCCACAAAAGAGATTGGGCAAAATTGACCCAGGACCAACAGAAACGAATATGCCGGTTTATTAGTCTTGCTATGAGCAACAATTTAATAAAAAAACAATATCCCCTAGGTGCTGACCAACTGTAATTACACACAATTAAAAAAATGTATTTTTCTATTTCATAACTCTAATAAAAAGAAAGAAAAACATGTAATGGTATCTATTTGATATTAAAAGACCGACCCAACCATTCTATCGTCTTACTCGCTACAAAAATATACCATAAGCCCGCGTCAGCGATCCGCTTCATGCGCAGATTCAAGTGTTATATTACAGTTTTACTCTAACACATGTATTAGACGGGTTTTGCTCCGTAGTACACCTAGTTTATACCATCGGTGGTAGAACGGGTAAAATTGGTATGCTCCATGGTTCCCCTCAGGGGTATAGTGGAGAAAATATATTATGATCCAACATTCCCCTCCTGATTTCTTCTATTATGGTGTATATACACATATTTGGATTGACAAGTCCATCGATGGGCAGAGAGGTAAGTATACTATTGTTCGTGCATCCACGTTATGCGTACGTATTACGGTAGGGAGCTGTTGTCATTGCAATAAGTGTAATATATTATTTAGGTCACGCTAGACAATATGTAGGCATAGAACAGCCTGCAAGTCTAATGGATTCCGTGTTTGTTGATTTATCATCATCAACATTATCTTATCAGCCAATCGACGTCCACTGCTGGACATAGGCTACCTCGAAGTATTGCCACCTTGTGCGGTCCTGTGCCTCCCTCATCCATCGGTTTCCCGCCGTCCTAACCAGGTCGTCGGTCCACCGTGTGATGGGTCTTCCCACCCTGCGCTTTCCGGTACGCAGTCGCCATTCCCGAACCTTTCTGCCTCAACGGCTGTCGGTTCTCAGCGCTATGTGCCCTGCCCACCGCCACTTTAACCGGACAATTCTGAGCGCTATGTTACTTTGGTTCTCTTGCGGATCTCCTCATTTCTGACTCGATCACGCACGGAAACTCCCAACATAGCTGTCTCCATTGCCCTTTGAGTGACCATGAACCTTCTGAGAAGGCCCATAGTTAGCGACCACGTCTCTGATCTATAAGTGATCACTGGCAACACGCACTGGTTGAAGACCTTTGTCTTCAGACACTGCGGCAATGTGGACGAGAAGATACGTTTTGTTTTCAACCGAGTTGGATTTGATGAGTGACCTCCTTCTCAAAGTTGAACTTACGTAGCTGGACTGTTCCAGGTGAATATATTCGTCGACAATTTCGAGTGTAGAGCCTCCAACTGTGATTGGAGTGGATGTTGACTTATGGATGGTTAAAATTATGTATTTTTAAACATTTTTTATTTTTATTTTATTGGGACATAAAACAGTTACACATTAGATCAATACATAAATTTCAAAATGTACACAAATTTTGCTTAATGTGTAACCCACACCAATGTCCTCGACATAATATTAGGCACAGTAGGTATGCATTACAAAGTCACGCTTACATGATGGAGACGAAACGGTTTGTAACTACACGCGAATGATTATTTTAAAGTTTCAATGGCAAGTCTACGGAAATTATGATAGGGGAGTACTAGGATGTCTAAGTTGCACAGGTGTGTGTTATACAAGTCAACAAGGCGGCGAAGAGGAGCCCGCGCACCAGCGTTAGTTCTACATCGGGGAATATAGAAGAGACGCAGCACGCGTACCTCACGCAGCGTTGCCATTCTAGGTACAGTGTAACATATTAGGTTAATTAAGTCAATACAGTCTAACTTATTGCTACACAAGTTATGCAGCATAGTAGAAGAAAGTAGCACACGTCTAGACTCCAAGCTTAGGAGCTTGTTATCAAACAAAAGCTGATCATACGATAAATATGATTTATTACAACGAAATTGCATAGTTCGTAAGAATTTTTGTTGCACCATTTCAAGCCTTTTGCTGTATATATCGTATATAGGATTCCAAATTTGGACTGCGTACTCAAGTTGAGACCGAATTAAAGTGTTGTTTAAGCGTTAAGAAAGTGCTATGACGTTTAAACTCTTGAGAAGATCTCATTACAAATCCAAATAGCTGGTAAGCTTTAAAACATATAACGTAGTTTTCATTCATAACTAATTGTTGTGGGCCTCATATCTCTTATACCCCATACATATCAAATAAACAAATAATAAAAATTATATAAGTTTAACATGTGTGTTAATGAGGGATATATATTAGTTCTGTTGGTCCTGGGTTTCTCTTCTCTTTTCTCTCTCTCATCTTGCCAGACGTTTAGACGAATATCTATATTTTAAAATAGCGACATTGGAATAAATAGGAGTTAGCTGCAGTCTCAACATATTTGAATTTTTAATATTTTCGGTCTAGCCGTTTTCGAGAAATCAGGTAACAAACACAAAAAAAATACAATCGAATTGAGAACCTCCTCCTTTTCTTGAAGTCGGTTAAAAAGTGAGTTTGACTGCTTTTTGTGTAAAAAAATCTATAATAATTGGTTAAGAGAAGAAACATTATAATCGGTAAGTGTTTTTATGTGTTTCGATCTAGCGGGCCACGCGATCTAGACCGAAAAAACTAATGGCAAGGGTTTGTTTTTCCAATGTACCTCACGAATTTATTAACAAGATTTAATGTACCTCATCGATTTTCATAGAAATTACAAAAAACCGCGTCATCCATCCAGCAGGGCCCTCGGTTGTATTACGCTCGAAATGCCTAAAAATGATACTGGTCGTAAGTTGTACCAATGTACCTCTCGATTTATGTATTAACTTCAAGGAATCTTCAACAGAACAGGAGATATTCGGCAAGAAAAAATTGTCTGCCCAGCAGGCTCCTTCCTAATTTAAATACATATGTGCAAAAAAACCACACCACTCTTATGTATTACCAATGTACCCATGAATTCACTTCACTATTTTAAAAAAAATCTCGATGTTTCTACATTTTATTATAGATAATAAATAATTATATTAATGGGTAGGAAGCGTTGGGTAAGGTAAGATCAACAAAACAAATACATTCTGCAATGAGGGTAGATTGATAAACTATTTGCTATAGCATGATTGTCAATAGCGAATTAAACTCTGCAATACATAGTTTATTATTAAATGTTGTGGTTTTCTATTAATAAATATAATGGGGAAAATCAGTGCAGTTAGTGTTTTAGAACAAAAATTTGTTATTAAAAAATATCAAGACCTGTTAGACGATGTTGGTAAGTTTTTAACATTACATTGTTAGATATTAGTAAAGGTGTGGCCTATTTTCTAACTACATATTAATAATACTTTAACGTTCAATTCCTAACCTCCGACGCAAAAAGAAAGTGTTATAAGTTTGACGAGTTTTTTGTATGTCTGTATGTGTATCTATCTCTGGTATCTATCGTAGCTCCAGAATGGAAGAACCGATTTTGATGTTGGTTTTTATTTCAAACGTGCATTAAGTTGTTTGTTACGTTTGATAGAAATCGTTCTGCGATTGGCCACCTTGGACCGTTTTGCTTCCCCCACAAAATGTCAAATTACATATTTTTGAATGAAACCTTCAATATGGGTATCAAATAGAAGGTATTGAATACTAAACACACTTACAAATTTAAAAAAAAGATAGCTGTCAGCACTTAATGGCGAATAACTTTTTGTCGGGGGGTTTTTACCCGACTGCGAAAAGCGAGGGTAATGTTTTTCGCGCGTATTAATTTAAAAAATTAAGAAACCCGTTTGTTATTCTTATTACTGAGATATTTACTACTTTTTTAATTTTAATGTTTTGGCAATCGGGTTTTTTACTTATTTATTTTTATCATATTTTTAATTTTATGTTTTTATTTATTAGACAATATGCCATCTCCTGGACATGAAGTTTATAAAAATATACGGAAAGAATTAAATGAAAAAATGACTGTCAAGGCTATATATTTATCTATAAAACGAAACCATAATTACTTCTTTGAACTCGCTAATGCAGTTAGCAGCGAAACTGATCAACTGAAATCGAATGGCGACTTTGATTCTGAGAGAAGTCTGAGTGATGATGATTGCCAAATAGAACATTATAGTTTTTCAATTGATTTGCACAAATGGCGAGAAATTGAGCCGCAAATATTTTATACTTCTAGAAATGATTCTAAAAAACCTAACGTAATATTTCAAAAACGAGTAAAACTGCCTAAGCGAAAATGGTCCGGTATTTTATCACTAGAAATTTGGAAACATACTAAGCTCCCGTGTACCTGGAGCATGAAATCACACCAAGTTTATAAAGATGGATCTGTAAAATGTGTTGGTGATTGTAATCAATGTTCAGCGCATTTTATGGTGTCTATGACACCAAATCTATATACAGATAGTGATGTTAAAATTGACTGCAAGATTACAGGTCTTCGGTTACATCTGCATAACCCTAAATCAAAAAATAGAATGTCTTCTTATACTAGGACTGAATTAGCCAAAGAACTGCAGAAAAAATCTGCATTAGCGGTGCGCAACCAAATAGCGAATGAATTAATATCAGAAAAAGAATTATTCTACGAAAACATAGCACCAGAACCACCTCATCTTCCAACTTTGAGACAATTGTCGCAGATTAAATATGAATCTCGCCAAGAAAATCTGCTACACAAAAATCCTATCTTAAGCCTTTGTAAATTATCTACAATATCACCATATTCTACATTTATTCAACAGATATCGGCCAGGCCGTTTTTCCTATATTATTGGTCTCAATCACAAATCATATATTATAAAAAGCTTCAAAAAAAACAAAATATCTGTTTTTGCATCGATGCGACTGGCTCATTATGTAAAAATATAAGTCACTCTGATGAAACAGATAAATACTTTATAGGACCAAATAATTCTAAACATATTTTTTTGTATACTGGAATGATATATTCAGAAAATTATGTCAGTGTCCCTGTTGTTCAAATGCTATCAGAAATTCATACTACAGAAAGTATAGTTCGATGGCTTGAATCGTGGTTAGGCTCTATGGGTCCACCAAATGAAGCTATCTCAGACGATTCAGCGGCACTTATTAGTGCCATTCTAAAAGTCTTTACTAAATTATCTTCTAAGAAAGATTATGTGGATAAGTGTTTCAAGACATTGGAAGAAAATATTGATCATTTACCTTCCTGCTTTGTAAGACTGGATACATCTCATTTCATACATTCAATGAGCAAGCTTTCGTGTTTCGATAATGTTCCCTATACAGAAATTCTTAATCTTACTTACAGAAAAATGTGAATGATATAGTTCAAACGTAAGTATGTTTACGTATGCATAGACAGCGTGTGGATATAAGGGTGTTTTATTTGAACAGCCTTGCTATGTGTTGTGTTACAGTCATGCCAGAATTGGATGGGTTGGCATTACCTATTGTGGCAGCTTACAAACGAGAATTTAGGTTTAATGATGTTATGTGTTGTGTTACAGTCGTGCCAGAATTGAATGGGTTAGCATTACCTAATGTGGCAGCTAACACGCGAGAATGTTGGTTTAATGATTTTATGTGTTGTGTTACAGTCGTGCCAGAATTGGAAGGAATGGAATTACCTATTGTGGCAGCTCACAAGCGAGAATGTTGGTTTTAAGATGTTATGTGTTGTGTTACAGTCGTGCCAGAATGGGATGGGTTGGCATGTATTGAGGCAGCTCACAAGCGAGAATGTTGGTTTAATGATTTTATGTGTTGTGTTACAGTCGTGCCAGAATTGGAAGAAATGGAATTACCTATTGTGGCAGCTCACAAGCGAGAATGTTGGTTTTAAGATGTTATGTGTTGTGTTACAGTCGTGCCAGAATTGGATGGGTTGGCATGTATTGAGGCAGCTCACAAGCGAGAATGTTGGTTTAAAGATGTTATGTGTTGTGTTACAGTCGTGCCAGAATTGGATGGGTTGACATTACCTATTGTGGCAGCTCACAAGCGAGAATGTTGGTTTAATGATTTAATGTGTTGTGTTACAGTCGTGCCGGAATTGGATGGGTTGGCCTGTATTGTGGCAACTCACAAGCGAGAATGTTGGTTTAATGATGTTATGTGTTGTGTTAAAGTCATGCTAGAATTGGATGGGTTGGCCTGTATTGTGGCAACTCACAAGCGAGAATGTTGGTTTAATGATGTTATGTGTTGTGTTAAAGTCATGCCAGAATTGGATGGGTTGGCCTGTATTGTGGCAACTCACAAGCGAGAATGTTGGTTTAATGATGTTATGTGTTGTGTTAAAGTCATGCCAGAATTGGATGGGTTGGCCTGTATTGTGGCAACTCACAAGCGAGAATGTTGGTTTAATGATGTTATGTGTTGTGTTAAAGTCATGCCAGAATTGGATGGGTTGGCCTGTATTGTGGCAACTCACAAGCGAGAATGTTGGTTTAATGATGTTGTGTTGTGTTATAGTCGTCTCAGAAATGGATGGTTTGGGATGTATTGTAGCATTTCACTACATTTTACTGTCGCAAGTCTGGCAAGCGACAATAAAATGTAGTGTTGGAGTTAGTTTTGTGAGAATAGGATGGGTTCGTAAGCTAATATTTGGTGGTGTTATATGTATGTTGTGTTATAATCGTGCTAGAATTGAATGGGTTGGCGTGTATACAATACACGCCAACCATCCATTTCTGAGACGACTATAACACAACACAACATCATTAAACCAACATTCTCGCTTGTGAGTTGCCACAATACAGGCCAACCCATCCAATTCTGGCATGACTTTAACACAACACATAACATCATTAAACCAACATTCTCGCTTGTGAGTTGCCACAATACAGGCCAACCCATCCAATTCTGGCATGACTTTAACACAACACATAACATCATTAAACCAACATTCTCGCTTGTGAGTTGCCACAATACAGGCCAACCCATCCAATTCTGGCATGACTTTAACACAACACATAACATCATTAAACCAACATTCTCGCTTGTGAGTTGCCACAATACAGGCCAACCCATCCAATTCTGGCATGACTTTAACACAACACATAACATCATTAAACCAACATTCTCGCTTGTGAGTTGCCACAATACAGGCCAACCCATCCAATTCTGGCACGACTGTAACACAACACATTAAATCATTAAACCAACATTCTCGCTTGTGAGCTGCCACAATAGGTAATGTCAACCCATCCAATTCTGGCACGACTGTAACACAACACATAACATCTTTAAACCAACATTCTCGCTTGTGAGCTGCCTCAATACATGCCAACCCATCCAATTCTGGCACGACTGTAACACAACACATAACATCTTAAAACCAACATTCTCGCTTGTGAGCTGCCACAATAGGTAATTCCATTTCTTCCAATTCTGGCACGACTGTAACACAACACATAAAATCATTAAACCAACATTCTCGCTTGTGAGCTGCCTCAATACATGCCAACCCATCCCATTCTGGCACGACTGTAACACAACACATAACATCTTAAAACCAACATTCTCGCTTGTGAGCTGCCACAATAGGTAATTCCATTCCTTCCAATTCTGGCACGACTGTAACACAACACATAAAATCATTAAACCAACATTCTCGCGTGTTAGCTGCCACATTAGGTAATGCTAACCCATTCAATTCTGGCACGACTGTAACACAACACATAACATCATTAAACCAAAATTCTCGTTTGTAAGCTGCCACAATAGGTAATGCCAACCCATCCAATTCTGGCATGACTGTAACACAACACATAGCAAGGCTGTTCAAATAAAACACCCTTATATCCACACGCTGTCTATGCATACGTAAACATACTTACGTTTGAACTATATCATTCACATTTTTCTGTAAGTAAGATTAAGAATTGTTATCGATAAGGAAGGTATTCTGCATGAAGCACTAAGTGACTTGTGTAATAATCTATAAAGTTATTAAGGATTGAGTACACATATGTTTCAGAATAAGCTTAACAGTGACGCTTATGTGAAGTTACGAAAAATGAATTCGAAAATATACCGTGCAATAAAGGAGTAAGTAACTTACGAGTGCACATCTTTTAATTTGACTGGAGCAATAAAGACTTGATAGCGATTACGTACTTAAAGTTACTGGTTTAAATAAATTATGCATCGAGCAACTATATTTACGTTTTTTTTGCCAGTTAATTATGATATTTCTTAAGGAAGTAGCTTTTGTATTTTTTTGAGCTATTTTTATGGCTTTTGTTAGGAAAATTACGAAAAAAATATGGAACATGAGTCGAAGTATTTTACATCAAAAGGCGAAATAAAAAAAAATTCCGTATGTGCATAAACGCCTTTATTGTCTGAGGTATGCGAATTTATGAATCCGAACTGATAAAAAATTAAAAATATTATTTAGACGTTTATATTTAATTAAATTATATGAAATATTTGTTTTATATTCCATCTTCAACCCTAATATGTAAAATATAAACATATAAATTTTAAAATCGTATGCGCGACTCGGAACGAATTTCAATAGAGATTGACACAATAAAATTGTTAAAATCGAATGGTTTTTTATAAAATTGATTAAATCGATTAATTTTTTTTTTATAATCATAGAAATTAATATAATAATTTCAGTTGTCTTATAACTCAATATTAGTTTTTACGAGGATAGGCCGCAAGTTTTTTTTTTGGCGGGATTCGTACGTCATAGCGGTAAAATCTTGATGATGTCATTATTAAAAGAGGCCTGTGACCTGTGACTACGTAACTGCCGATGATTGGAAAAAACTAAAATCTAATACTTCATGACTGTGAGAGGAAGAGACATCAAATTAGACAATTCAGTAGATTTTCACTTATTATGTCATGTAATTGACGAATCAAGTAATTCATCAAGCTGTTCATCAGATGAATCACGCATTGATTCGGCATAATTAATAAATATTTAAAGAAAGATTAGTTTCTTATTTTGTACCCATAATCGATTTATTCTTGTTTGTAAATTATATCGGTTAGATATAGAATTGGTATTTTTAAAAACGATTTTAGTGTTACTACATCTCTAGTAATGACAAATACTAAACGTCACCGTACCCATAAGATCTGAAAAATAGTATAGTGTAACTAACACGATTTTCGACTTTCTTTTATTTCATAATAACAAACAGTTTTTTAGTTGCACTAACTTTTTACTTTTCATGTAATTGTGTATAGATAACTGTTTAATGTATATACGTACGCACTTATGTTATGGTGCTTTGGTGTATTATATAGGTACTTACCTAGATCATTTATTACCTACCTTAATGTAACGTAATGTTCATATCTTGGTCTATCTAGTTATATTACAAAGACTTGTAAATTTGAATTCATGGGTACATTGGTAATACATAAGAGAGGTGTGGTTTTTTTGCACATATGTATTTAAATTAGGAAGGAGCCTGCTGGGCAGACAATTTTTTCTTGCCGAATATCTCCTGTTCTGTTGAAGATTCCTTGAAGTTAATACATAAATCGAGAGGTACATTGGTACAACTTACGACCAGTATCATTTTTAGGCATTTCGAGCGTAATACAACCGAGGGCCCTGCTGGATGGATGACGCGGTTTTTTGTAATTTCTATGAAAATCGATGAGGTACATTAAATCTTGTTAATAAATTCGTGAGGTACATTGGAAAAACAAACCCTTGCCATTAGTTTTTTCGGTCTAGATCGCGTGGCCCCGCTAGATCGAAACACATAAGTGTTTTTGTGTTATATTAATTGTGTATTTAAAAAAATCGTTTTAAATTTTATAGTTCTTGGGGTCGCCGGGGTTGACAATAGGGGTAACATGGACCGGAGTACGGGGCGAATAGGGACGACTATCAAGGCGACTGCGGACGAAAGAATGTTAGGTAGGAGTCCCAACATACATACATTATGTCGGTCCTATCGTAGGACCGATATAATGTATGTATTTAAAACCATGACCTCGTGAATGTCAGCCACACCCAGGCAGTATATTTAAAACCATGACCTTGTGAATGTCAGCCACACCCCAGGCAGTATATTTTTTAGTAAGAGACCGCTACCCGCTGTGGCCCACGCCCACGGCTACGGAAAATTGAACCTTGTACATTACAGCGAGTAAAATTCCAAACATTGTAATATCCATGCAAAAATGAAATATAACTTTTGTTTAGAAGGTTCAATTTCATTTAGCACAATTAGGAACAGACTTTCCGACGCTCGATTACTAATTCGTTTGTTATCTGAATCAATAAATCTCCGAATAGATTTCAGGCATCCAACCCTAGACTACAATTACTGTCACACCTATTAGAGTGGTCAGAGTATAAGTACGCCAAATTTATTTTCTCAGAGGGTTTTTATGGTGATAGAAATTTTATTGTAATTTTACCTAGGAATTTTGTTCTGGCATTTCCAAGCCTTCTGCGACAAAGCGCATATTTTCTCGTCTGTAAAAACAAAAAAAAACATTCATTTTTAAAGAATGAGTGAAATAGATGGCAGTTAAAAATAAAGGGCCTCTGATTGCCTCGGTGCAGTGGCACAACGAGGTTACAGGTCATACAATACGTAAGTTCATGACAAAAATACATTGAAATGATATGAAATATATTCATTCTTTTTTTTTTATAAGAAAAAAATTACAAAATCTTTCATAAACCAAGATGAGAATGACAGCTACAGAGTGCACTCAATAAACCTAGAAATGCAAAATGAATGGGTTACTCTAGGTGATTACTGTATACCTTTAGCCTTGAAGTGGCGCACTTTGCTTTACGACTGGTCACCATCATTATGCACTGAATGTGGCAAAGAAATTGGTACGGCTAGACACTTATTGGTAGGCTGCAAAGTGCTTTTGGATAGGGGTCACTACTCGCAACGTCACGACATAGTACTAGGGATTATACGCGAGGCAGTGAGTCTGTCGATTGCTAGAGCTAAAAAAGGACTGACTACAAATGAAAGACAAAACATCCAATTTGTTAAGGAAGGCACCACTAAAAAATACCACCTTTAAGCCTTTTTCAGTTCTGAGTTCGGCAAACGATTGGACACTGAGAAACGGAATCTGAGAGGGAAATCAGACTAGGTACACGGAGAAAAGATCTACCGGTTAGGATACAAACACATCTGAATGTAGTACAGCATGGTGTAGGTATTCGGGCTGTCACATTGTTTAATAAATTACCTCCAGAGTTCAAACTGATTTCAAACCACAAATTTTTTAACAATAAATTAAAATTATTCCTCCTGGAAAAATGTTTTTATAGCATAGATGAATTTCTTCAGGACAAGAAAAAATAGAATTTATATTTTAGTACCAATTGTTATGTTTTAGTTTTTATTAATAATTATTTTTTGTTCATTGCGTTAATGTTTTATATTTTGTAATTGAATTCTATTTTTGTGTTACATTATTATTATTCTAATTGTTAATTTTTGTATATTTTTAATGTTCCTAGTTATAAGTAAATTTCAACACAAATGTAAAATTTTGTTTATGAAATAAATGTCTTGTCTTATGTCTTACTACTGGTTGACACGTATGAAACACACTAAAAATCCCGGAGAGTATCTGTGTGTCGCCGTTAAGACCAGATATATTCCTCTACTCACATTTGAATAAGCGTGTAGTACTTATTGAGCTCACGGTACCGTGGGAAACTAACATCCCGAAACACCACGCAATTAAGACAAACAAATACTTTGACTTGACAAATGAGATAACCAGAAATGGCTACATGGTTACTCTATATGCCGTGGAAATAGGTGCGAGGGGTACTCCAGCTAAATCCCTCTACAGCTTATTAAAAGAACTAGGACTGCCGAGAACTTCAGTAAGCCCTCTACTATCACGAATGTCCAAAACGGCATTGTTAGGTTCATACCAAATTTGGATAGGTAGAGGACGGAACATAGCAGACAGTGAAGGTGACCGCTAACGCGTTGTAAGGGGGCCTCCTTAAACCTACATCTGGGTGGTAAGTCCCAGACGCTGTTATGCAAGTGTTCCGTCCTCTATCACGCGATTGACCCGGCACCCGCACGGAGAATCCATGGAATGCTAAGATTAGGTCTTATGAGGCAAACGAGCGGGTAGGTCACCTGATGGTAAGTGATCACGGCCGCCTTGGACACTCGCAACACGAGAGGAATCACAGAGGATCACAATGTTGATGCCGACCTTTAAAAAGGGAGTACGCTCGTTTCTTGAAGCTCCCCAAGTCGTAACGGTCTGGAAATATAGCCGAGCTTCGTAATACTCGCTTTCTTTTTGTGTTAGGCGCCTAGAGCACTTGCAGACAGAATTATATATCATACGTGCAAGCAGGTTATTTAAGTAATGTTCTTCCGAGCACTATTTAGATCTATAGCGCCACTAGCGGCAATATCAAACGCGTGAGATGTTGGTGTGTGTTCACACCGAACTAGCGGCGGAGCGCGCGATTCCCTCGCGACGACGTCAGGTAAGTTCAACCAGTTTGAAATTATCACTAGAAACATTAACCTGTCTTTATTATGTTCGTCTCATAACGCCTGGCGGCCAATGTGAACCCGCTACGTCTTCGCGACATTTAGTGTCGAACTATCGTAATGTCGCACTAGCATGTACTCGAAATCAAGCCGGGTCCAGATGTATCAGTGCCCACTTCGTTCGGTGGTTAAAAAAACTTACCCCTATTTTAAACATATTTTATCACTGCTCCACTCGTATTAGTCATAGCGTGATACTATATAGGCTATGTAATCCCCGATAAATGGACTATTCAACACAGAAAGAATTTTTAAAATCGGTTCAGTAGATCCAGAGATTACCCCCTACAACGTCACAAACACACAAAGTTTACCTCCTTATAATATTAGTATCAATGGCCGGATTCGATCACCGTATCATGATCGTATATTTGGATGGGTTATGATACGCGTATCATACGAGCTAAAACCGCCTTGGTGCAGGCGTGTGTGCAGGGGGCTGCCCGAGGTTATACTTTCAAATTCCTCGCAGAACAATTCTTTGTCCCATCCACAAACTGTGTATGTGTACGAATGCTCATTGTGACCATTAACTTCATGTCTTTAAAAGTCCTCGTAACTCCCGGACTACGAATAGAGCCCTGTCAATTAGTGATAATAAAATATTATTTCTATTTATTTCAAAAAGTGATAATAAAACCAAAGCAACTTGGGCATTGGTTAAGCAACAAACTCAATCAAAGAATGAAATACAGCCCAGCATAGATTATATAATGCATAATAATAATGTTATTAAGTCACCTAAAGATATTGTTCAAACAATTAACCATGTCTATACAACGCAAAATCTTAAAGGATCTACATCTGTTGTTCAAAATTATCTACCTACATATAATATAAATAGCATTTTTTTAAATCCAGTCGATAGGTACGAAGTCAAAAAAATTGTAAATATGTTAAAAAATAAAACTAGTTTTGGTCATGATAATATACCTATTCAATTAATTAAGGAAAGCATTGAGTACATAGTGGATCCTCTTGTACATATTTTAAATTTAATGTTAGAAACTGGTGAATTCCCAGACACTTTAAAAAAAGCACTAGTCAAACCTTTGATCAAAAAAGGATCTAGACATGAAATAGACAACTACAGACCTATTGCACTTTTGTCAAATTTTTCAAAGATTTTTGAAAAAGTTATTTATAACAGGCTGACTAATTTTTTAAATACCAATAAAATTATAAATAGCAATCAATTTGGGTTTCAAAAAGAAAAAACTACATCACTAGCTATATTTAAACTATTTCATTCGGTGTGGGATAATATAAATTGTAAAAAACAATGTGCTGCTTTATTTATTGACATGTCAAAAGCATTTGACTGTGTAAATTTTAACATTCTCCTAAACCAAATGGATAGAATTGGAATAAGGGGTATAGCTCTGAAATTAATAGATAACTACTTACAAAATAGAATGCAAGCTACTATTATTCAAACTTATAATGTATCAACTAAAACTATTCAAACGGTTCAATCAGAATATGAAAATGTACAAATAGGTGTGCCTCAAGGAAGTATTTTAGGGCCACTTTTATTCATCATTTATATCAATGAGCTTCCTAACATAATTAAACATTTATGCGTGATGTATGCTGATGATGCTACTATATTCATTTCTAATGATAATAATGAAGATTTTAATTTTGAAATTGAAATAAATAGAACTCTAAAAACCATAACAGACTGGTTACAGTCAATAAACCTGCAAGTAAATTTAAATAAAACCAAATTAGTACAATTCCGTAATTATCAAAGCAAACCTGCACAGTTGACTGTATCATTGTCTGACACCATAATTGAAGAAGTGTCAGAAACTAGTTTTTTAGGGGTTACTATAGATCAACATTTAAATTGGAAGTCACACATAGAAAAAATAAATAAAAAGATTTCAAGTGCTTGTTATGCTTTGTCCGTTCTGTCAGAAACTACAGATGTAACTATTGCCAGAACTACTTATTTTGGTAATATTTATCCTCTACTTACCTATGGTGTCATTTACTGGGGAAACTCGACAAATGTGCAATCTACCTTTGTTCTACAGAAAAAATGTATACGGACTATATACAATATGCATAGCACTGAATCACTCAGAGGGGTATTTAGAGAAAAACATTATCTAACCCTGACTTGTATTTATGTATTGGAATTGTGTTTGTTTGTTAGAAATAATATACAATATTTTGAAATGACAGCTGCATCAAAGAGTAATGTCCGTAGAAAATATAAATATAATATAAATATTCCACAAATTAGAAATACTGTCTACTACAAAAGTACATATATTACTGCCATGAGGGTGTATAACCATTTACCTGTAGCTATTAAGGAACAAAATAATACTTTACTATTTAAGAACCATTTAAAAACATGGCTTATTAGTAATGAGTTCTATAATTTAAAGGAATTTTTTGAAAAAAATAACATTTAGTTAAATAAGTTTTTGTTTAATATGTGTAGTTTTAAGATATTATATTGCTATAATTTGCATATCCGATGGGATAGACTGTTGAAACTAATTACTGTATTTATACACTAACACCTGATGTACACAGTTTTGCAATAAATAAATCTTTATCTTTATCTTTATCAATTCTGTCAAATATCTTAAATAAGAAAAAAGAAAGAAATAATTACCACATCCTTCAGAAAATTTTAATAATGTCAGTACTAATAGACACAGGTAAAAATATTTCATTGTTGACGTATTTAGTTGAACCAAATAATTAATTAATTAAAGTGTTCACAACAAAGGTTTGTTCTTATAAGAAAAAAATTTCTCATCAAATTCACACTTTCTACTAATATTATAAACGCAAAAGTATGTATGTATGTTAACAAAAGAGTCCCGTGACGGAGGGATACTTGGCCTACTAATACCACGCTGGCCAGACTAATTGCTTTTTTGAAGAAAAGGTACATGGTATATTTTTTTGACAAAATATTGATTAATTTATTCAGGCATTTCTATCTATTTTTTTGGGAGTTTCCCTGCGTGATCGAATCAGAAGTGAGGAGATCCGCAGGAAAACCAAAGTGACCGACATAGTGCTCCGGATTGCCCGGTTAAAGTGGCGGTGGGCAGGGCACATAGCGCGAAGAACTGACAGCCGTTGGGGCAGAAAGGTTCTAGAGTGGCGACCGCGTACCGGAAAACTGACCGGCTGACAATGTGAAACTTAACACCAATGGTTCACCACACTCCGTTTCTTAATCCGACAGATGACATGGAAGTCATTAAACTAATTGATACACTAAAATCTAGCATGGCAGTAGGCCATGACAACATAAGCAATGATATGTTAAAACAAGTAAAATATGCAATAGCAAGTCCTATAACGTATTTATGCAATCTCAGCATTTCTTCAGGGACAGTTCCTGATGAGTTTAAGATAGCTTACGTTATTCCGATACTGAAGGCAGGCGATTCACACGAACCTGTGAACTACAGGCCAATTTCTATTTTAAGCGCCTTGTCTAAAATAATCGAGAAAGTGGTTAATAGTCGTTTGGTTAGGTATCTAGAAAGTAATAGCCTATTAGCTGGAAATCAATTTGGCTTTCGCTCAGGGAGGTCCACAGAAGACGCCGTCACCTCACTTGTCGATTTTGTTACACACAAAGTTGATGAAGGACAAAAGTGTGTCGGTGTGTTTTTGGACCTCGCGAAAGCTTTTGATACAGTTTCTCGACCGATACTTTTAAAAAAACTGGAGGCAGCAGGAGTTAGAGGGCTGTCTCTTGAATGGTTTAGGTCATATCTAGAAGAACGGAAACAGCGCATTCGTATAGGGGAATATGTGAGTGATTGTGCGGACATTGTCTATGGCGTGCCGCAAGGCAGCATTTTAGGCCCTACGCTGTTCCTGGTGTACATAAACGACCTCTGCTCACTAAAACTGATTAATACCCGCACGTTTGCCTTCGCAGATGATACAGCCATAATTTTTTATGCAAAATCTTGGCGCGGGGTCGCTTGTGTAACCCAGGAAGGGCTCAGCAAAGTATCTTGTTGGTTAAATAACAACCTGCTGACCATTAATATTGATAAAACTAAAATGCTATCCTTTAGAATTTCAAATCGGTCGGGACCTAACCGCACATTTCACATCAAACTTCATGTTTGCAATGGTAAGAATCACATTTGCAATTGCACGGCTATTGAACAAGTTCCTGTGATCAAATATCTGGGCATACTGATTGACGAACGACTTGTATGGAAATCTCAAATCAATGCCCTCGTAAGCCGCATCAAAAAATTGTCACATATTTTTAAAAAACTCAGTTCTATCTCAGATCTTAAGGTGATAAGAATTGTTTATTTGAGCCTTTGTCAGTCAATATTACGATATTGTGTGCCAGTTTGGGGTGCTGCACATAAGACACATTTACTAAAGCTGGAACGTGCTCAGCGAGCAATTTTGAAAATAGCTTATAGAAAGCCCTGGCGTTACTCAACTGACAGTCTGTACTCTGATTGCAACCATCTTCGAGTGAGGCAACTTTATATTGCAGGTGCCTTGCTAAGATTCCATCGCCATGCCAAGGAACAGGCTCGTGCCTCACACAGAACCTTGAAGTGGGACCGACCCAGAGTGCGTACTTCATTTGCACGGCGATCCCTTGCCTTCCTTGGCCCTTACCTGTACGCCAAGATCTATAAATTCAATTCTACCATCCATGATATGACTTATAGTCGTTGTAAAATTATAATATTCAATTGGCTTCATCCCAAAAATTATAACGAAACAGAGGAATTACTGTATGTGACACAATAGCCATTATAAGGCTTACTCGAGCTACTTTTAATTAATTAATCAAGAGACAATATACAATTACACAGTTGTCCGATATAGGTAGATAGATAGTTATAAAATACTAACACTTTTTGGTTCTGTTCTTTTTTTTTTTTTTTTTTTTTTCTTTTTTCTTAAGTTGTACTAAAGTATTATGTAAGCACCTAATGCTCGTATGTGCGGAATAAGTAATGTTTAGCGTGATTACAGTATTACAACAATTATAATCACATAAGTACTTGGGAAGAGACTGGATCCCACGACACAGGGTATCCTAGTGTGGGGTCCAGAGAATTTGTAAAATCTAGCATGTAAGTAATCATTTATGTAGTATAGTTTAGTATAATATAGTATTGTAATCGCTTGTACTAATTTTTAGTTTCAAATAAAGATTTTCATTTTCATTTTCATTGTAAAGTTTCATTAAAATCCGTTCAGTAGTTTTTACGTGAGAGAGTTGTTACTCTTCAGGGAAACTCCCAAAAAAATAGATAGAAATGCCTGAATAAATTAATCAATATTTTGTCAAAAAAATATACCATGTACCTTTTCTTCAAAAAAGCAATTAGTCTGGCCAGCGTGGTATTAGTAGGCCAAGTATCCCTCCGTCACGGGACGGGAATATTGGACGAAGCCCGTCCCGTGGGACGTTAATGGGCTGCTATGATGATTATGATGAAGCCTAACCCCCTTACTCATAAACGCCTCTTAAATTTAATCACTGTTTAGCGAGATTTTATTACGAAAACCAACCTTATACCAAACAACATAAGAGTCATCAATTGACTAAAATTTAAGAGGCGTTTATGAGTAAGGGGGTAAATGTCCTGTTATTTCACTAGCTACTGTAACCTTCCACAACAGTTAACTTTTTCACTACTGCTTGTAATACACGGCTTTAATTTTTCCATTATCATTTTAACCATAGATATCATAATAATTATTTATGCATAATTCTGTGGTTTTAACACGTTCCCGGACGAGCACGCTACAGAATTCGTTTTCAGATTAATTAATTAAGAGGCAGATGCTATAGCATTCCCAGTTTATTGAGTTTTTGTACCAGGTATGCTAGAGCAGTTGCTTTTACTCTACAAAATATAGTTAGCCTGTTTCGTACTGTAACTACTGGCGCAACCACAGACAGACTTACTGCCACTTTAGACCTTATAATATACAAAAACAAAAAACAGTGTTTACTACACCTCGCCCACGAACCACTTGTGGCTGTTGCGTATGTTACAGTCGTCGTTAAATGTGTTAAGATTATGTTAGCTGGGACGCATCGTGACAGAAATGTGTGAAATGTGAAAATGCAGTCGCTAAAATGCCATACAAAAAATTATTCCCCGTGGTCCCCCCAGGGGAACATCGGAAGGGGACCACGAGTCCGGCGGGAATTTCGTTTTGTTGCTATGACGACCCACTTTCCTCTAATTTATATTTTATTTTAAAGTAAACGTATTACCATTTTTATCTATATTTAAAAAGAAATTTTAATTACTTAAGAATGTTTTCTTGCCAAATTTTCCTTTTAACTATATTATTTATCTAAAAGTGTTGCATTCATTTTATTGATACGAAACTAACGTACACTAAAAACATCCAGACTAAACAACTATTCTTATGGATCATCCCACTTCCTACTATCCTACTTAATATTATGAATGCGATAGTTTGTGATGGATGGATGGATAAATGGACGGATGGATGTTTGTTACTCTTTCACGCAAAAACTACTGAACGGACTATTGAAGAAACTTTCGAGTAATATAGCTTACACATCAGAATGCTTCAATTAATAAAGATATTCATTGATTTCACGAGGTCGCGGGTTCGATTTCAGGACAATTATTTCTCCGTGTGGTGACGGAGTAAGAATACAATATGTCACCACCCCATCTCATCCCATGGGTGTCGTAGAAACCGACAAGGGACTATCTGTGAATATTACCTTTACATAGAAAGAACTTTAACTTAGACCCTATACCAATCCGTCTGGCCAACGTGGTATTAGTAGGCCAAGTATCCCTCCGTCACTGCAGTGGGACATTGATGGGCTGCTATGATGATTTGTGCGATCCACAAGTATTTGTCCTGAGTCTGGATTTTCTGTGTCCGTTTAATTGATGTTTGTAATAGTTCTCTCGACACATGGCATGATACCTAGTATGGGAATTGCCTTTTAAGATAACTACAAAAAAAAATTGACGTAAAAAATGACTGTTTTATGATGTTAAAAAAACTTGCTTAATGTGAATTTGACTGGACGCCATAACGAGAGGTTGAGCTGTCCTTTATATATTTTACAAATTGATTTTTCGCAGATTTTGTGATGCAGAAGAGATGCAGTTTTGTTTTGCAAGTTCGTCGTCAGTAAATTGGTATGAATAAATATGCAAGTGATTGGTGAATAGCTGGTGGCATCGTGGTCCGGCTGTTCCTGTCTCCGTTATGGGTAAAGTTCTCATAGACAACAATGAAAAGTGAAGCATCGACTTTTTAAGGTTATTTTTATATTACTGCATAGTTCCTATTTACTGACTGTATTTTTCACACACTTGACACTGGCAAATATGTAACTACATATTATGTTCATGAGCCATAAATAAAAAAAATAAAAAACTTGCTTTATATTGTATTAAAGTGTGATGTAATGGTATCAGGTGTTGCACTGACTAAGTCACTGTGTTTACTCTACCTCTTTACGTTAAGGCGGAAACATATTTATGTGTCGTGGCGTGTTGTGACGCGCCAGAAGCATATCGGTTTCATACATAATTATAATATAGTTAGGGACATTTTTGCATGTCGTTTCGTGTCGCAACAAGTTCTGGCGTGGCGTCGATTGCTCGCCAGTCGCTACCGATTGCGCCAGAGCGGTGGGGGGGCGTTACGACGCGACACGACACAATAGGCAAATGTGTTTCTATACCGGCGCGTGGCTAGTGGCTTGAACATCGAACGAACACTTTTTTTTTAATTTTTTATTAAAAAAGATAAAAGATAACTTTTTAGCGAAATGATCTTATTGAGCTTGTTTGTTAACGAAAATTTATATATGAATCAATATGTAAAAAGTACAAGGATCACTCTTGTTTAGAAATGCTCGTTGGGAAAAATTGCTGAAATTTTCAATCAATCAATCAATCAATCAATCAATCATCATTTATTTGCGAATATAGGTACAATAATTATGGTCTTACAAACAACAGATTATTAGGTTTCTCCATATTCCACCTTTAGGCATGCAAAAATTATATTATTACAGGTTCATTATTTAAATTTCTAGTTACATCTATATCTATCTATACTTATAATAAAACTGTAGAGAGATCAATTCTGTACATTGAATATATGTTAAAAATTAATATTGGAGGATGAATGGTGATCGATACTAATGCCAAAAATGCAATCAATAAATTTTTTGTCTGTCTGTCTGTCTGTCTGTCTGTCTGTCTGTATGTGCACGCATGGGTCAAAAACTACTGAAGGCATTTTAACCAAACTTGGTACAATTGTAGTCCATACTCCCGGGCAGGTTATAGGCTGTATAACATAACGCTAAGACACATAGGAGCTGAGCAGTGACGAAAAATTTGAAGCAAGTCGGTTGAAAAAAAGCGCGTTCGAGCTCTTATCATCGCATACGTTGATCATACGCCAAAAATATGTATTACAAAAATAATGGTCTTCAAAAGATGAACAAAAAAGTCCTGAATAGTATATATCTATCTTTTATATATTAGCCACAATAACCTGTTTAATCGTTAGGGTTTTCTTCAAAGTGTATTAAATACATAAATATATTGTAATTTGCATAGACATATCTTTTTCAAACTCCCATATTTCAAAAGTACAGTTTAATACCTTATTCATAATTTTTTTTTATAGAAATCGGTTTACAAACACACAAGATATAGATAAAAGAAAATTTCCAAATGTCGCCGCGCCAGTATGAGTACGGCTGTACGGTTGATTTTTGTTTAACGTCCGAAACGGCCAACCGGTGCGTCTATATAATTTCATTCACATTGACTCTTAATGCGAACGGACGTGGTTCTTATTGACTCTTCTCGGGATAAGCGCGCTTTAGATATTAAAATACATAGATACGTAGTTTTTAGGTACTAAGTTTAAAGTAGGTATCTATCTATACTATAATAAAACAATCGGAATCGGATAAGTAATACTCGAGATATCGCTAGATCTCTTTATTAGAACAGTCCAATACAAATCAGGGGTCATGAAAAATGGATTTGGTTCCATGTTGAATGAATTTAAATTTCGTTTCTTTTGTTCACGAGATGGCGTTACCAGTAGTAGGTAATCATAAAATAAATGAGTTTTTAAATAATATATAACTATTTTATTATTAAGTGCTATTAATAAGTTATTCCTTTTAAATGTTAATAAAATTAACCATGAATCGTATGTGTAATATCAATTATAAGTCTTTACACTAGCCTTTAAAAATATCAATTTAACGGACACAAAGAACATCCAGACTAAGGACAATAGTTTGTGTATCACAATTGTCCTCCATGGGAATCGAACCCGCGACCTCATGCACGCCAGCCATGTAATGCGACCGCCGCGCCACCAAGGCAGGTAATTCTGCCGCACCATAACGTGGCGTGCAAATGTATTCATTCATAATTAATTAGCGATTATCCGTGTGGTGACGGAGCAAGAATACAATATGTCACCTCCCCATCTCATCCCATGGGTGGCGTAAAACCGACTAAGGGACTATCGGTGAATATTATCTTTACGAAATAAAAATGAAGGAAAACTTGAAATTAAACCCTATACCAATCCGACTGGCCAACGTGGTATTAGTAGGCCAAGTATCCCTCCGTCACGGGAGGAGGCGCGTCCTTGCAGTGGGACATTAATGGGCTGTTATGATGAAAAAAGCGATGTCATTTATTTTAACTTACAAATTTGACAACAGATGGCATTGTGCCTGTGACGTCATTTTCAGTATCGCGGTATTAAGATTTTACTTGAAAGAATGACGTTCGCTCATGTCTTTCAGTATAAGTTTAGACACAGTCTTCATAGATCTGTTTTTGAAAAGGTTTTGGTTCGTTCGTTAATTTTACAATTCGTGTGTAGGTATATCTGTTTGTTATAAGGTTTAAAAAACGATTTTTCAGTATTAAATCGAATTGCGAAGTAAGTAACATCCGCCACGCGAACGAAGTCGCGGGCACAGCAGCTAGTATATATAGTAGATATATATATATATATATATATATATATATAGTAGTAGTATATATATATATATGCTAGTATATATCCTGAATAGTATATATCTATCTTTTATATATTAGCCACAATAACGTGTTTAATCGTTAGGGTTTTCTTCAAAGTGTATTAAATACATAAATATATTGTAATTTGCATAGACATATCTTTTTCAAACTCCCATATTTCAAAAGTACACTTTAATATCTTATTCATAAAAAAAAAATTATAGAAATCGGTTGATAAACACACAAGATATAGATCATTTTACACATTATTGCTATTTGTCAACAATAAAAAAATACAAAACTGACAATAAAATAAAGAAATACAATCACAAAACATTAAATTATTATTCAAAGTGTTTGTGTTTATTTTATTAAGTAATTCAAAAATACTGCACGCAGTTTATCTATAGATAATAATATAGTCGAGTCTAAGTTTAGTCAAATATTTTTTGCTAGATGGTAAAAAGGTGTGAGGTACAATAATTTATTTCAGCATTTTTTTTACAAAAGACAAATCCCACACTAGCCTTTAAAAATATCAATTTAACGGACACAAAGAACATCCAGACTAAGGACAATAGTTTGTGTATCACAATTGTCCTCCATGGGAATCGAACCCGCGACCTCATGCACGCCAGCCATGTATCCGTGTGGTGACGGAGTAAGAATACAATATGTCACCTCCCCATCTCATCCCATGGGTGGCGTAAAACCGACTAAGGGACTATCGGTGAATATTATCTTCCAATCTATCCGTATATTATCAACCAATCCGACTGGCCAGCGTGGTATTAGTAGGCCAAGTATTCCTCCGTCACGGGAGGAGGCGCGTCCTTGCAGTTATGATGAAATAAGCGATGTCATTTATTTTAACTTACAAATTTGACAACAGATAGCATTGTGCCTGTGACGTCATTTTCAGTATCGCGGTGTTAAGATTTTCCTTGAAAGAATGACGTTCGCTCATGTCTTTCAGTATAAGTTTAGACGCAGTCTTCATAGATATTTTATTTACTATTTATTTACTTTGAAAAGGTTTTGGTTCGTTCGTTAATTTTACAATTCGTTTGTAATGTAGGTATATCTGTTCGTTATAAGGTTTTAAAAACGATTTTTCAGTATTAAATCGAATTGCGAAGTAAGTAACATCCGCCACGCGAACGAAGTCGCGGGCACAGCAGCTAGTTTAAAATAAATTAAATTATTAGTTTCTAATACAATTCTTAAAATTTTCGTCAAATGCATGCTGTTTACCTATCTAAAAATGTCTATCCTCTAAGTAGTCTTTTACACTATAGTATGTTTTTTCAAGTAAATTTATTTTCAGTTTGCTTTTAAATTCATTTACATTATCTAATTTACATAACTCGGCTGGTAGTCTGTTATAGACTTTGGATGCCATACATAGTATACTTTTATTTAAATAAGATGTCTTATTTGTTATAATTTTTATTTTATGCTGATGTCGGCTGCTGTGTAGATTATTAAACAGGTGTATATTCTTTTTGACAAATACAGCAGTCTCCAGTATATATAGACATGGTAGACTTAGTAAATTTAGGCTTTTAAAAACTGGTTTGCAGCTGTCTGTACTTTTCAGTCTATAAATTGCTCTAACACATTGTTTCTGCGCCCTAAAAACAAGTTCCCAGTCAGTTGAATTGCCCCAAAAAATGATACCATATCGCAGTAATGATTCTGCATTTGCATGATATGCTGTTACTACCGTGGATGTATTAACAGTCCTTGATAATATGTACAGAGCGTATGAACTTTTGGCAAGTTTGGAACACAATTTATCAACGTGGGTCTTCCAATTAAGATTGCAGTCAACATTTAAACCTAAAAAAGTTGCATTTTCGACTTCTGCTATCTTAGTACCGGCAAATACTATGTCTAAATCTATTTCAGGTCGAGTTCTGTTTCTAAATAGCATAAGGTTAGTTTTTTCTAAATTAATTACTAAATTATTGGTTGTTAACCAACCAACAATGTCATTCAAAGCTTCAGTTATAGTTAATTTTAAGCTGCCATAACTTGCCGGCGAAAACATCACGGTGCTATCATCTGCAAACAGGACCATAGGTGAGGCAACGGCTTTTGGAAAATCATTTATATATATAAGAAAGAGCAAGGGGCCTAAAATGCTTCCTTGAGGAACGCCATACTTAACCATTCTATAGTCAGATTTGTAAGACAGTTCTCTTTTTTTAATATTGGATATCTTGGAGATAACTGTTGCTTGTTGTCTATTAGTTAAATATGAAGTTATTAAATTTAAGGCACTACCTCTTATCCCACTATCGCTTAGCTTATTTTCAAGAATTTTATGGTCCACACAATCAAAAGCTTTTTTTAGATCCATAAATAAAGCACAGGCGGGCTTATTTTGGTCAACATTGATCATAACTTCGTTGAGAAATTTATGTATAGCTCTATTTATCGAGATGTTTTTTCTGAAACCTGTCTGGGCCTCCGTAAAAATGTTGTATTTTTCCAAAAATGTATATAGGCTCCCGTATATAATTTTTTCCAATATTTTAGACAGCACAGGTATAAGAGCTATTGGCCTGTAGCACGACATATTTTCCTTGTCTTGTTTTTTAAATATGGGTTTAATGATGGTAGTTTTCAATTTTGTTGGAAATATGCCATTAAGTATACATAAATTAAATATATAGCTAAGAACTGGAGATATATCTGTGCTAACATATTTCAAGACTTTCGTTGCTATTTCATCATACCCAGTACTATTTGTATTATTAAGTGATCTTATTATTGAGTGTACGTCTTGAGGAGAGGTCGGATTAATAAAAATAGAATTATTTATTGCGTGATTGTTATTAAATGTCTTGTTATTATTATTATATGTCAATTTAGTATCTGAAATCACGTTATTATGTGGCAATTTATTTTTCGATGTTAATTTATTGTTATGAGTTAACATTTCAATTTCATCAATGTAATAATTATTAAAGCTTTCTGCGATTTCTTTCGGATCCGTAATCATTGCCCCATTGACATTCAGTTGTGTGATATAGTCTTTTGGTAAAAGAAACTTACTTTTATTGATTACATCCCAGCTCGCTTTGACTTTATTTTGACTATTCGCAATATGATAATCATTTTGTGATTTTTTGGTAAGCCTAATAATTTTACTAAGTTTTGCTGAGTAATTTTTAAATTTTAATCTGTCTTCCTTGTTTTTTGTCGTTCTGAATTTTAAAAGCAATGTACGTTTACGTTTGCAACATCGTTGGATTCCCTTGCTAATCCATTTGGGTTTTTGGTTTATGTACGTTTTATGATTAACTATTGGAAAGCATAACTTATATAACAAGACGAATATGTTATAAAAATTATTAAACGCTGTCTCTGGATCGCTACAGTTATATACATCATTATATGAGATACATTGTAAATAGTTTTTGAATTTTAACAAGTTTTCTTTGCTATAGTCTCTCTTTTCAGAGCTCCAATACTTAATACTGCAGAAAGCTTTGACTGGACAAGTTAACAATTGAGATGTGTGATCTGAAAGAGCCAAATCAATAACACTACTTTTGGAACCTTTGATATTGTGTGCTATATGATCTATACAGGTTTGACTGGATAAACGAGTAGGAGTCTCTACAGCTATAGGCCGACCGTTTATCTCAGTCCCCGCCTGCGGTATGAAAGGGACGAGGGGGCGGGGTAGCTATGTCCGTTATGGTAGCGTACACAAGAGCTATATCGAGTTGGTTACTATGCCAAATAAAATAAGTTTTTACAAAAAAAAACGACTTCAAAGACAAAAATTGCACTAAAAAGTAAAAAATAATTAGTTGTATTTTGGTTTTGCAACATTAATCAGACATTCTTTTTACTTAATTATAATCTAAAGAATAGGTTCTTTTAATTATTGTAAAAAGTAGTGTTAAGGATATTTCTTGAAGAGTCTACAAATATATTTATTTGTAGATTCTTTAAAATATAATCAAATTATTACAAATAATGTAATATTATTGTTATTTTGGAGTCGGTGTCAGCCACGATAGTTATATTCTATTTTTTATTCCTGACTTAAAATTTGAAGAAATATGGCGTCCTGGTCCTGTTATACATAGACTAAAGACTAAAATGAGAAATAAGTACTACAAATCAAAGACAATTACTTAAAATTCGCATGCTAAAATGAAACGGCCGTTTTTGTTTTAAATGCAATTTTTATCTAATTAAAAACCATTTAAAGTGATCAGAAAGGAATAGAATGGAATACAAAACTTTATTGCCTTTTCTAACGACTTTGTAGACAACATTTTGCATTACTGATTCTATTCGCGAATTACGATTTTTTTCAATTGACGGTGCTGGTTAGCCCCATAAACGCTCATAAGTTATGGAAAGCTTTAATCAGTTACTAAATAGGTATATTAAAACTTATTAACGGTATATTAAATCAGTTACTAAGTAGGTATATTAGAGCTTTTAGGTATATTAAAACGTTTGAACGTGACACAGGAATTTTGAAATATATTTATTTAAATCTGATAAAAATAGTTATTTAATATTTGTTTAATTTTTAAACCAATCCATAAACAATCATAATCAATGTAACTATGGGCCTTTTAAGAAGGCCCATGGTCACTCTCACAATGGAGAGAGCTATGTTAGGTGTTTCCCTGCGTGATCGAATCAGAAATGAGGAGATCCGCAAGAGAACCAAAGTAACCGACATAGCGCTCAGAATTGCCCGGTTAAAGTGGGGGTGGGCAGGGCACATAGCGCGGAGAACCGACAGCCGTTGGGGCAGAAAGGTTCTGGAATGGCAACCGCCTACCGGAAAGCGCAAGGTGGGGAGACCCCTCAGACGGTGGACTAACGACCTAGTTAGGACGGCTGGTACCCTATGAATGAGGGAGGCACAGGACCGCGCAAGGTGGCAATACTTGGAAGAGACCTATGTCCTGCAGTGGACGTCGATTGGCTGGTATAATGATAAACAATCAACAACTTTATGTCATAATGTCGAAATTATATAATAATATAATCTGTAATTCGCGGCCGCCATTCTATTTGCTTAGGTATTATCGTATTTCGTTGGCTGACACCGACTCCAAAAATAACAATAATATTACATAATTTGTAATAATTTGATTATATGTATTTTAAAGAATACAAATATATTTATTTGTAGACTCTTCAAGAAATATCCTTAACACTACTTTTTACAATAATTAAAAGAACCTATACTTTAGATTATAATTAAAAAGTAAAAAGAATGTCTGATTTAAGGTTGTAAAACCAATATACAACTAATTATTTTTTATATATTATATATGTTACAGCCAAAGTAATAAATATGAATATTATACATAATAACTAGCCATTATGTATAAGGGCTACTCAATTTAGATAAAGTGATAAATGTCGAAGAATTAATCACATTAACTAGCCATTATATATGGCAAAAATACAATATTAAGGCAAAAGTCAGAAACAGTTGGTTAGGTTAGGTTAGTATGGTGACCAAAGGACGCTAGAATATAGTAATACTATATTATTCTAGTTTTACATAAAAAAAATGTTTCTTGCCTTCCTTTGGTCACTGTACTTACCTAACCTAACCAACTGTTTCTGACTTTTGCCTTAATATTGTATTTTTGCCAGTACTATAACATATAATATAATGGCTAGTTAATGTGATTAATTCTGCGACATTTATCACTTTATCTAAATTGAGTATCCCTTATACATAATGGCTAGTTATTATGTACAATATTCATATTTATTACTTTGGCTGTAACATACATTAAAACAGGTATGATTTAAATATATTAATTTGTAAGAATCAATCTTAGAAAATAATTACAGATAATAAGAACAATAATAAGAGCTTTTTTATTTTTACACGCTACCATAACGGACACCTAGTCAGTATGTCAGTTTGACACTAGTGCAGTATGCTAGTCCGTCTTTTAAACAATTTACAAATTTCAAAGATGGTGGCGTCATCTTCCCACTAAAAATCGTACTTTCTTAGAGAAAATTTATGCAATCTAAATTATTACACAATTTAAAGCCTGATCAGAAAAATAAAAAAACCTCTCCAGGTATTTAGATTGGTTTAGGGTATAATTTCGATTTTCCTTCTTTTTATTTCATAAAAATAAGCTAGCTAAAAATTAGAGCTGTGTTGTGATGTGATGTAGTTCGGGTCACAATATCTAGATGGCGCCGTTTTGCCAAAAAATCAAGAGATAGCTCTCTCCTTTGTCCTCGCCCCCCGCGCACCCCTATTACCGCAGGCGGGGTCTGAGTTAAGCGGTCTGCCTATAGTTGGAGATTGTATTGTTTTAAGATAAATTTATAGAATGTTGTTGTTTTATTATTTTTTAGAACGTCAATGTTTATATCGCCGCACACAATTATTTATTTATTTTTGTGACAGTAGTTTTATAAAAGCTCATTAAATTTGCAGAAGAAGTTATCAATTTCGTTATTCTTATTGTGAGGAGGTCTATAAATACAAATTACGATGATGTTTAAATGATTCAGCTCTACTGCACTACATTCCAATATGTTTAAGACCTGATACCGCTTTATATCTTCAATCTGTTTAAATTGGTGTTTGTTATTCACGAGTATACATGAGCCTCCTTTTCTAGTTTTCCTAGTACATGCACAACCAAGGGTAAACGAGTTTAAATTTAATAGAGAAATATCCCGTTGTAACATGTTATGTTCAGTGATACAAATAATGTCAACGTTTATATTTTTTTGTGATAGATCATTAAGATTCACGCAGAGTAGATCGAGTTTACTTAATAGACCGTTAATGTTTTGGTGAATGACATTTATATACTTATGCACGAAAAAGATTACCACTAGTCGTGGGAGTGGGAGGACGAGGTTGTGCCTGCGAAGCATCATCATTTTTTGTTATGGGTTCGGGTATTTCTTGTGAGTGTTTATTTTTATTTCTCAGTAATTTTAGGTACTTAATAGATTGGTAATAATAGTCTTTACATAATATCTCTCTTAACAATATTTCAGATACATGGCGATGAAAGAATCTGCGATATGGTACCATTGAGGAAAACCCCATGTCGACATATGTTACATGTAGAAACTTTGAGCACAGCATTATAAGATTATAATTTAATTTTTTTTCGCTTAAAAATCTGTTAAATGGTATTTCACACAGTAAAATATTGGTATTTCTAGTTGAACACAGAAAATGACTCAAACTTATATCTAAAATAACTGGCGATCGGTCGTTTGTACCACCCGCAACAATAACATAGTCCTCCTTAGTCAAAAGGCTAATTTCTTTGAGTTCCGTTATCAATATATCCTGTAATGTAGCTCCCGGTTTGAAAAAACTAGTGACTTTAAACCGTTCTCCAATTAGGGTCTGCAGAGTATTTTGCAAATGGCGTCCTTGATTGTCGCTAATTATTACAATTTTATTTTTAGTTGCCGTTGGTTGTTCGGAGTTAATAAAGTCATGTACTTCCCGTATTGGCGATGATGTTGTTGTATGTTCCTCCCTTATAAACTTTTTTGATTCATAATATTTGCTGTTATTATTAACTTTGTCAGGCGAGTTTTGAAGTATTTCGTCATAATTTTTAGTCTTACTTATTACCGTACACGTACCGGCTTCTTTTTTAGTGTTATTTTCAGGCAGGGGCGATACATCTTGATTATTAGTGGGACTAGAACATTGTTTGTTTTTTAAATTTTGACACGGCGTTTGATGTATTGCAGTAATATTTTTTGTAGGCGTTGAGCAACTATTTTTCAACCGACTTCAAAAAAGAGGAGGTTCTCAATTCGGTTGTATTTTTTTTTTTTTTTTTATTTTTTTTTTTATTTTTTGTGTTTGTTACCTGATTTCTCGAAAACGGCTAGACCGATTTGAAAAATTTTTTTTTTGTTCGTATGGGTATGCTTCCCATTTGGTCCCATTGTCACCAGATCTGGATCTGGATGACGGGATCCCAGAGAAATCGAGGGCATCTCTTGAAAATTGTAGGGACGCATTGTGTAAAATCTTGTCATACATGTGCATCTCTGACGTCACTACCAAATAGTCAAGAGTAAGAACTGGTCAGATCCTGGAGACCAGAGTGAGTCGAGGGAACACCTCAACGGCATATTGCAGCTACCTTGTGTTTGGGCTTATTTTAATTGTATTGATGAAGACTTTACAAAACTTTACACAAACATGATCTGATGATGAAGAAGATTGAGGGTCGAGGCAACTCCTCAACGGTATATAGCAGTTACCGAGTGTTTGGGCTTATTTTATTCGTATTGATGAAAACTTTACACAACTTTACACAAACATGATCTCATGATAAAGACGACTGAGGGTCGAAGAAACTCCTCAACGGCATACAGCAGCTACCTTGTGTTTGGGCTTATTTTAATTGTATTGATGAAAACTTAACATTATGAATGTAATCGCAGGTGTGGTTTAAGACTTGAATGAAATTCTTATTTTAAATTAAAATAGGAATTAATAACGGATTAAAAATAGACAAAATTGTTGAATTGCATTTAATTTATTTTAAACTTATTCTTTAGATATAACAAATTGATAATAATAATTATTATATTTATTTGATTTATTTTAATTTTAATTAACTTAATTATTATTACCAATTAACCATGCCGAGACGGTGGCTACGCTTTTCGATGTTCTCCCTATTTAAAACTTTTTGCATGTAGGTCCTCCGTTGTTCACTAGTCTCTTTTGAAATGACATTGGAGGTAGATTTCCTACATTAAAAGGCGTTTATCCCTTTCTTCGTTTGTTTCATTCAATCGGCGCTGTCTCATATAAGCAGCGCGTTTCGTAGGTCTACCCATATTCCGACAAAGTAATGTCCCACTGCAGGGACGGGCCTCCTTCTGTGACGGAGAAATACTTGGCCTACTAATACCACGCTGGCCAGGCGGATTGGTATAGGGTTTAATTTTAAGTTTTCCTTCTTTTTATATCTCAAAGTTAATATTCACGGATAGTCCCTTAGTCGGTTTTTACGACACCCATGGGATGAAATGAGGTGGTGACATATTGTGTTTTCACTCCGTCACCACACGGATTTATAGAATTGGAATTCACTAAAAATTTAGAAATAAAATTAATTTTCACAAAAAAAAAGAACCGACTTCAAAGACAAAAATTGCACTAAAAAGTAATAAATAATTACTTGTATTTTGATTTTACAACAATAAATCAGCCATTATTTCTATTTAATTTTAATTTATAGAATAGGTTCTTTTCATTAAGTATTGTAAAAGTATTGTTAAGGATATTTCTTGAAGAGTCTGTAAATATATTTATTTGTAGATTGTTTAAAAGATAATCAAATTATTACAAATAATGTAATATTATTGTTATTTTTGGAGGCGGTGTCAGCCAACGGAATAAGTACGATAATACCTAAGCAAACGGAATGACGGCCATGAATTACAGATTATAAATGACTTCGACATTATATTTGTTGATTGTGTATGGATTAGTTTAAAAATTAAACAAATATTAAACAACTATTCTTATCATATTTAAATAAATATATTTTAAAATACCAGTATCACATTTAAACGTTTTAATATTATATTTAATAACTGATTAAAGCTTTCCAGAACTTAAAATAGATTAGATTTAAAGAAATAATTCGCGAATAGGATCAATAATGCAAAATTTTGTCTACAAGTTCGTTAGAATAGGCAATAAAGTTTTGTATAACACACTCTCATCACTTTAAATGGTTTCTAATTAGATAAATATTGCATTTAAAACGAAAACGGCCGTTTCATTTTCGAATGTGAATTTTATGTAATTATTAGTCTGTGTATAACACGGCGCCATAATATTTGTTTAAGTTTTCAGTCAGAAATAAAAAATGGTAAGTATACTTAATAATAACGATCGTGGCTGACACCGACTCCAAAAATAACAATAATATTACATTATTTGTAATAATTTGATTATCTTTTAAACAATCTACAAATAAATATATTTACAGACTCTTCAAGAAATATCCTTAACAATACTTTTACAATACTTAATGAAAAGAACCTATTCTATAAATTAAAATTAAATAGAAATAATGGCTGATTTATTGTTGTAAAATCAAAATACAAGTAATTATTTATTACTTTTTAGTGCAATTTTTGTCTTTGAAGTCGGTTCTTTTTTTTTGTGAAAATTAATTTTATTCTCTTTTTACTACGTCCTGATCTTGGTGTACAGTGTGCAGATGTGATCGCTTTAAGAGTTTCAGTGACATTCAAACTTTTGTTCAGTTCCAACTTTAGTCTGAGGTTCTCGATATTTAAATTATCGATTTCATCGTGCGCACTTTCCAATTGATTTGTGAGTTCACATATTTTTTCATTTAGTTCTTGTATAGTTTGATTGCACGAGTAATCTGGTAAGCTCATCATAGTCGAATCAAATAGGGTAGTATCCGATGATAGTTCCTCTTGCGAATTTACCCTTTGAGGTCTTTTAAAAGTTACTTCTTTTCTTTTTCTTGCTTTCAAGAATTTTTGTTTATTATATATTTTTTTTATTTATTATGTTATATTAGTAATAAATAATGAGATACTTAATGAATAAATAATTTTCAATTTTTTAATTAAAATTTTAGTTTTTTATTCAAATGTTTGATTGCATAATTTATATTAAAAATGTGACTCTCATACTGATTTCCGAATTACTAAACCCAGAATAACGTTACCACGAAAACCTGCAATCACGAATTTTCATTCTGGCACTCGCCGGCTGCTGCGCAGCTCGCTCGCTTTGCTCCCTCGGCTCGTGCATCACATTGCCATCGTTCTAACCTAACCTAATCTTTCGAAAATGTGTGAAACGATGTCAAAATGAAAATTCGTGATTGCAGGTTTTCGTGGTAACGTTATTCGTGATTGCATGTTTTCGTGGTAACGTTATTCTGGATTCAGTAATTCGAAAATCAGTTATTCACCCTAAAAATGTATTAAATAATGAGATAATAAACAAAGTCAATTCTGGGTTAAAAAACTGACTTTTAAATTTTCATTATCCTACACCGTGATCCTACATTGTTCTTAAAACTTAAAAATAATTCCAAAACTATTTTCTATGAAATAGAAATTAGTTTTGGAATTATTTATTTGTTATTTATTAAAACCTGCGTTATAAATTACTCTACCGATATGTCAACCTATGCATTAATTAAGAGATAAGTACATACTTATGCAATAGCTAGGTGGTATATAAAACTCAAAAAAAATTACACAAATTAGATTCAAAAGTCGACGCTCTTTACATCTAATAACATGATGTATTATTGTATTGCATTAATGTTATTTATTGGTACTGTTTTTGGTGAAGAAGGCTGTAGTAAGTAATTTTTTAATATTATTTTGTAACTGTTGATGGTTTTTAAGATTCTTCAGCGCAGGATAGTATTTCGAGTAGTTTAAATAATAATTAGAAATGAGGTGATCCGCAGGAGAACCAAAGTGACCGACACAGCGCTACCTTATACATTCACGCTATAAAGGAGACGGGGCAACCTCAATCAATATAAAGTTATACATATTTTATACATCATTGAAAAGCTTGAGCTTTATACTTTATTTTTGTTTATGAAGGCAAAACTGTAAAACGTGGGGTTTTCTGGGAAACGATGCTGACAGTTAGTCCAGTTATTTCAAGTTGTTTTTTTCTGCGGTGAGTGATGTCTGGCAGCTTTGGGATCTTGGTCCATTATAGCGTTTTAAATATTAGCAATATTACGTCGATATGACAGATAACAAGTTATTTTTCTAGGGAAACGAGTGATTAAATAAATTTAAACGAATTTAGATCTTATTGCGGTTGAATGTCTTACGAAAATTAGCTTTATGTCATGAATCAGTTGGATCGCTTACATCATCATCACAACAGCCCATTAATGTCCCACTGCAGGGACGGGCCTCCTCCTGTGACGGAGCGATACTTGGCCTACTAATACCACGCTGGCCAATTTAATTTCAAGTTTTCCTTCTTTTTATTTCGTTAAGATAATATTCACGAATAGTCCCTTAGTCGGTTTTTACGACACCCATGGGATGAGATGGGGTGGTGACATATTGTATTCTTACTCCGTCACCACACGGATCGCTTACATATTTAAGTTAATTTTGTAATTGCGATTAAGTAAGTATACTTACTAGTATATTTTAAATTTCAGATAAATCAACATGTTTGATGCCGAAAGTAATGGGAAGATGCAACTTTAAACAAACCAAGTAGGTAAACCCATTTAAGCTAATTGAATGATTCACTGCATTACAGGGACACGTTTGATATAATTAATGTAATAAATAAATATTCCTCACGCATTCACACAACACCATCTAGAGCCAAACTAACCAAAACTTGTACTATGGGTACTAGAAAACGGATACGTAGATACTTTTTCTTTTTTTATAAACACATACATCTTATAAAAAGAAATCACCCAGACCAATGCAAACAATCATATTCATTCACACAAAGATTTGCATTGTGCGGGAATCGAAACCGAGACCCCTGCGTAACAGCCATGTTGTATAACAACTACGCCACAGGGTATAGTTCCAAAATGAAAATTGTACTACAAAATTGAATGTGGAACGTTAGAACACTTGTATAATATGACTACAATATCCGGAAAGAGACAACCGGCTAATTTCAGCATCGTAGAGTGTTATCTCTGTCGCACGAAATACAAAACATCCAGGATCTATTATGAGCTGTTAAAACAATTATGGTTTGTTTTTTTATCTTATTACATTTTGGGTATGTTAACAACTCTCAATCATCATAACAGCCCATTAATGTAAAAATTAATTATTAATTACGAAAATTAGCTTTATGTCATGAATCAGTTGGATCGCTTACATCATCATCACAACAGCCCATTAATGTCCCACTGCAGGGACGGGCCTCCTCCCATGACAGAGGGATACTTGGCCTACTAATACCACGCTGGCCAGGCGGATTGGTATAGGGTTTAATTTCAAGTTTTCCTTCTTTTTATTTCGTAAAGATAATTTTCACGGATAGTCCCTTAGTCGCTTTTTACGACACCCATGGGATGAGAAGGGGTGGTGACATATTGTATTCTTACTCCGTCACAACAACTCTCAATATATTTGAATTGTATTTCGTGCGACAGAGATAACGCTCTACGAAGGCGAAATTAGCGGATTTTCTCTTTCCAAAGGTTGATGTGCAATATTTATCACCGGGTACTGTATAGTCGAAAACGAAATGGCTTTATCAGTTTTGACAAAAAATTCTATCATAATTCAAATTCATTAAGATCGTTATTTAATGTTTATGCGTGAGCTTGACGTCATTGGTTGACCGTATTCAAAACTTTGCTTAGATTAAAAGTGCAATCTATTTTAAACTTTCACTTCAACGCAATAAATAATAAAATCTACTAACACAATACAAATGTCACTAATTAAACTATAGAGTTTGTATGTGAAAAACCATGAAAAACCATTAAATAATTTAAAACTAAAGTCAACTTGTTACTTGTGACATTACAAGCTTGTCATTTCAGAAAAACTGACAATGTAGAATTCAAATATTGGCTGGTAAGCCACCCAATTGTTGGCACTTTAGGAGTGGACTTCGTGTCAGACTAAAATATAAAGTATCATAAAATGATAAAATACTTTAATCTTTGCTTAAACTTAATCATTATTATGTGATTGAATAGTATTAAAAAGATATTATTGGCACTATTGCCAATAAAAGGATTCTGATAAATTTATTGTTGCTATGTTGACACATGAAATAAATAAAATATGATAAAAATATTAAATAAATAATATTTGAACTTGAATAATCATACGGAACTTGAATAATCATACGGAACTTGAATAATCTATAGTGTTTTCTTTCTTTTTACTCACTTTTAACTCTTAAGTGCCAATAATTGTAGGACTTCTAACCATTAAGTGGTTTACCCTATATTGTTTTATATTATAAAATTACGAAAACTTTAAATTGAAATATGCGCCAATGACGTCATGCAAGAAATGATAGGGATGGACATACAAGGAAAAAAGAGAGAAATTCTTTAGAATAAAACTTTTTACCGAAAATATGCTCTAGTAACAGTCAATAACGTTGACTTTACTATTTGTTTTTATAAATACCTAACGACTATTTGCTAATACAAGAGAACTGATATGTCAAAGTAGCGTCATGCTTTAGCTGATGTTTTGCTGTCCGATATTGAACCTAATAGTTTTATGACATGCAACTAACATTAACTCTAGAGGTGATAAAGCCATTTAGTTTTCGACCATACATGTTTATAGAAAGCACAGCTAATAGAAATCACTATTCACAAAAAGCACGTTTCCTTAAATCATTCGGTTTCGGGTTCGATTACCGCTCAATGCAAATCATTGTGTGCATTACATGATTGTTTTGCATTGATAAGAATAGAATAAAAATAAGAATCTGTTTATTTGCACAAAAAAACTGTTACAATGGTGTTATTAAATTAATAGTATCAAGTGATTTTACCGTTAGGCATGCAAACGTTACATTAATAATTAAAGATTAGTATTAATAAAGTATTAATTAATTATTATAAGTATGAGAATTTCACGTTATACAAACAATTATATAATAAAATTCAGATACAATTACAAAGTAATACGAAGAAAATAATATAAATGTCACTGCAATAATAATAAGTAACAATAAATTAACTAAAGGTAAACGTATAATTAAGAACTGTATCAATAAAATATATTAAAATTATCTAAAAATGTATATGTATTGACAATATTAATAATCACTGCTAGAAGTTTAACTTACTAAAATTATCATTCAAATATTCATTCAGGTCATAGTAGCACCTGTCAGCTAGAAGGAATTTTAATTTTTTCTTAAATAAGGTCGAGTTTAATGCTTTTATTTGTATAGGTAATTTATTATAAATTACTGGAGCCATGTGAAACACACTTTTGTGCATTAATGTGGTACTGGTTCGATTAATACAGAGGCGAAATGGGTCGCGTTGTTGTCTATTATTGGCTTCTGAAGCTAATGTAAAAAGATTTTTGTTGGTATTTACAAAAACTGCAACCTCATATATATATACACTTGTGAGAGTTAAAATTTTGTGCTCTTGGAATAAAGGATTGCAGCTATCGTCCACTTGAAGTCCAAACATAGCCCTTATACACCGTTTCTGTGCCTTAAAAACTAGATCATTGTCAGTCGAATTTCCCCAAAAAATTACACCATACCTCAGAACTGAGGCAACTAGACCATGATATGCAGTCAATAGGGCATTAACATTTGATTTTTGTTTGAGTTCATGTAGAGCATATACGGACTTATTGATTTTTTTACAAAGTATCTCGATATGATATTTCCACTTTAATTTATTATCTACATTAAGTCCAAGAAATTTTGTTGACTCAACTTTAGACACAGGTTCATCTTTATAGGTAATCTGGGGCATAGTTGGATTTAAACGCTGACTAAAATGGACTATTTAAATTTTGCCTATGTTTGCCTTTAGGTTGTTAGCATCCATCCATTTAATTATTTCATTAAGGGTTCTATTTATGTCATGCTCATAGGTTTCTTTATCATTACACTTAATGGCAACGGTACTGTCGTCAGCGAAAAGTGTCATTGAGCTAGAATTTGAATTTGGAAGGTCATTAATATATATTAAAAAGAGAAGTGGCCCCAATACACTACCTTGTGGTACACCATATTGTATTTTACGTTCTTTTGATAGGAAAGTTTCTTCTGTTTTTGTTTTATAGTTTATTCTGGTAATTTGTGTAAACTGAGTGCGATTTTTGACATAGGTTTCAATTAATTTTAAAATATTACCTCTAATGCCATATTTTTCAAGCTTACTTAATAAGATATCGTATACAACGTAATCAAAAGCTTGCGTCATATCCATAAAGATGGCGCATATCGGTCTTCGCTTGTCAACATTAGTCATTATGACTTCTAGGAATTCATATATAGCTAAATTAATATTTTTATTTTGTCTAAAGCCCTTTTGTTCGTTAGCTAAGATGTTGTGAGTTTCAAAATATTTAACTAATTCATTATTATATATATTTCTCGAAATTTTTTGAAAAGATTGATATTAAAGCAATAGGTCTATAATTATTTAAGTCTTCTTTACTTTCTTTTTTGTGTATTGGTTTTGTAATAGCAACCTTTAGTTTTTCAGGGTATATACCCGTTTCTATAGATAAGTTTAAAATGTGACTAAGAGGTTTCGTTATATAATCTGTAGCTAACTTAATAATTTTTGTGCAAATGCCATCATAACCTACACTATTGGTGTTTTTTAATCCTTTTATGATATGTTTTATATCATTTGGTATACACGGTTTCATAAAAATTGAGTTAAGTCTAGAGTCTAGGTATAGCTTATGCTGATCTTTATGCGTAGTTACAATGGGCGTAATCTTATCAATAAAATATTAAATGTGTTTGATATGTCATATGGGTTAGTTATTATATTGTTATTTAATTTAATAGATGGAATAGACTCTATTGGTCTATTATGCTTTGCAGTATTTATAACTTGCCATACAGCTTTTGCTTTATTATTTGAATTTAAAATATTATTATTATTTTGTGCTCGTTGGGTTAAGGTCACAATCTTTTTAAATCTCTTGATGTATTGCATTAATATTGATTTATTAACTACACTGGGACATTTCCTATATTTCCACAGTAATTGGCGTTTCTTAGCACTACAGATCTTAATACCCCGTGAAACCCACTTAGGTTTTTTGTGATTGTGTACAGTTATAATCTTGTAGGGAAAACAAAGGTCATAGAGCAACTTAAATAAATCAAAGAAAATATTATATGCTATGTTTGGATCACAAGTACTATAAATATCTGAAAATGTCAATTGAGCTAAATAATATATAAATTTTTTCTGATTTTCAATACAGAAATCCCGTCTTCTAATTTTCCATTGCTTAATTAAACAAACATTTTTCACCTGACATCTTATTAATTGAGCTGTGTGGTCAGACAGTGCTAGCTCAATTACTTCTGATTTACATTTTTTGCCAAAATTATGGGCAAAATTATCTATGCATGTCCCACTTATAAATCTGGTGGGTTCTTGTAATTGTAATTTTAAATTATAATTTAGTAATAAACATTCAAATTCATTTGTTAACCTATTTTTGTTTAAAACATTGATATTAAAATCTCCAGCTAAGACAATATTATATTTATGATAGTGTTTATGTAGTAGAATCAGGACTTTATTTAGTTTTTCAAAAAATAAATTTAAGTTGCTAGATAGTGGTACTCTATAAATACATAAAATAACAGTTTTATAATCTGTAAGCTCTATGGCACTGCACTCAAAAATTGAACAAATTGAACAATTATTCAATGTTGATATCATTATGTCCTTATAATTATAACCTTTTTTTACAAAAATACAAGTTCCACCTCTTTTAGCATTAGTTCTAGAGTACCATGATGCCAAGTTATAGTTAGGAATAAGACAAGCATCTTCATGTCCAGACATCATGAAGTGTTCTGTAAGACAAATAACATCAATATAGGTATTTTTTTCTGTTAGCTCTTGTAAGCAAACTGCTAAAATATCTGATTTTGACCGCAGTCCTGCAATGTTTTGGTGTAGAATATTTAGATATTTAGGTGCGAAAAAAGGTTTGAGAGTCCGGAACTTCTTCACCTGAAAGCTCTTCTGTAAGATACAGTGTATTTTCCTGTTTGATTGCCAACATTAATTCAAAGAGGTCTCTAAATATAATCTTCATACCTTGATTATTCAACGAGCCAGAGTGTGTATACATAGTATGTTGGTAACTTAAATTCAAATTAGAATCTAAAATATAGGCATGTTCATGAGTGATAATGTCCATATATAACATATTATTAAATGTTTCCAATCTTGAGTTATATATGTTATTATAATTGTAATAGTAATTAGATTTAAATGTTGGCAGTGTAATAATAATATTTGTATTTTGAATGTCCTGTAATATATATCTAATGTCAGTTACTGTATTATAATAGTTATTTGTCCTTTTAAAATCTTCCTCACCAACCATAATAATGCAAAATCATTCATTGTAAGTTTAGACAGTTTTATTTGAATATCTTTTAAAAGATCCTTTATTCCAACTTGGTGTTAGGTAGTGACATATGTGGTAGCTTCCAAGAAAGTATTCTTCTGCTAAGGTCAATATGTCGTTTGTTTTATTTGTACTAATAATGTATAGTTTATTTTTAACCATAGTCTGTGAGTAGGAATAATTATTTTGTATTTTTTTGTTAACCAGTAGCTCCATCTGTGTATTGGTATGTTCAACTGTAACACTATTTACTCGCGTTTTAAATTTATTTTGTTCAAGTCAACATCAGCTGTCTGGGTTTGCTTGTTATTGTTACCCATAGTAGTGCGTTTTGTACGTTTTCTAGGAGTTTTATGTGGACTTGGGATCGGACTAGATGTAATTTCTTTTTGTATAGAATTTTTGCGAGTAAGGTTGTCATTTTCCTTCTTTAGAGCTTCATTTTGTAGTAACAAAGAGTCTATTTCGCTATTAGCGCTCATTAATTTAGTATTGAGGCTATCAATCTGCTTTTTCAATTCGATAATTATATCAACGTCTTCATCTGTTGATGTATCTGGAATGCTATGCATGGTGCCATCTAGTGTGTGATTAATGAAACTATCGTCTAAGTTTGTACAAGAATGCGCACGCCTACGTCTCATAGTTACGTTTTCGTTTTGATCCATCATTACAGCTTCAGTGTAGTACTTCTATATTCCAGGGTTATATTTGAATCAGTGAAAATTAATGATGCAATTTGAGCCAGTATTAATGATATAATTATATGAAATCGTGTACCTGTTGTAGCTCAGCAGCCGAGAGACTAGGTGAATTTGTCTCTATTTTTTCACTGTTTTATTCCCGATAATTATCACTGCACTTGTGTTATTATAAATGCCACTTAGCACCAAAAAATATATATATATATTCTTGCTTCTTTTATTATTTTGTACACACAAACTTTTTTTCTTTTATAATAATTTATTTAGTTAATAAAATAAATTCCAAAAAGTGTTTTCTAATAAGTTGGGTTTGATCCCGGAATCTACAGTCCGTACGACTTAAACTGGAACTATTCTGTCGCGGCCAAACTGTAATTGAAATATTTGATGAAATTGTAGTTTACTTGTGGAGTCTTCTAATTGGCGGTAAAACGTTATTTTTTTAAAAGTTTAGAAGCGTCCTTTTTTAAAATAATACAAATAACGATGTTGCATTTTTGTTAAAAACGTCACTGTTTTTATTATTCAATGTTTTCACTCGTTTGTTATACACAATGCAATTGTTAATATTGTTTTGTTGAAAAGCACTTGTTGAGGTAATGTTTTTACACTGTAACTTATTTATTATTGTTTTTGTTGATGTAGACAATGCAAAACTTGTTTGGTGGTGTTTTGAAAAGTCTAATTTTATAAGTTTTACTGAAATTTTCACTGAGAAAACAATGTCACTAGAGATATGTACATACTATGGCGGTGATAATTAAACAATAATTATTACACTTATGAGTTTATAACTATTTTTAACAATTTAAAATACGCGGAGCTAATGTTAAGCGTGGCACTAACGCCACCTGTCCTCCTATCTTCGATCTTGATGATCTTGATATTTTTTATGTATAATAAGTAAGTAGGCTGTATATACCTACACACATCAAAAAAGTCTAAGCAACATGCATGATATTACAAATTTACCATTTATATTAATTAATTTCTAAGTATTTACTCACTCAAAGTGTATAGGTAAGTAAACTTTTTTGTTAATGATGACATACTGGCTGGTTGTAAAAAAAAAAATTCGATTATGTTTTGTTTTTTTTCATAAAATTCAAATGACTGCGAATTTGTTTGAATTTGAGTGCATGTTAATTGCTACGTTTTAGTCTTGATTTTATAATTTTACCAACCATTTAAATACAGTTGGCGACAAAATTGAATTGTTAGATATTCTTTACGTCATGGAGCGACGTCATTTGACGGCAGATGAAATGCAAAGAGCTGTAGGGATGTTGCAAGCGGGAAGTAATCAACCTCAGGTATCTCGACATTTTGGTATTCATAGAAGTGTTATTTGTCGTCTTTGGCAGCGCTACAATAATACAGGGGAACCCGCTGAACAGCATCCAGGCCGTAAAAGGAGTACAACCACTCGGCAAGACCGGTACATACAACTGACTGCAAGACGCCAGCCGATGTTAACCGCTCGAGAGATAAGTTTGAGGCTACAAAATTCAAGTGGTGTTGATGTAAGTCCCCAAACTGTGCGAAATCGACTGCATGAGTACGGCCTACGAGCTCGACGCCCTATCAGGTGCCCACCGATACGTCACGGGAATCGCGCTCGTCGAAATGAATGGTGTAGAGAACGCATAACATGGACCCAGGAACAATGGGATAAAATTATGTTTTCCGATGAGTCGCGATTCGGGTTTAGGCCTGATACAAGAAGGGTGCGAGTGTACCGTCGACCCGGAAATACTGAAAGACTCAGGTGCGTTCAGGAAGTTCATCCATACAGCGGCTCAACAGTTATGGTATGGGCGGGTATTATGAAGAACAGGCGAACTGAGCTCGTTTTTGTAAATGGAAACATGAACGCTGAAAATTACGTTGAGGATATTCTCAGACCTTATGTCCATCCATTTGCACAAACCTTTGGCTCCGATTTTACGTTAATGCATGACAATGCGCGTTCACATACAGCTCGGCGAACCAGTGAATACTTGGCAACGGAGAACATCCAGGTATTGCCCTGGCCTGCACAATCGCCAGACCTCAACCCCATCGAGCACGCATGGGACATGCTCCAGAGACGTGTTTTGAAGGACTTGGACGGAGTGACTTGTTGTCACTCCGTCCAAGTCCTTCAGCCCAACAGCTGAAGGATTTGCTACAATTCCATTGGGAGCGAATACCGCAAGATGACATAAACAGTCTCATTAATTCAATGAATAATCGTTGCCGACAAGTTCTGAATAGCAGAGGAGGCCATACTTTGTATTAAATTGTCCTATTCTTTCACAATAAATTCATTTTCTTAAGAAATTTCAATTTGTAAAAAAAAAGTTTAGTTTCTTATGTACCTGTATATTCTAATATTGTTAATTTCTGTTATTAAAAGAACTTATAAAGAAAACAGCTGTTATTTTTACATCATAGAACCCTAAAAATATTATTTTAAAAATAAAATACAACGTTATAATTAAAATAAATGGTAAAATAAATTAATATAAATGGTAAATTTGTAATATCATGCATGTTGCTTAGACTTTTTTGATGTGTGTATTTACAAAAAAAAAAAAAATATTTCACTTCACATATTCACCACCCCATCTCATCCCAGGGGTGTCGTTAAAACCGACTAAGGGACTATCCGTGAATATTGTCTTTACGAAATAAAAAGAAGGAAAATTTAAAATAAACCCTATACCAATCCGTCTGGCCAGCATGGTATTACCTAGTAGGCCAAGTATCCCCCCGCCATGGGAGGAGGCCCGTCCCTGCAGTGGGACGTAAATGGGCTGTTATGATAATGTTCATCCGTTATCTAGTACCCATATTACAAGCTCTGCTTAGTTTGGGTCTAGATGGCGTTGTGTGTATGTGTGAAGAATATTTATTTATTTATTTATTGTATAATTCGACGAAACGTGCTGCCTACGAGTAGTGACTTCGATTAGCTGTACTTTGTAGACTCTTGGACTAGACTTTCTAGACTACGCTCACGGAAGGAGATCGTCTCTTGCAAAAAAACTGAACTGTATAATTCTTTTAAAGACAAATCCCTCACAAGGGATCCTTGCCTGTCTCGCGGAGACTTTTACAAAAATCTAGTCAGTCTATCTATTTTGCCTTTTAGGGCTCTTTCAATTTAGCCGTTTCGTGCTGTACGACTGCCGTGCGTTTTTCGAACGGCAAAAGCGGCAAACGCTTGACACTATAAATATTGCCATACGGCAAGATTTGTATGAAAACAAACGAACGTTGCTTTTGCCGCCGGAAAAGAAGTTACTTGGGGAGCTTCTAGAAACGAGCGTACTCCCTTTTAAAAGGTCGGCAACGCATCTGTGATTCCTCTGGTGTTGCGGGTGTCCATGGGCAGCGGTGATCACTTACCATCAGGTGACTTGCTGGCTCGTTTGCCTTCTATTACATAAAATTATAAAAAAAAAACGCAACGAAAACTCACGACAGCTGTACGGCACGAAACGGCTAAATTGAAAGAGCCCTTAAATGTGTTATTTTAATTTTCAGGTACTATTATGATAAAAAACAAAAGAAATGCACGGATTTCCAGTACAGCGGATGCGGTGGCAATCTTAACAGATTTGCGACCTTGGATGACTGTAAAAAAATATGTGGAAAATGTTCATAACCATAAAAATCTACCAAATATGTAAAATATCATGTTTAATAATATTCCTGATATAAAAATATAATAAGTAATCGTAATTTTATTCAATTTTCTTTTCATGAAGTTTAACAGCCCCCGCAAATCTCCAAACACTCGTGCTTATTTAAAAATCTATTAGCGTTTCCTCCACAAGTGGAATAGTTAAATGGCAGGCATTGTTTCGCACGCATACTGTAGTAAAAGCTGAAAATACATTACATTTAAATTTTTACCTATTGTGACGTAGTGGGTAGTTTAGGGAGATAAATGCAAACAACTCAGTACGACAATGTAGTATTATTCAGTTAAAAGTTTAGTACATACAATGTTATTAGTTTGTCACTATATATTTAGAAATCGCTACGTTAACACAAATATAGGTATAAGCTAATTTAGTACATACAATGTTATTAGTTTGTCACTATATATTTAGAAATCACTACGTTAACACAAATATAGTTTAAGCAAGCCGGTCTAATCAGAAGGATTTTGAAAGGATTCGATTACAAAGCACGAGGTTCGAAGGCTGCCCTATAGAAAGGCAAACACTTAGCTTCAGTCAGCAAGCCGGAACAAAAGGGAAGCGGCCGCGCCCCGCGTCTTCTTATATAATGGCCGCTGTGTAGGCCCCTCCACGACGCGCTCGCGCCATTGACGTGTAGCGAAGTGGAGCGCGCGAAGATGGACGCGTGAGGCACGTCACATACCCCCCCCGCTAGACCAGAATTTTTCCTAGGGAAAATTCGGCTGCTAGCAGGGGGCGACAGGCTGTTCAGGCACCAACACCCTGCAGGAGCGGTAGATGAGATCAGCTCCGCGGGAGGTACCTGAAACAGCCAAAAGAAAAGGCATTACAAACTATTTTTAAAAAAAAAATTAGGGTTAGTAGTTAGTATTATCTCGTGACGAGCCAGCGCTGTACGGATATTGTAATAAAAAAAAAAAAATAATAAATGATAGTTTTCAAGTATACTATGAAGATCAGATTCATTGAAATACGGAACCCATATTGCAAACAAAAGAACAGCTGTAGGCTGTCGCCGTGTTATAGAAAAAAAATATAGTCAATTAAATCACAAGGAACAGGTTAACAACCTTCGAACAAAAGATCGTTCGAGCGAGGCCGCATTCCAATGGTTCAACTTATACCTAATATTTTAATTAAAATGTTTATTTTAGAACGTAAACAACCTTAATATAATTCAATAAAACATATCAACTTAGTGAGCAGTTTCGCCGTCAATTACTTAATGAAATAAAGAGTTTCAGGCATCGAACCTGTGATCAAGTTCGAAAAACCTCTCTTTCTACCACTGTACCATGGGGTAAAAAAAAATATTTTCTTTTAATCAGCTCGATGAACACCGAGTAACAAAAACAACAAGTTAAAATACAACACGCCACAGCGCAGTCTCGGGCTCGAATCCGAAACCTTGCGTAATTTGTAGATAAAAATACAAAGTCTCGGGTTCGAATCCGAAACCCTTGTAATTTGTAGATAAAAATACAAATCGATAATATTATTACACCGAGGTGTGAAGGATAAAAGTCGATAAGCGACATGCACGAGAGTGCGAGTAATACGACGATGCCTAAACAAAATAATAACAACTATATGTAGGTAAAATCTATTTATGTTTATTTCAGATATCATTCTTTATAACCGGTTGTTTGCTTTTAAGGGACCGTGGTCCCTTTTTTGCTTGCAACTTTTTTTTTTGCATGCAAGGGGATAATTTATATTTTTAATATCTTTGATATGCCATTCACCCAGCGGTTTACCTGACATATCGGATAGTTTATAGACCAAAGGCGACTTTTTAGATGTGATTTTACACTTTATAAACTTAGGGGCCAACTTCTTACAAAAATATTTATCCTTATCGCTAAGATAAAAAGTACGTCTCCATACAACATCGCCCACCTGGAATTCCACCGGCTTACGACGGAGATTATAAGATTGACAATTACGCTGGTGAGCCGACAGCAAGGCTGCCTGTACCTTCTCAAAGATTGAAGATAAGTAGCCGAGTGATTCAGCGTAAGAGTCTCGCGGCTCATGGACCATATTGGGGTCAGAGTCAATATGGCGTGAGCCGCAATTTACAAGCTCCCGACCGTAAACAAGAAACGACGGCGAGAAACCTGTCACTTCGTTCACCGCAGAATTAATTGCAATTGAATCTTTGGTATAAGTGTGTCCCAGACACGGTGATCATTATCTATGAAGGTTGAAACGGCCGTGATTATAGTTTTATTATAACGTTCCACAGAATTTACATGAGGAGTATATAAAGGCGTGTAGTGCAAGTTTGGAATTTTATATTTAGTTAATAAGTTTTTAAAAGTTGAACTAATGAATTGCTTGCCGTTATCGAGTATGACCGTAGAAGGAATACCATGAACTAAGAAAACGTTTTCCTCCAGTATTCTGGTAATAACCTCGGCTGTTGCACGTTTAATGGGAAAAAGTAAACAATATTTCGAGAAACAACAAGAAACGACAAAAATGAAAGTATTTTGCTTCCTCGTTGGAGGCAATGGACCGACTAAATCGATGCTAATTACCTGGAAGGGTTTGGAAACCGACTTAGGACCGCCCATGTGACCCAAGGTTAAATGTGTCTGGTGTTTATGGGCAATGCAAGCTTCGCAAGAATTTACCGCCTTGACCACGTCACTATACATACCTGGCCAATAATAATTAAGATCTAGACGTTTATAAGTTTTAAAAATGCCAAGATGACCAGCCGTGGGCAACGAATGATTCTGAGATATAACCAACGCTCTCTCCTCGGACGGTACAATCTCCTTCCATTGAAATTCTCTAGTGAGAGGATTGAGACTTCTCTTAAAACGATAAAGTTTGTTATCAATTACCTGATAATCAACAAAGGAAGTAGGAGTTTTTAAACAACCGTTATATATTTTTAAATACCACGGATCGTTAGTAGAAACGTTATTAGATTTATTTTGCGTTTCTATACACATAATATTTTTAGAACGAGACAACAAATCCGGCACAACATTGTCAGAACCACGACGGTGCCTTATTTCGAAATTATAAGCAGAAAGACGAACACCCCACCTAGCCAACCGGCCGGTTGGGTTATTAAGCTTTAGGAACCATTGGAGCGCTGCGTGGTCACTATATACTATGAGGGGTTTACCGTTATCTACATAGCAACGCCAATGCTCAATGGCTGAAAGCACTGCGAGCGCCTCGCGCTCGGTAGCACTATAATTTCTCTCTTGGTCCGATAGCGACTTGCTATAGTAAGCAATGACCCTTTCCTCCCCATTCAAGATCTGGCAAAGTACCGCGCCTATGCCATAGTCACTGGCATCGGCGTGTATCTCAAATGGTTGAGTATAATCTGGACAAGATAAGACAGAAGGGGAAATCAAATGATTTTTTAAATTAACGAAGGCCTGATCGGCCTCTGGTGACCAAGAAAAAGGGGGAGACTTCTTTCCACTAGAAGTTAATTTATTAAGAGGAGTAGCCAAGGTACTAAAGTTAGGAATGAACCTCCTATACCACGACGCCGCTCCCAAGAAACGACGCACCTCCTTTCTATTAGCGGGCACAGGATAATTTGCAATAGAATCAACCTTATCGGGATCGGGATGAAGGCCCTTAGAATCGACAACATAACCTAAATATTTAATTTTTTCTCTAAAAAATTTACATTTTTCAAAATTTATTGTTAAATTAGCGTCCTTTAATTTTTTTAATATTAAGGACAATAATTTAATATGCATTTTATAATTTTGCGTAATGCAGACGATGTCGTCTACAAAACAGAATACCCTATTTTCGAACTCAGGACCGCAGAATAGGCTGTCCGCTAAGCGCTGCTGAGTAGCGGGTGCATTGGTAAGACCAAAAGGCATACATTTAAATTGATACGTTCCGCGAGAGGGAATATAAAAGGCCGTCTTACAACGATCCTCCTCTTTTATTAAAGTTTGCCAAAAACACTTAGAAATATCGATGCTAGATAAGTATTTCGCGTCTGACAAATTATCCAATATTTCGGCTATATAGGGCAAGCTATAGGCATCCTTTTTTGTGACAGAATTCAATTTACGACTATCAAGACAAAAGCGCATGTCACCCGTTTTTTTTTTAATCAATATTACAGGGTTCGACCAAGGGCTTTCGGACTTCTCAATCACATCGTCCTTAAGCATTCCGTCGACCTGCTGTATTAAAATACGCTGCTTTTCGGGAGACATGCGATAGTAACGCTGGCGAATAGGGGGACTGTCCCCAGTATCAATCGAATGAGTAATAAGGGAAGTGCGACCCAGACCTCGTCTTTCATAAGAAATATCCTTAAACTGGGAGATTATTTTATTAGCGTTCTCTCTTTGGTCACTTGAAAGATTATCAAGGGAAATTAACTGAGTCGTGTCATCGGAATGTAGTTCCGTGACGTCCACAATTTTTCTATCAACCAACACAGATTCTAATTCGACAGGAAACAAATCAAAACTCCTCCAAAAGTCTATACCAAGTATCAAGGAAATCTTTATGCCTGGCACTATGTGAGTGACAATATAATTAATTTTATTACCAAATTTAAAAGGAAGTACCACACTGCCAAGAGAAGAATATCTATCACCCCCAGCGGTGGTAAATTCTAATGATTTTGTTGAATCAATATTTAACTTGTTTAAAAAATAATTATGACAGTTGTTACCAAGAATTGTAAAACACGAACCAGTATCAAGAAGACCCACTGTACTTCTACCGTTCACTGTCACCGAAATATATGGCGTAATAGTTTGTTTTGAATTATCGATTGAGGAAAGTTTGTTACTGTTGCAGAAGTATAATGAATTGGAATGCAACAAGTCTTGCCATTTATTATTATTATACAATTTACTCTTTATTTTATTATTAAAGATTTTATTTTTCTTTCCCCAACCGTTACTAATTAGTTTTTTGAATTATTAATAATTGGACCGTTGCACTTCGGACAGTCCATTGCGCGGTAGCCCTTTAGGCCACATTTAAAACAAATCAAGTAACGCGGCTGCCGGCAAGTTTTCAAGGAATGCGAATCAGAACGACACCGAGGACAATGCTGCTTGGGAGTATTAGATACCGCACTAACTTGGGGTTCCGCAGATAAGTCAAAAGAAGTTGAAGGCTCATTTTTAAAATTTTTATGAAAGTTTTTAAACCTATTAGGTTGGTAAGAACCAGTATACTTTTTATTACTATTATTATTATTATAAGCGAATTCAGGAGCTAAGGTGTTAGAAGTAACCGTAGGAGGCTCAGAGAAATCCCTACTACGACTATTATATTTTTCAAAATTACGACAGACACTAACCAACGAAGGAATATCAGTAATAGTTGTAGTCAAGAGACAGTTGGTATAACAAGGCCTAATATTGTTTAATAAAATTTCCAGTTTCTCACCATCTGGAACTGGATTGTCAAGGCGAGAAAACAACCCCTGCATTTTCGCTACATACAGGGTTATGTTCTCACCTTGACCTTGAGAGCGCAGTCTTATTTCAGACATTAATTTGAAATCATAGTTATGTGGGCTAAAATCCTGCTTCAATGACCCACACAACTCACTCCATGAATTTACATTGTTCCTAACGGAACGATACCAATGAAGGGCATCGTCCGAAAATATCTCATACGCGAAGGATAAGATCTTCGAGTCAGGAATGCCCCTAGACGAAATAAATTCATTCATTCTCTCTATGAAACCGCGCACACACGTTTTACCCGAGTACTTAAACTTGCCTAACTCCGAAAAAAGTTTACGGTCATAATTTAATGACTCGGAGGTAGGTGCAACACCGCCTGGTTGCTGTACTGCTGTCTTTGCGACGCTCGTGCCACTAATAGAGGAAGGTGACAAGGCTTTAAATAAGTTAAAGATGGAGTTGAACTCCTGCCAAATGGATTCATAACTTTCCCTGTCACTAAATTCAACACGCTGTAACCTATGATACACGTGGTGCAAGATGGATTCCGTCCTAGCGAACATCCTACTATTAAAGTCTACTTGCAATAGTTTTAAATTATTATTAGCTCGCGACAAGGACAATTCACTTTGCGATATATCCGCGGCGGGCTCGTAACACGACTCCGAAATGTCCTCCGACGGATAAAGAGGAAATAATTTTACTAATTGCTTCCGCAACTCGTCTACCGTATCTGACTTATCGCCCTTTCGTACAAGGACCTCATATTGTAGTTCAGTCTTGTTTAAATGGTGGTAGTTAATCGCGTACGACATTTTATTTAAGAAAAGAAAAAATAATACACGGCAAAACTGCAGAAGCAATCAATGTAAACAACGAACAATAGAATTAAATGTGAATTATGTGTTCCGTTCAGTAGGTATCGTCTACGAAGTCAATTAAATATCTTGTTATGATATTTTTTAAAAGGACAACGCGGTCACGCCACGTGCGCTGACCGGTTGTTTATTTAACGTACAAGGTAGTTAAATTAAATAAAAAAGTAGATAATTCGCTTGCAGAAACGAAAGGAAAGTTTAAACTCTTTTTAACACAAAAGAAAGAACAAGAACAGTACCAACCTTGAACGGAACACTTTTTTTTCACGACACACAGAAAAGAAAAAAAAAAAAATGGGCGTGCTCACCAAACCTCGTGCTTTTACCTTAATACGTTGGACGCCACTAAATGGACGCCCTAAACTACCCACTACGTCACAGTGGCCCCACGTTGGGCGCCACTGTGACGTAGTGGGTAGTTTAGGGAGATAAATGCAAACAACTCAGTACGACAATGTAGTATTATTCAGTTAAAAGTTTAGTACATACAATGTTATTAGTTTGTCACTATATATTTAGAAATCACTACGTTAACACAAATATAGTTTAAGCAAGCCGGTCTAATCAGAAGGATTTTGAAAGGATTCGATTACAAAGCACGAGGTTCGAAGGCTGCCCTATAGAAAGGCAAACACTTAGCTTCAGTCAGCAAGCCGGAACAAAAGGGAAGCGGCCGCGCCCCGCGTCTTCTTATATAATGGCCGCTGTGTAGGCCCCTCCACGACGCGCTCGCGCCATTGACGTGTAGCGAAGTGGAGCGCGCGAAGATGGACGCGTGAGGCACGTCACACTATAAAGCTTAGGTATAACTAGGTACTTAGGAACCCACGTCTCTGGACTATACGCGTCCAGCGCCATGACCACTAGGCCACCCGAGTATCCGTGGTTATCACAAATTGTTAGAAATCGTCCTTTACAATTTACTTAAAATTGAAGCTACAATTAAAATTATAGATCGACACAGACAAACGCCACAGCACTAAAAATAAAACGCGTTGCATTGGCTAATGTAAATTAGAGGAGAAAAATAAAACCAATCTACTACTCAAATCTACTTGTCTGTCTGTGTTGATCTATAAATTCCAGTTTCCAAATGCATAGAGCCCATGAGCAGAAGCCTGGCAAAGAAACTCATGGTAGTATTAGAGAAGCAATGTATTTTTTACAAAAGGAATCAGGTCGTTGGCTTTACGAACATCGAAATAACATAGTAACGACATCGAAAATAATTTTTTAATGAATTTATATGCAAACATAATAAAATACATGCATTTTTACATAATAAGTGATACCATTATAATTGAAGTTTTTTTTAATGATTTTTATTTAAGTACAGGTAAACACTGCAAAACTCAAGATTTTATAATGTTATCACGACGGTGTGGTCGAAACACAACTAGCCGTAGGTGACGTACATTTCTAAGCGATATGTTCGTTTTGAAAATATCGAAATTTATCGATTCAGATAACAAACGATTAAGCGATTTAATCCGTCCGTGTGGTGACGGAGTAAGAATACAATATGTCACCACCCCATCTCATCCCATGGTTGTCGTAAAAAACGACTTAGGGACTATCCGTAAATATTATCTTTACGAAATAAAAAGAAGGAAAACTTGAAATTAAACCCTATACCAATCCGTCTGGCCAGCGTGGTATTAGTAGGCCAAGTATCCCTCCGTCACGGGAGGAGGCCCGTCCCTGCAGTGGGACATTAATGGGCTGTTATGATATGATGAAGCGATTTAATATACGTAGTTTTGAAGTTAAAATAGGGATAGGTTTAGGGTTTATTAAGAAATGAGGTATAGTACACATAATTCATCGACAACCTTTTCCAATAAGTACAGCTTCACCTATAAATACCACTTTGTTCCTGTTCTTTATTCTGTTTACTTTGCGAAGAAATATTACTCTTTGCATTTTCAAAACAAATCTGTAATCGAGTAGAGATAGCCTCCTTACGATTAAAAGATAACAACCAGAGATAACATTAACCCCCTTACTCATAAACGCCTCTTAAATTTAATCACTGTTTAGCGAGATTTTTCTTAGCAAACCAACCTTATACCAAACAGAATCGTAAGAATTTAAGCTAATCAATTGACTAATATTTAAGAGGCGTTTATGAGTAAGGGGGAGGGTAATAAAAACCATGAAACGAAACTGTTTTACAGAAGTAAAAAATAACGTTAGTTTGAACGTCCAGTTTATATTACTTACACTAAATTGTGTGATACAAATCAACTGCCAAATTTCACCTATTTAGGTGGTAATAGTATAGTCCCAAACTAAGCTGAGCTTGTACTATAGGTACTAGACAACGAATAAATATACATAAATACCTTCTTTTGTAAATACATACATATTATACATAGAAAATACCCAGACCAATGCAAACGATCATGTTCATGCACACAAAGATTTGCTTCGAACGGGAATCGAACCCGAGACCTCTGCGTAGCAGTCATCTTATATAACTGCACCATCACAGAGGTTGTCAGAGATAGTTTAAAAGAAAGTATTTTTTATTCTTTATTTTAATTGGAAAGATAACTCGTGGAAGTCAAGACTGATTCTATTCACCGAGACAAGCATGTACTGTGACAAGCCGGACGCACGTGATTGGTTGAAGATAAGAGACTAAAGGCGCGTTCAGATGTTCATTTTTTGACCCGCTAGTCTATGTGTCACATAAATTCAAATTTAAATATTGAAAATTTATCAAAACAATTAATGTAAGAGAAGAGAGTAGCGATGATTCAACGAATTCAACAAAATAATAAAATTTTAAAATGAAGTAGAACATAAATTGTTCTATTTTCCAAGTACAACCAGTCGATTGCAAATAAGGATCGTTTTTTCAAAAGGTTCTTATATTCTCACTAAATTTAAAAAAAAACATTACTTTGTGTAAGTAATTATGACCATTTGAAAATATTATAAAATAACCCAACTGAATTTAATCAGTACCGAACGAGCCTTGTGGATGCATCTTTACATTTCTTAGGAATTGTTTACGCCATTGGTTTACGCCCACTCAATGACGGTCATCTATACTTTACATTTGCATACAGATTCGTGAGCGAGAGGTTCCTATACAAGCTTGCTAGTGAATAGAATAGGTATAGACACAGTACAACCAGTAGTCTATCTCGGCCGAATATTTATTATAAATGCCTACGGCTTCGCGGTACGTAAACATGCGATAGGGCTGCCCACCTCCAGCTTTTTAATTACATTTACCTACTTTCCCGCTCGTTACTGCGGCACAGTCGCGACTGTTCACTCCGCAAAGCCACCGCTATCGTGAGCGTGTAGGTATAACTCGCGTTTCGTCCGTTTCTATGAAGTCGAAGTACTGTATATATTTACTTGTACTATGATATAGACTACGATCCCGGTGTCGCGACCCTCGGTCATTAATTCGGTATGTACATTAAAGTTTACCTTGTCGATTCCAAAACCATTTAGAGATTTTAGATCGGTAAGGAATAAAAATATATTTTTAGCGCAAAAAACCGCAAGTATGTGTTCATTTTTACAATTATACATGAATTACTTTGTCTATCATTTGACCTCTAAATGATTCGTCTCTGCTTTCATTGCTCAAGTAATTCAGCCGTACGCATGACGTCATCACAAGTAAAAGTTAAAATATTTATTAAAAATAAACTATAGGTAGGCAACTAAAAATCTCAAATTAGGTATACTAATAATATTATAAAGAGGTAAAGTTTGTGTGTTTGTGACGTTGTAGGGGATAATCTCTGGATCTACTGAACCGATTTTAAAAATTCTTTCTGTGTTAAATAGTCCATTTATCGCCGAGTGTCATAGGCTATAATAATATAGTATCACGCTATGACTAATAGAAGTGGAGCAGTAATGAAATATGTTTAAAAAAGTAACGCGTTTTTTCGCCGCCCAACGAAGTGGGCACGGGAAAGCTAGTAATTAATAAACCTTTAAAATAAAAATATAAAAAATACCAAAAAAAATCTTCACATATCGAATTACATAGACATTAATGGAAATCAAGAACATCTAGACTCAGGAGAATGATTTGGTAATCAATCAAAATGTCATTCGGTGGTATTCTAATAGGCAACCTTGCACACAGCCATTTTGCTACAGAGGGATTTTATTGGTTACTAGCTGATGCCCGCAACTTAGTCTGCGAGTTTTAAAGAATTCACACTATATCCTTAAAAATTGTAGCCGCGATATTCTGATGTGTAAGCTTATCCGGAACAAACAGACAGATAGACAGACAAAAATATTCTTTTTTTTTTATATGATGGGAGGCAAACGAGCCACCAGGTCACCTGATGGTAAGTGATCACCGCCGCCCATAGACACCCGCAACACCAGAGGAATCACAGGTGCGTTGCCGACCTTTTAAAAGGGAAGTAAAGGGAGGGGGAATGGGCTACCGGACTCTCAAAAATGTGAGTTTCGGTATTGCTATCGTGTATACATTGATATCCAATTATTAAAAAACTGGGTATTTCATGTTACAAACAGACACTTCAATTTTATAATGTTGATGATTATAATTTTGATCTCATTTGGTAACGTTTTTCATGAAGAATAAAATATTTATGAAAAAATAAGGGCTTACAAAAATGTTTGAATCATATCTAAAGCTACATTTTTATCCATTGTCTTTTCGATATTAAACTTTACTGGAGGAGACATAATATATGTCCACCTGTGCTGTATGATGACGATGGTGAGTATAATATACACAGATGGATGAAAGATGCACAGGACCGCGCAAAGTTGGGAAAAGGAGTCATTTGGAGGAAGAGGGGGTTGTCCAGCAGTATTTTAGTTGTATTTTATGGGTCTCCAACAAAGGCACATTAGAAATAAATATAAAAAAAACTACAGGAACACTGCGTGTATTCCTTAAATAACAGAAAAACCACAGCATGCTAATAAAAAAACAAACTAAAATAATGACAAACTCTAAATTAAAAACAAACATATCATTTTAATTTAATTAAATAATTAAATTAAAATGAGAAATCATGATGATAATAATGAGTATTATTTATATTGATTAAGGTTCGTAGCAGATATATCAAAACGTAAACGGATCGGCACCGCCTCGCCTTTTTCCTAGGTGTCAAACGTCAAAAATCTGATTCTTTCTTCTTTTAAAAAGACAACTCCCGCACTAGGGATCATGCCCTGTGTCGCGGGGACTTTTTACAAACATCAATTAACGGACACAAAGAACACCCAGACCAGGACAATAATTTGTGGATCTCACAAATTATTGTCCTGCGTGGGGATCGAACCCACAACCCCTTGCACGGCAGCCGCTTGCGCTACCGTCGCGCCACCGAGGTCGTCTTTTTATCTGATTACGTAACAATTCCGATTAGTGTGCGTTGCAGTAAGGAGTTTCATACAAATAATACTGGACGGCTCGAGTTGATACGGTGCCGATCCCTTTACGTTTTGATGTATGTGCTACGACTCTTATACTAACCTCGGCATAACACCAAAACAATGACCAACCATCATCGGCAAAGAGCAACGCTCTTCTGTAAAATGAAAAAAAATGTACCATCTGAATAAGGTTGTGCAAATTTTTGTGCATAATTTTATATTTCTGAAATAAAAAGCAGGAATACTTAAAATCAAACCCTATACCAATCCGTCTGGCCAGCGTGGTATTAGTAGGCCAAGTATTCCTCCGCCACGTGATGACGTCCGTCCCTGCAGTGGGAAATTAATGGGCTGTTATGATGAAAACCTGTTCGCGTTAATACCTGTGATAATACAACAATAACAAATTTACAAATTCTGAAGGGATTAATACCAAGTTAAGAACTCACCACATGCGTCGGAAATTGTAAGTGTAGCCACCAACAAAAATAATAAGTAGAAATATTTCATTATTTTGAAGTTTCTACTTTAATAGTTTCTTGTTGTGTTGCTATATTCAAATATATTATGTTACATACGTCTGCTTATTTATACCAGAAATTTGTTCACTTATCTATGATACGATGAATTTGTTTAAGTTTTTATTTGTCGCGCATTAGAAAAAAAAAGTAATGTAGTTTTGATGTAAATTTTCGAATTATCTGCAGAAATACGAGTAGTTTTTTGGTAAACGTTTAGTTTATTTGTTGTGAAGTAATTTATTTGATGTAAAAAAGAGTGTGACTGATGAAAATGAATTGATGTGAGATTTTTTATTTGATGTGCAATTAATAATTTCCCTTTACATTTTAGCTAGTGTTTGAGCGATCTGCGAATAATTGCCAGATTATTTCTTCTGCTTGTTAGTAAGTTAAATAAATAAGTAAATATTCCTCACACATTCACACAACGCCATCTAGTCCCAAACTAAGCAGAGCTTGTACTATGGGTATTAGACAACGGATAAACATACATAAATACCTACTTTTTTGTTGTCGTAAATATGTACACATTATACATAGAAAACACCCAACAGTTGTTGTTTAAGTACTTTCGACACATAATAATCGATCTGTAACCTTATTTGTATTTGTAACCCATTGTAGGAAGATAATTATATAATAATTTTAGATAATTTCTATGTAACATGTATTGATATAAGGACCTTCAAACGTAGTGTAAGGGCTGAAACTAGGTGCGGGCGCGGTTTCATACAAAACTGCTCCGTCGGATGTCCGTCGCGGAGAGGCAATCCCCATACCCGCGCAACGTGGCCCGCCACCGTACGACGGATACCGTCGCGGAAAACGAATTTACTGGCTGGCGCTTTCTTCTTGCTAGTCGTCGTTGTTTTATTACGTAAATAATAAGTTCTCCATCAACCCGACTATACATTCACAAAGATAAAATTGAACTAGCAACTCTGTTAAATTCGGTCTCCGCGTCGGGCACACGCGACGGGGACAATTCGGTATGTAAAGATTTTTTTTGGTATTTTTTTTTTACGTCAGTAATCCGGTCGAATTGCTTACTTTAACTGTTTACTACAAATAAACTATAATACTCCAGTAAAATAAGCATTCAACCTCGGAATGGAAGCGAATAAGCTGTAAATTTGCATAAACCTTTGTTTTGGTGTACTAATGACTGGTAGAGAAGTCTCATATGATCACGTGTCTGCGTCATAAGTTATTCAAGGTCAAAGGTCACGAAAATCAGTTTTTTCCCATTATCTCGTTTTCTATGGGAAATACGCATTTAACGTAATTATAAATATTGTAGATCATAAAATTGTCTACAAAAAATATCTGAACACTTTTCTCCTAAAAAGCATCGCTTTCGAGATATCGTGACTTTAGAGCGCAGGAAAGTCGTATTTTCGACTATATGCACACACTAGCTTTTTCCCGTGATTTCGCTCGCGTTTATAAATATTATGAAAAATAAGGCTTATTTCAATATATAGTAGCATATGCATGCTTGGTCACAGCCTAATCGGTTTGAAATTGACAAGGTTACATACAAACTTCCATCCCCTATCTTATCCCTTTAGGGGTAGAATTTATCAAAATCCTTTCTTAGCGGGTGCCTACGTTATATTATCTACCTGAATGCCAAAATTCAGCTAGATCTGTCCAGCGGTTTGGGCTGTGCGTGCGTTATTAACGTGGTTTCTCCAGTAGGAATACCTACTCCTACCACATAGTGATCTATCAACGCACAGCCCAAACCACTGGACAGATCTGGCTGAATTTTGGCATGCAGGTAGATGATATAACGTAGGCATCCGCTATGAAAGGATTTTGATAAATTCTACCCCTAAAGGGATAAGATAGGGGATGGAAGTTTGTATGTAACTTTGTCAATTTCAAACCGATTAGGCTGAGACCAGGTATGCATATGCTACTATATATTGAAATAAGCCTTATTTTTCATAATATTTATAAACGCGAGCAAAATCACGGGAAAAAGATAGTGTGTGCATATAGTCGAAAATACGACTTTCCTGCGCTCTAAAGTCACGATATCTCGAAAGCGATGCTTTTTAGGAGAAAAGTGTTCAGATATTTTTTGTAGACAATTTTATGATCTACAATATTTATAATGACGTTAAATGCGTATTTCCCATAGAAAACGAGATAATGGGAAAAAACTGATTTTCGTGACCTTTGACCTTGAATAACTTATGACGCAGACACGTGATCATATGAGACTTCTCTACCAGTCATTAGTACACCAAAACAAAGGTTTATGCAAATTTACAGCTTATTCGCTTCCATTCCGAGGTTTGCCCCTAATTAAGCCTTATTTGACTGTACTATAAGTAGGAAAGCAAAAATACTCAAATTAGTTGTTTATAATTAATAAACCTTTAAAATAGAAATATAAAAAAAATACCAAAAAAAATCTTTACATGGTTTACTGACGTTTGGCAAAAAACGTTTCCCAAAGTGACACATACCAAAGTATGTTTCCCAAATTATCATTTGGCAAAAAAACTTTTGACTGTTCTTGTACCCGTGTACTTTCTGTTTATTGTACCCGACTATTGAACAAGCTGGAAAACCTAGGGATCAGGGGTACACAACTACAACTTTTTGCAGACTATCTCTCTGATCGCAAACAGTACGTAAAACTAGGCCAATACTTGAGTTCTGAAGTAAAAATTGGTAGCTATTCTGTACCACAAGGCAGTATTTTAGGCCCAACATTGTTTTTAATCTACATTAATGACCTTTGTAACCTAAAGCTTCAAAATGGTATCATCATAACTTATGCCGACGACACAGTGCTTCTCTTCACAGCAGAATCGTATAATTATCTTTATGAATATGCTCAAAAGGGATTAATCTTGTTACTGGATGGCTTAAACAAAACATTCTTACCTTAAATACAGAAAAAACGAAATATGTTACATTTAAAATAAAAAATAACACTAACATTAACTCTACTATTATCCGGCCGTTCAGAGAATGCGTTCCTGACACTTATCAGTTAGTCACGACTAGTGATGGACACAACATTATACCGAGTTCGTTACCGTTACTCCAAAATGAACCGCCGCGTTATTTTTATGATTAGATTTAGACCGTTTTAAATTGGCGGAATCATTTAAAATTTATATTTTAGTTCTTTACGTGGAAACAATAAAAGGGAATATTAATATAATAAAATTGTTTTATTTATTATTTTTTACAAAGTTACAATCTGTATTTCTATGGAATAAAGTACATTGAACTAAATGTGCGTACAGAATATTAATCAGACTCCGATTCGCTTGAGGAGGTGGTGTCTTCATCATCATCTTCGCCTACATGTATAATTATATTATTATCAATTACAGAATCAATCCTGATATCTCGGTCAAAATGTTCCATAATCAGGTTTTTAGTCTTTTCGACAACCTTTGCCCAGTCATCTCTTGTGACTTTCCCGCAGGCTTCTTTTAACAGGGTCATCATCTTTTTCGTGCTGAATGGCGGGGAAGTATTGTGGCGGGCGGCGTAACCTTTTATTTGAGCCCAGATTAGCTCAATCGCGTTATATTGGCAATGATACGGTGGAATTCTTAGAACGCGATGACCGTACTCCAAAGCCATTTCATCGATTTCGTATCGCACATTTGCCGCTTTATTTTCTTTCACTAACTTAATTAGCTCTGCTTTTAGCATCTGCATATTTGCGTCAATGCCTTTTGCTTGTAACCAAGCAACCATTTCTTCTTTTTTATTAGCTTGGGTAGGTGGTTTCTGTATTTGAAACGAGTGATAGGAGGCATTATCCATCAATATTACAGAAGGCTCTGGTAGGCTGGGCAAAAGCACGTTCTGGAACCACTCTTTAAATGTACTGGCATTCATTTCCTCGTGGTAGTCATTTGTGGTTTTTGATTGAAATGCCAGTAAAGCGTTCTCCACAAAGCCGTATTTTGCAGTACCTGCGTGGCATATTATCAGACGAGCCCCCTTACCCATTGGTACTTTCGACGTCGACGCTTGTGTATCATCCGTCCAAGAACGGGAAACCGTGTGATTGGCGTTTAGCCATGTCTCGTCAATGAACACGACATTATCCCAGTTATCAATTTTTTTTGCTTCTCTCAAGAAACTTATCCGTTTCAAAATGATGTCGTATCGTTCTAATAAAATTTTTCTTTTGTCTGTTTTTTTATACGAAAAACCAATATCTTTTAAGATTTTCGTTAAAGCAGTTTTACCCCCGCTAAACAGTCCAGCTTCTCTTAACGACGCCAAAAGCTTCATCCTGTTGAGATATTCATTTCTGGAATAGTAACCATATATATGATTTCTGATTGCATCGGCGTCAAAGGTATCAATATCTGTCACGGGTTTAGTTCTACGTTTCTTCTTCGGAGTACGTAAAATATTATCTTCCATGCCAGTAGAGCCGAACTTTTCTTTATTAATATTTGTAATCGTTCGTTTGCTAACTCCAAGCGCCTGAGAGACGCGTTCTTGTACTTTTTCGACAGGAACCAGGGGTCCGCCATTTTGCCGCTCCCGCTCAAAGTAATCTTGCAGCTTGATAATTAACTCACGGGCTCCAGTTTTCAATGTTTGTCCACGTTTAGGCATTATTATGCACCAAAAGTAAAAAGAACGCAATATAAGACACAATCAAAGTCAAATAACAACAGATCGCAAACACTTGAAGAACGTGGTCTATGCGCACGAAACGACAACAGACGACTGTTTCAGCGTCACAAAATGGCGGCCCATAACGCCATTTGGGGTTACCATTTTCAACCTAAATATAAAAATGCTACTTTGTATTTAATGTACTTTTATTTTTATATTTAATAAAAGTTATTCTAAAGTCCATTATTTTCAAATTCTTGAAAAGAAAAACAAAACGTATTATTTTATAAAGTATAACTGTATCGATAAGAACAGATTACGATACTATTATTCACTGTTATTGTTGGCACAGCACTACAAATATAAAGCGCTGACATAACCTTGTAATAGCGCAGTGTAGATTTAGAAAAATATTGTTTACCAAGTTATTTGACACTCAGTTTGACACAACATTATAACATTCATTAATTATTGATATAATAATGTTGTTTTAATGCTCATCAATAGTTAAAACGATAAACAACCAGCAAAAATATTTTTATCGTAACTGCAACGCCATTACAAAGTTACTGCGTCAGTTCAATCGCGACGTGTCAGGAACGCATTCTCTGAACGGCCGAAGTTTTTTTTTTTAACCTCAATATTTACGCACATAATTGTAAAATGCTTACTAACAAAACACGGAACAAATAAAATATTTAGGTATCACACTAGACGCAAACTTAAACTTCCGCAAACACATCGATTTATTATGTTCTAGAGTCCGAAAATTACAATACATTTTTAAAAATTTACGAAACATAGCTGATTACCATTTATTAAAACAAGTATATTTAGCACTATGTCAATCTGTCATAAGATACTGTATATCTTCCTGGGGTGGCGCTGCTAAATCAATCTTGCTGCCTCTAGAACGAGCACAAAGAGCCATTCTTAAAGTGGCCACCTTTCGACCTATTATGTATCCAACACAACAGCTATACGAAGACTGCAAGGTACTAACCGTACGGCAGTTATTTATTCTGAACATCCTACTGAGACAGCATAGTGAAATATCTGTCAAAACTGTACTGGAAAAGAGGAGGAAGTACATGGTCTGTATAAAGACACAAGCAAACCATGCATTTATAAATAGATTTTATATATTTCTAGGCCCTTTTATCTATATATATATATATTACTATAATAAAACTGTAGAGGTCGAAATGTCTGTTCTTTTCGAAAATTCAGATAAAAATTATCTACAAAATCTAGAAAAAAGTCAAAAAGCACGAATCCACAATTTTTAGAATTAATGTCAGTCTGTCTGTCTGTGTGTTACCGCACATCTTTAAAACGAATTAATATAATCTAAAGACCAATACATTGTATTGTAGCCTTTTTTATTAGGCTTAAACTGAGGTATGTTTCATCAAAATAGGATAAGTATTACTTGAGATATCGCTTGATCTCTTTATTAGAACAGTCCAATACAAATCAGGGGTCATGAAAAATGGTTTTGTTTCAATGTTGAATGAATTTAAATTTCGTTTCTTATGTTCACGAGATGGCGTTACCAGTAGTAATCATACTCAAATTATGAGTTTAAAATGCTATGAAATTAAATTGCTATTTGTCAACATTGAAAAAATACGAAACTGTCAATAAAATATAGAAATACAATCACAAAACATTAAATAATTGTTCAATGTGTTTGTGTGTTTATTTTATTAAGTAATTCAAAAATACTGCACGCAGTTTATCTATAGATAATAATATAGTCCAGTCTAAGTTTAATCAAATATTTTTTGCTAGAATATGGTAAAAAGGTGTTAGGTACAATAAATTTATTTCAGCATTTTTTTTTTACAAAAGACAAATCCCACACTAACGGGGGCCTTTAAAAATATCAATTAAACGGACACAAAGAACATCCAGACTAAGGACAATAGTTTGTGGATCACAATTGTCCTCCATGGGAATCGAACGCGCGACCTCATACACGCCAGCCAGGTAATGGGACCGCCGCGCCATCGAGGCAGGAAATTCTGCCGCACCATAACATGGCGTGCAAATGTATTCATTCATAATAAATTAGCGATTATCCGTGTGGTGACGGAGTAAGAATACAATATGTCACCTCCCCATCTCATCCCATGGGTGGCGTAAAACCGACTAAGGGACTATCGGTGAATATTATCTTTACAAAATAAAAATGAAGGAAAACTTGAAATTAAACCCTATACCAATCCGACTGGCAAGCGTGGTATTAGTAGGCCAAGTATCTCTCGGAGGAGGCCCGTCCTTGCAGTGGGACATTATTGGGCTGTTATGAGGAAAAAAGGGGTGCGCCAAAGTTCAATTAAAATTGTAACTCCTATAATTGGAAGTCCGAAAATGTTCTTCCTAACATTTTTCATCCTAACAATCGCAATTCCTAATTTTTTTGTCTCTAATGATAATAATCCGAAGCATTCAACTTCATAATTTCAGTAGCAATAAACATCTATTATACTATTATTTGTTTTCCTATATTTTCTCAACATAACCATCGTGTATACTATAATTTAAAGTCATATCTTTTTTGTTTAGATTTTTTTTTATTCATAATAATTAATATTATTATACATTAATTTTGCGTAACTTTGATGACAACATGTAGGTATAACATAATATACCAAAGACCAGAGCAAAACCAGAGTCCCGCTCCAATCATTCAGTCAAGATCCAGAAAATAAGTGGGTCCTATTCATAATTATTGGTTTAGGTTATGGTAGAACTGTGACCCCAACGCACGAGCCGAGCGAGCGTAGCGAGCGTGCCGCGGCAGCGGCCGGCGAAGTGCCAGAACCGAATTGGCCCTACTTATTCGTTTAGTTACGGTTACGGTAAACTCTCAGGCCATAAGCATAACCGTGAACGCGTCATGTTTTATGGATTTTAATCATTTAAGACAAAAATATTCTAATAATTTTAATAAACAATAATTTTAAAAAAATGGTTTAATGTAAAAATTTAAAAAGTTGTTATGTAAAATCACAAGAAATAGTATAAAAACAAACCTTTTATTACTTTCACTTGGTAAATATTACTTTCTGAGTATGAGGGAAAATATTATGGTGAAAATGTTTAGGGATAAAAGCGTTATGACAAAAAACATTAGGAGTTTAAATACATTTACATAACGATATTATTAATAACGATTTTCGGAAACATGAGTGTTATGAACATCGCCGGTAGCAATACAAATAGTATGAATGAAAACTTTAGGATTTAAAATTTTAGGAAGAGTGATCATTCGGATTACAAATCGTGAAGAACATTTTCGGAAGAAGAACTTTAGGTGAGCCAATATGGACCCGCGATGTCATTTATTCTAACTTACAAATTTGACAACAGATGGCGTTGTGCCTGTAACGTCATTACAACTGTAATCAACTGTATCGCGGTGTTAAGATTTTCATTGAAAGAATAACGTTCGCTCATGTCTGTCAGTATGAGTTTTGACGCAATCTTTATAGATCTGTTTTTGTAAATGTAAAGGTCTGTTTTTATAAAGGTTTTGGTTCGTTCGTTAATATTCTAATTCGTTCGTTATAAGGTTTAAAAAAGTTTTGCGAAGTAAGTAACATCCACCACGCGAACGAAGTCGCGGACACAGCTAGTATACAATAAATTAAATAAAACTTTGCACCTTCATAGTCTAAGTCATAAAAATTGTAGTGTAACTTTAACACAACATCTAGGGAATCTTAATTATAATGATACGGAGAGTTTAATGGTAGTTCTTAAATAGTTTTAGTGTGTATTATATTGATGTTTTATTATATTCCTTTAAAAAAATAACATATATGCTTATGTAATGAGTAATCCGTTAGCCTGAAACACAGGTATAAACCTAGGTCAGGCAGGTTGCTGATTCAAATGAATACATTCGAGCACTTTGTGCTGACTTAGTAATATAATTATTATATAAGTATATTTTTGTAATAGATATAAGTAAATAATTAGACATATAATTATTAAGTGCAAACTACGTCGGCATTATTTATAAAAATGTTATAATGTTTTTTGAATAAATTATTTTATTTTATTTATTTATTTTATCTTTTCGCAATTTTACAGATAGCAAAACTATTTTTAGCAAATTCTTGTTTAGCAAATAATTACATAGCAATGTTTCATTTTACCAAATATGGTTTGGCAAATATGTTTATTCCAAAATATTATACATCATTAAGATTTACTGAGTCTAAATTCATCATAACAGCCCATTAATGTCCCACTGCAGGGACGGGCCTCCTCCCGTGAAGGAGAGATACTTGGCCTACTAATACCACGCTGGCCAGACGAATTGGTATAGGGTTTAATTTCAAGTTTTCCTTCTTTCTATGTAAAGGTAGTATTCACAGATAGTCCCTTAGCCGGTTTCTACGATACCCATGGGATGAGATGGGGTGGTGCTGGTGACATATTGTATTCTTACTCCGTCACCACACGAATATTAAAAACTTGGTCTAATTTGCAATGACAATAAAATTAATTCTGGCGCTTCGCCGGCCGCTGCCGCGGCACGCTCGCTTCGCTCGCGCTCTGTTGGGGTCACAGTTCAAACCTAACCTAACCTACTTTTCTAGCAATTCTAATCTAACCTAAATTTTTCACCCATATTAAAATTTAAACGAACTTCCTTAAGGAATATATTTTTGACAAAATAAAGCATTTGCTTATTGTATATTTGACTAAATAAAATTTGAGCAAGTGAAAATTTGCCAAATGAATATTTAACCAAGTGAATCAAATACGAAAAGTAAATTTGCCAAGCATTTTTTTGGGAAATGAAACTTTGCGATAAGTTTTTTGGGAAGTGAAATTTGACGAAACGTTTTTTGCCAAACGGCAGGATCCCAATTCGACCGCATGTATGACGTCATACATGCGGTTTAGTTATTGAGCAATGAAAGCAGAAACAAACTTCTGTTGAGCCGGGCGACATGATGCCATTTAGACGTCAAATGAAAAACAAAGTAATTTATGTAATAATTGTAAAAATAAACACAATCTTGAGTTTTTTTGCGCTAAAAATATGATTTTATTACTTATCGATCTAAAATCTCTAAATGGTTTTGGATTCGACATAGGTAAACTTTTACTTTACATACCGAATTGCGGGCGTCCGTCGCCCACCCGCGCGTGTCCCCGTGCGTAAACACGCGACGAGTATCCGACGCGGGGGTCCGCTTAACGCAGTTTCAGCCCTAAAGAAACATTACTTATTACCATTCCTAGTCTTCAGTCCTGGACTGCTTGTCCATCACATTCGATATGGTCGTGCTGCAGTGACTCCTTTTGAAAAGTATTTTATATTTTATTTTTCAAATGTTTGTTACTTCTGAACTCAAGACATTTTTTGCGTTCGCGTTAGGGGCTGCCGTGTCGTGGATTCGAATCCTTCACAGAACAAATTATTCTCGTATGAACATTCTTTGTATCTGTTAAATTGATGTTGGTTAAGTGTTAAGATGTTTTAAAAACCGGCCACGTGTATGTCGGACTCACGCACAAAGGGTTCCGTACCATTGATTTATAAAATTGAAGGCCTTTTTTTGGGGGGCAACTTTTTTCCAGTTTGGAAGCGTCTGTCACGCAAACTATTCGGTTTAGAAAAAAATATTTTAGAAACCTGGATATTATTTTTGAAGACCTATCCATAGACACACGATGAAAAAAAAATTGAGTTTTAGTATGGGAAGCCCCCAATATTTATTATTATATTTTTGCAAAATCTTAATGCGGTTCACAGAATACATCTACCTACCAAGTTTTAACAGTATAGTTCTTATAGTTTTGGGAATGGCTGAATGGCTGTGACATACGGACGGATATACAGACATGACGAATCGATAAGGGTTCCGTTTTTTGCCATTGGGCTACGGAACCCTAAAAATTAAATTACTTTCTAATTATTTGAGTTCGTAGATCTTAAAGTTTTCCCTTTCAAGCGTTTATAGGAAAACACTTTTGAGAAAATGGCAAAAACTTAAAAATTTTTTTTGACATATGAACGATTATTCCATTTCTTGATATTAGGTCATCAACTTTACATATTTTTGTAATTATGATCAAATTAATTAATTTAGAATATAGAATAGAAAAGAATAATATGTTTATTTGTATAAAATGTGGTAAGTACTGGGTGGGACAAAACAAAATCACAATATTGCAACATTGATCTTATTTTTGCAAATGGCCAAATGCCAAAGCCAATGAGGACTAGACAGATGCAGAATACAAGTGAATAAGCCATGGAGTGATACACTCCCCAAGAACACGAGATATTCGTGTCTAATCTTTTGCGTTTCAATTCGTCGATTCTCCGGCCGTCTGAAACTGACAAACGCTGCGCCGTTTGGCAACCAACCTTGTATCTCGTCCCTAAGAGTAGCCAGCCTAGAAGCACCCTTTCTGCCCAGAATATCGTTGATGTTGCCGAGGATATCGAGCTATCGCCGTAAACATCGACCAGACGCAATTTGCCATCTGCCGGACGTTTTGGTCATTGACCTGCGCATATTCCCTTACAAAGTCCAGTGCATTACTTAGCTGCTGCCTGTCGACCACCAAACGCGCGTAGACTACACCCAAGCCATCCTTAATCTCGAGGAAGAATTGTACGATTTTGGCATTGGTTTGCAAAGTCGCTAGTTTTAAGCGTTCTAGACTTTTTTGCAGGATTTTTTGAAATCTCGTGTTTACGTGAACATGCCCGAAACGCTGGATACGCTGGATAACATTTGACACAAGTGCGAGAACCTGTCGCCCGAAATTCTCGTTGAATAGATAAAAATGCCAAAAAACGAGCCTCTATGGCAATCATCAGTTGTGACGGCGCTTATTTGGCCGATATAGTTTTTTCAACTTGACCAATAAAATTCATCAAGTTTAAATTAACATAATCAAGAAACAGAATAAAACTTCACTGTTACAAAAATAAACAACTAGATAATATTCTGTAGTACACAATACTGCTGTCTAGTTGTTTGCTTTTGTAACAGTGAAGTTGGTGACACATAAAACCTTATACCATTCATAACATAAAATGTTCTGAAATTTTAATATAGAACTTTGTTATAGTAAGCCAAGGCACTGTTCATCCTTACACACTGAACAGACGGGTTCAAGGGAAAGTTTGACCCGTGGATAATCCCTTTTGGAATGATCTCCCTTCCGAGGTTTGCCCTAGAGACAACATTATGGGGTCCTTCAAGACAGGGGTGAATAGGTTTTTGAAGGGTCGAGATGGCGTGTGGGATTCATGTAATACGTCCATAGGTCCACTTACCACTAGGAGGACTGTATGCCTGTTTACCAAAGACGTGGTGTAAAAAAAAATGTACACTACTATTTGGAAAAGTGTCTGTTAAAGTGACCTACCAATTAATGTATTATAATTGTTTCTAATTTACTATTACATGTTCTACAAATTGATAGTGTTAAAATATTAGCATCTTTTTACATAAAGGTGTTCCCACACCAATCATCTATCGTCGATCGAAGTTATTTGATTCGATGATTTACAAACTATAGTTTTGAATTTGGATGTTCTTTGTGTCCGTTAAATTGGTGTTTGTAATGTGCCGCGACGACAGAGCGTGATCCCAAGTGCAGGAGCTGTATTTTTAGAAAGCCAAAAAAAAAAAAAAAAAAACGGTAGTCGCTCGCTGGTAAAATAGATTTCATTTAGGTAACATGGGTCTATAGTATGTACCACACTGATCGATAGATTGATGGTAGAATGAATTCATACACCATTGAATGGTTGAATTGAATGCCATTGATCGATGATTGATAAGCCTATGTTTCATTTTCATAAAACGCCGATCATCTAAAACCAATACATCAATCGATCGACTTCGAAAAAGGTCGATCGATGCCATCAATCGACATTCGATCGTTTGGTGTGCTAACACCTTTTTAGATAAATAATGCAAAATTCTTAATTGTTTTTTAAAATAATTTACTATTTTAATCAATAAATTTTGTGTATAAATAGGTATACACGATAAATAATATGTCAGTACAGCAAAAAAAGTACTTTGAAAACAAAATGAAGTATTATTGCATTTTATTGTTATTGTCTGTTGTGAGTTTAGCTCTCTCAGTAGGTAAGAACCTCCTTTACTATGTACTTGCTTAGACCACAGCTTCAGCTTGCGACCAGCCTACCGGATGGTATGGAGTGGCTTTAACATATTGTGGGCGACTTCTCAAGTAGGGTGAGACCACGTCAGAAAAACCAATTGGAAATGCAATTATACAACTAATTCAATATGGGAACCGCTGTCGCCAAATTTACATAAATAAACTACTACCAAAAAAATTACATAAACTGATCCTACATCTGGGAGTGAACCTTCATCCATACATAGTATAAAGTAAAGTCGATTTTTCTGTCCCTATGTCCCTTTGTATGCTTAAATCTTTAAAACTACGCAACGGATTTTGATGCGGTTTTTTGATAGATAGTGATGACAAGAGGAAGGTTTATATGTATAACACATGCATAATATAGTAAAGAAACCCATTAATTTAGAGATTTCTAATGTAATTATCTAATGAAGCTGTACTTAAACGTTGTTTAAGGAGATTCTGTAGTAATAAGTAGGTGTCCGTGCGGAGCCAGGCCAGGTCGCTAGTACACTTAAGAAGACTTACAAGAATTAAATGACGTTTTGTAATCTAAATAGATTGTGGCGTTGCGGGCGTCAAGGAGAATCGTCGTTAAATCTTCGTCGGGTAACATTTTGACAATAGGGACAACTTAACGATCTTATTTGCTCATTGGTTTGGTTAGTTCCTTAGATGCTTCCAAAGTTAGGTTCAGGCAATCGAAACAATATTCCGATTTACATGTGTTGCATTTCAAGAATTGTTTTTCCTTTAATGTAGATTTACAGCCGTGACAGTGCATATTATAAGTGATATTCTCAATGTATAATGCAAACACAGTGTCAATAGGGATCAGTTTACTTTTTCTTGCAGTTTGAGTAGTCTTTGTATATACAGAGGTCAAGTTTGTTAACCAATCAATTAAACCCAATTTGTGAGATGGCAGTATGAGAAAAATTCTATGCCTAAAATATGAACTGTCTGAGAGCAAACCAAACGCTTCCGCAATGACGTTTACAGCGTATGACAAGTGACAATCATCACATGCAGTGAGATAAATAATAGTCATGCGCAAAACAGTACTCTAAAAAGTAATGCCATATGGCATGACATTTCGTACCGCGTAATATGGCATTATAAAAGTACGCAGTACGCTAAACATGACCTATGGCGGTTATGCCATACATAACCAGTTGTCATGTGTCTACTGATTGTTCTGGAGTAATAGATAGACCTTTTAGTGGGCACTATTACGCCAGAACAATCATATACATTATTATCATGAGTTATATTACGAAGTTCAGGGTGTTATACTTTTTTTTGTATGACGGTCGGTGTCGGTGTTTTTTCTTCAATTCCGTGTAAAGTAGAGTTCTAAAATATTAATAGTCCTTACGATTGCTAAGTGCTATTCAATCATAGACTATATGAATTATTTTAAGTTTCATGCTACATTTTACATCGATATGTACATTGTAATAATTACAACCATATAAAACTTCGAAAGAAATAACACTAATGAAATAAAAGCTTTACTAAATTCGAATAAACGAAAGAAAGCGCGTAAGGATAATATAAGTCATATCTACATTATCTACGCAGCGTGGCTTCAAAGAAATGTAACCCGTATCTCGAACGCATAGAGTGCATGTAACACCTGTATGACAAAGACAGAATCTGTTTTCAGTACCTACTCGCGTCGGGAGGCATGCGCGAGCGGCCGCCAGGCTACGTTCTGTTTAGTGTCATGTGCCCTGGTAAACTTTGTCGGGTAATGCGTACTGTTACAGTACGCGGCCGTGATTACGCGTCATGCATTATTGACAGTACTGACACAAGTCTAATAAATAATTTAATGGAGTCTATGAATCGCTATCTCCATGAAATAAAATAAAATAATCGCGGAGCGACGCGACGGTGCGTTGTAGTAAAATGTATTAAAAACATTAGCGCTGTGTAGGAAACGGGCGATGGCGGAGCGGGGCGATCGAGCGATGCACGGGCGGCGGAGCGGGGCGGGGCGGCGCGGAGCGACGAGAACTATTAATAGTTTAGTTTCACCGCTCGTGCCGGTACATTTTATCAAATAAGTCGAAGTTTGTTCGTACACACGCAAGACACCGCTATCTCGTCGCCCGTTATTAACGTGGTTTCTCCAGTAGGAATACCTACTCCTACCACATAGTGATCTATCAACGCACAGCCCAAACCACTGGACAGATCTGGCTGAATTTTGGCATGCAGGTAGATGATATAACGTAGGCATCCGCTATGAAAGGATTTTGATAAATTCTACCCCTAAAGGGATAAGATAGGGGATGGAAGTTTGTATGTAACTTTGTCAATTTCAAACCGATTAGGCTGAGACCAGGTATGCATATGCTACTATATATTGAAATAAGCCTTATTTTTCATAATATTTATAAACGCGAGCAAAATCACGGGAAAAAGATAGTGTGTGCATATAGTCGAAAATAAGACTTTCCTGCGCTCTAAAGTCACGATATCTCGAAAGCGATGCTTTTTAGGAGAAAAGTGTTCAGATATTTTTTGTAGACAATTTTATGATCTACAATATTTATAATGACGTTAAATGCGTATTTCCCATAGAAAACGAGATAATGGGAAAAAACTGATTTTCGTGACCTTTGACCTTGAATAACTTATGACGCAGACACGTGATCATATGAGACTTCTCTACCAGTCATTAGTACACCAAAACAAAGGTTTATGCAAATTTACAGCTTATTCGCTTCCATTCCGAGGTTTGCCCCTAATTAAGCCTTATTTGACTGTACTATAAGTAGGAAAGCAAAAATACTCAAATTAGTTGTTTATCTATACTTATAATAAAACTGTAGAGAGATCAATTCTGTACATCTATACTAATATTATAAATGCGAAAGTAACTCTGTCTGTCTGTCTGTCTGTCTGTCTGTCTGTCTGTCGCTCTGTCTGTCTGTCTGTCTGTCTGTCTGTCTGTCTGTTACTCTTTCACGCCTAAACGGCTGAACGGATTTCGATGAAATTTGGTACAGACAATCTTTAGACCCTGAGAAAGAACATAGGCTACTTTTTATTAGCAATCATATTATATTTTGATTTCATAGAATTTTGGCGGGAAAGCTGTGTCACGTGACCTGTGACGTCATAGGTCACGTGACCTGTGACGTCATAGGTCACGTGACCTGTGACGTCATAGAATTCTGGTCACGTGACCTGTGACGTCATAGAATTTTGACAGATGAGTCGTGACGTCACAGAATTTTGGCGGGAAAATATTTTTTGACAGTTGAGTCGTGACGTCACAGAATTTTGGCGGGAAAATACTTTTTGACAGTTGAGTCGTGACGTCATTGAATTTTGGTACGCTGAGTCGTGACGTCACAGAATTAAATATTGACGGCAGAGCCGTGACGTTTTTTAATTTTTGACAGATGAGTCGTGACGTCACAGAATTTTTGACAGATGATTCGTGACGTCACAGAATTTGTATGACCTGTGACGTCATAGAATTTTGGTCACGTGACCTGTGACGTCATAGAATTCTGGTCACGTGACGTGTGACGTCATAGAATTTTGGTCACGTGACCTGTGACGTCATAGAATTTTGACAGATGAGTCGTGACGACACAGAATTTTTTACAGATGATTCGTGACGTCACAGAATTTTGGCGGGTAAATATATTTTGACAGCTGAGCAGTGATGTTTTTGAATTTTTGACAGATGAGTCGTGACGTCACAGCATTTTTGACAGATGATTTGTGACGTCATATTATTCTTCTTCTTTTCTTATTATGGCAACAGATAATGCCGGTGTCGACAATAATTCTGCCAGTGTCAGTGGTCTTGAAGATGCGTGTGATAAGTAAAACTGTCTGTCATATTATTTTGGCGGGAAAATATTTGATACCTCTGTCACTTTTGACAGCTGTCAATTAGCGCTTTGGAGGCGGTGGTAAAGTTTTCTAAACTTTGAAATGTTTTTAAATTTAGATTAAGTAATGTTAGATGACGTCAAAAAGATACAATATTATTGTACTACTTTGAATAAATAAATGAAACTGAAACTGAAACTGGATACTTGGCCTACTAATACCACGCTTGCAGACGGATTGGTATAGGGTTTAATTTCAAGTTTTCCTTCTTTTTATTTAGTGAAGATAATATTCACCTTATTTGTTAGGCACTAAAGTGACACACCTTTGCTTATCCTATCCTACTAATATTAAAAATGCAAAAGTTTGTGAGGATGGATGGATGTTTGTTACCCTTTCATGCAAAAACTACTAAATGGATTTTGAAGTAATTTGGAATATATGTAGTTTATGGTGTAAAATAACAATAATTGGAAACAAAGGCAGAAATCAGCTGTAAAAAGTGTTAATTGCAGTACAAAATCAAAGCAAAGCAATACATATAAACAACATGTCTTCTTAGAATATTTATTCTGAACAAATTGCCGAATGCTAGGTTTGCCTCACTGTTGTTCATTACTGGTCTCTGACAAGCTGGTGGTGTTCTTAACATAGGATATTAAAGCATTAACATGCTTGCACTTGCTGCTCTGACCACATCAGTGACGACACGAGCACCATTGATATGCAAAAAATAATAAGATGGATAAGACGCTTACAATTAGTAAATTTTAAATGACTTACATACCTACATGTCGTAATAGCATTCTAGCATCACTTAAACATTACTTACGTTTAAAATGGTTTTGTATGGTGTTAGTGTCACAGATGTCTGACGAACTACGTATTAAGTAGCTCTGGCCGTTATTGCGCAGTTCTTCCACATTTCTAACATGCTCTGCTTGTTGAATATATGTTCAAAATTAATATTGGAGGATGAATGGTGATCGATACCAATGCTAAAAATGCAATCAATAAATTTTTTGTCTGTCTGTCTGTCTGTCTGTCTGTCTGTCTGTCTGTCTGTCTGTATGTGCACGCATGGGTCAAAAACTACTGAAGGCATTTTAACCAAACTTGGTACGATTGTAGTCCATACTCCCGGACAAGTTATAGGCTGTATAACATAACGCTAAGACACATAGGAGCTGAGCAGTGACGAAAAATTTGAAGCAAGTCAGTTGACAAAAAGCGCGTTCTAGCTCTTATCATCGCATACGTTGATCATACGCCAAAAATATGTATTACAAAAATAATGGTCTTCAAAAGATGTACAAAAAAGTCCTGAATAGTATATATCTATCTTTTATATATTAGCCACAATAACGTGTTTAATCGTTAGGGTTTTCTTCAAAGTGTATTAAATACATAAATATATTGTAATTTGCATAGACATATCTTTTTCAAACTCCCATATTTCAAAAGTACACTTTAATATCTTATTCATAAAAAAAAAATTATAGAAATCGGTTGATAAACACACAAGATATAGATCATTTTACACATTATTGCTATTTGTCAACAATAAAAAAATACAAAACTGACAATAAAATAAAGAAATACAATCACAAAACATTAAATTATTATTCAAAGTGTTTGTGTTTATTTTATTAAGTAATTCAAAAATACTGCACGCAGTTTATCTATAGATAATAATATAGTCGAGTCTAAGTTTAGTCAAATATTTTTTGCTAGATGGTAAAAAGGTGTGAGGTACAATAATTTATTTCAGCATTTTTTTTACAAAAGACAAATCCCACACTAGCCTTTAAAAATATCAATTTAACGGACACAAAGAACATCCAGACTAAGGACAATAGTTTGTGTATCACAATTGTCCTCCATGGGAATCGAACCCGCGACCTCATGCACGCCAGCCATGTATCCGTGTGGTGACGGAGTAAGAATACAATATGTCACCTCCCCATCTCATCCCATGGGTGGCGTAAAACCGACTAAGGGACTATCGGTGAATATTATCTTCCAATCTATCCGTATATTATCAACCAATCCGACTGGCCAGCGTGGTATTAGTAGGCCAAGTATTCCTCCGTCACGGGAGGAGGCGCGTCCTTGCAGTTATGATGAAATAAGCGATGTCATTTATTTTAACTTACAAATTTGACAACAGATAGCATTGTGCCTGTGACGTCATTTTCAGTATCGCGGTGTTAAGATTTTCCTTGAAAGAATGACGTTCGCTCATGTCTTTCAGTATAAGTTTAGACGCAGTCTTCATAGATATTTTATTTACTATTTATTTACTTTGAAAAGGTTTTGGTTCGTTCGTTAATTTTACAATTCGTTTGTAATGTAGGTATATCTGTTCGTTATAAGGTTTTAAAAACGATTTTTCAGTATTAAATCGAATTGCGAAGTAAGTAACATCCGCCACGCGAACGAAGTCGCGGGCACAGCAGCTAGTAATTAATAAACCTTTAAAATAGAAATATAAAAAAAATACCAAAAAAAATCTTTACATGGTTTACTGACGTTTGGCAAAAAACGTTTCCCAAAGTGACACATACCAAAGTATGTTTCCCAAATTATCATTTGGCAAAAAAACTTTTGACTGTTCTTGTACCCGTGTACTTTCTGTTTATTGTACCCGACTATTGAACAAGCTGGAAAACCTAGGGATCAGGGGTACACAACTACAACTTTTTGCAGACTATCTCTCTGATCGCAAACAGTACGTAAAACTAGGCCAATACTTGAGTTCTGAAGTAAAAATTGGTAGCTATTCTGTACCACAAGGCAGTATTTTAGGCCCAACATTGTTTTTAATCTACATTAATGACCTTTGTAACCTAAAGCTTCAAAATGGTATCATCATAACTTATGCCGACGACACAGTGCTTCTCTTCACAGCAGAATCGTATAATTATCTTTATGAATATGCTCAAAAGGGATTAATCTTGTTACTGGATGGCTTAAACAAAACATTCTTACCTTAAATACAGAAAAAACGAAATATGTTACATTTAAAATAAAAAATAACACTAACATTAACTCTACTAACCTCAATATTTACGCACATAATTGTAAAATGCTTACTAACAAAACACGGAACAAATAAAATATTTAGGTATCACACTAGACGCAAACTTAAACTTCCGCAAACACATCGATTTATTATGTTCTAGAGTCCGAAAATTACAATACATTTTTAAAAATTTACGAAACATAGCTGATTACCATTTATTAAAACAAGTATATTTAGCACTATGTCAACCTGTCATAAGATACTGTATATCTTCCTGGGGTGGCGCTGCTAAATCAATCTTGCTGCCTCTAGAACGAGCACAAAGAGCCATTCTTAAAGTGGCCACCTTTCGACCTATTATGTATCCAACACAACAGCTATACGAAGACTGCAAGGTACTAACCGTACGGCAGTTATTTATTCTGAACATCCTACTGAGACAGCATAGTGAAATATCTGTCAAAACTGCACTGGAAAAGAGGAGGAAGTACATGGTCTGTATAAAGACACAAGCAAACCATGCATTTATAAATAGATTTTATATATTTCTAGGCCCTTTTATCTATATATATATATATATATATATATATATATATATATATATATATATTACTATAATAAAACTGTAGAGGTCGAAATGTCTGTTCTTTTCGGAAATTCAGATAAAAATTATCTACAAAATCTAGAAAAAAGTCAAAAAGCACGAATCCACAATTTTTAGAATTAATGTCAGTCTGTCTGTCTGTGTGTTACCGCACATCTTTAAAACGAATTAATATAATCTAAAGACCAATACATTGTATTGTAGCCTTTTTTATTAGGCTTAAACTGAGGTATGTTTCATCAAAATAGGATAAGTATTACTTGAGATATCGCTTGATCTCTTTATTAGAACAGTCCAATACAAATCAGGGGTCATGAAAAATGGTTTTGTTCAATGTTGAATGAATTTAAATTTCGTTTCTTATGTTCACGAGATGGCGTTACCAGTAGTAATCATACTCAAATTATGAGTTTAAAATGCTATGAAATTAAATTGCTATTTGTCAACATTGAAAAAATACGAAACTGTCAATAAAATATAGAAATACAATCACAAAACATTAAATAATTGTTCAATGTGTTTGTGTGTTTATTTTATTAAGTAATTCAAAAATACTGCACGCAGTTTATCTATAGATAATAATATAGTCCAGTCTAAGTTTAATCAAATATTTTTTGCTAGAATATGGTAAAAAGGTGTTAGGTACAATAAATTTATTTCAGCATTTTTTTTTTTACAAAAGACAAATCCCACACTAACGGGGGCCTTTAAAAATATCAATTAAACGGACACAAAGAACATCCAGACTAAGGACAATAGTTTGTGGATCACAATTGTCCTCCATGGGAATCGAACGCGCGACCTCATACACGCCAGCCAGGTAATGCGACCGCCGCGCCATCGAGGCAGGAAATTCTGCCGCAACATAACATGGCGTGCAAATGTATTCATTCATAATAAATTAGCGATTATCCGTGTGGTGACGGAGTAAGAATACAATATGTCACCTCCCCATCTCATCCCATGGGTGGCGTAAAACCGACTAAGGGACTATCGGTGAATATTATCTTTACAAAATAAAAATGAAGGAAAACTTGAAATTAAACCCTATACCAATCCGACTGGCAAGCGTGGTATTAGTAGGCCAAGTATCTCTCGGAGGAGGCCCGTCCTTGCAGTGGGACATTATTGGGCTGTTATGAGGAAAAAAGGGGTGCGCCAAAGTTCACCTAAAATTGTAACTCCTATAATTGGAAGTCCGAAAATGTTCTTCCTAACATTTTTCATCCTAACAATCGCAATTCCTAATTTTTTTGTCTCTAATGATAATAATCCGAAGCATTCAACTTCATAATTTCAGTAGCAATAAACATCTATTATACTATTATTTGTTTTCCTATATTTTCTCAACATAACCATCGTGTATACTATAATTTAAAGTCATATCTTTTTTGTTTAGATTTTTTTTTATTCATAATAATTAATATTATTATACATTAATTTTGCGTAACTTTGATGACAACATGTAGGTATAACATAATATACCAAAGACCAGAGCAAAACCAGAGTCCCGCTCCAATCATTCAGTCAAGATCCAGAAAATAAGTGGGTCCTATTCATAATTATTGGTTTAGGTTATGGTAGAACTGTGACCCCAACGCACGAGCCGAGCGAGCGTAGCGAGCGTGCCGCGGCAGCGGCCGGCGAAGTGCCAGAACCGAATTGGCCCTACTTATTCGTTTAGTTACGGTTACGGTAAACTCTCAGGCCATAAGCATAACCGTGAACGCGTCATGTTTTATGGATTTTAATCATTTAAGACAAAAATATTCTAATAATTTTAATAAACAATAATTAAAAAAAAATGGTTTAATGTAAAAATTTAAAAAGTTGTTATGTAAAATCACAAGAAATAGTATAAAAACAAACCTTTTATTACTTTCACTTGGTAAATATTACTTTCTGAGTATGAGGGAAAATATTATGGTGAAAATGTTTAGGGATAAAAGCGTTATGACAAAAAACATTAGGAGTTTAAATACATTTACATAACGATATTATTAATAACGATTTTCGGAAACATGAGTGTTATGAACATCGCCGGTAGCAATACAAATAGTATGAATGAAAACTTTAGGATTTAAAATTTTAGGAAGAGTGATCATTCGGATTACAAATCGTGAAGAACATTTTCGGAAGAAGAACTTTAGGTGAGCCAATATGGACCCGCGATGTCATTTATTCTAACTTACAAATTTGACAACAGATGGCGTTGTGCCTGTAACGTCATTTTCAGTATCGCGGTGTTAAGATTTTCATTGAAAGAATAACGTTCGCTCATGTCTGTTAGTATGAGTTTTGACGCAATCTTTATAGATCTGTTTTTGTAAATGTAAAGGTCTGTTTTTATAAAGGTTTTGGTTCGTTCGTTAATATTCTAATTCGTTCGTTATAAGGTTTAAAAAAGTTTTGCGAAGTAAGTAACATCCACCACGCGAACGAAGTCGCGGACACAGCTAGTATACAATAAATTAAATAAAACTTTGCACCTTCATAGTCTAAGTCATAAAAATTGTAGTGTAACTTTAACACAACATCTAGGGAATCTTAATTATAATGATACGGAGAGTTTAATGGTAGTTCTTAAATAGTTTTAGTGTGTATTATATTGATGTTTTATTATATTCCTTTAAAAAAATAACATATATGCTTATGTAATGAGTAATCCGTTAGCCTGAAACACAGGTATAAACCTAGGTCAGGCAGGTTGCTGATTCAAATGAATACATTCGAGCACTTTGTGCTGACTTAGTAATATAATTATTATATAAGTATATTTTTGTAATAGATATAAGTAAATAATTAGACATATAATTATTAAGTGCAAACTACGTCGGCATTATTTATAAAAATGTTATAATGTTTTTTGAATAAATTATTTTATTTTATTTATTTATTTTATCTTTTCGCAATTTTACAGATAGCAAAACTATTTTTAGCAAATTCTTGTTTAGCAAATAATTACATAGCAATGTTTCATTTTACCAAATATGGTTTGGCAAATATGTTTATTCCAAAATATTATACATCATTAAGATTTACTGAGTCTAAATTCATCATAACAGCCCATTAATGTCCCACTGCAGGGACGGGCCTCCTCCCGTGAAGGAGAGATACTTGGCCTACTAATACCACGCTGGCCAGACGAATTGGTATAGGGTTTAATTTCAAGTTTTCCTTCTTTCTATGTAAAGGTAGTATTCACAGATAGTCCCTTAGCCGGTTTCTACGATACCCATGGGATGAGATGGGGTGGTGCTGGTGACATATTGTATTCTTACTCCGTCACCACACGAATATTAAAAACTTGGTCTAATTTGCAATGACAATAAAATTAATTCTGGCGCTTCGCCGGCCGCTGCCGCGGCACGCTCGCTTCGCTCGCGCTCTGTTGGGGTCACAGTTCAAACCTAACCTAACCTACTTTTCTAGCAATTCTAATCTAACCTAAATTTTTCACCCATATTAAAATTTAAACGAACTTCCTTAAGGAATATATTTTTGACAAAATAAAGCATTTGCTTATTGTATATTTGACTAAATAAAATTTGAGCAAGTGAAAATTTGCCAAATGAATATTTAACCAAGTGAATCAAATACGAAAAGTAAATTTGCCAAGCATTTTTTTGGGAAATGAAACTTTGCGATAAGTTTTTTGGGAAGTGAAATTTGACGAAACGTTTTTTGCCAAACGGCAGGATCCCAATTCGACCGCATGTATGACGTCATACATGCGGTTTAGTTATTGAGCAATGAAAGCAGAAACAAACTTCTGTTGAGCCGGGCGACATGATGCCATTTAGACGTCAAATGAAAAACAAAGTAATTTATGTAATAATTGTAAAAATAAACACAATCTTGAGTTTTTTTGCGCTAAAAATATGATTTTATTACTTATCGATCTAAAATCTCTAAATGGTTTTGGATTCGACATAGGTAAACTTTTACTTTACATACCGAATTGCGGGCGTCCGTCGCCCACCCGCGCGTGTCCCCGTGCGTAAACACGCGACGAGTATCCGACGCGGGGGTCCGCTTAACGCAGTTTCAGCCCTAAAGAAACATTACTTATTACCATTCCTAGTCTTCAGTCCTGGACTGCTTGTCCATCACATTCGATATGGTCGTGCTGCAGTGACTCCTTTTGAAAAGTATTTTATATTTTATTTTTCAAATGTTTGTTACTTCTGAACTCAAGACATTTTTTGCGTTCGCGTTAGGGGCTGCCGTGTCGTGGATTCGAATCCTTCACAGAACAAATTATTCTCGTATGAACATTCTTTGTATCTGTTAAATTGATGTTGGTTAAGTGTTAAGATGTTTTAAAAACCGGCCACGTGTATGTCGGACTCACGCACAAAGGGTTCCGTACCATTGATTTATAAAATTGAAGGCCTTTTTTTGGGGGGCAACTTTTTTCCAGTTTGGAAGCGTCTGTCACGCAAACTATTCGGTTTAGAAAAAAATATTTTAGAAACCTGGATATTATTTTTGAAGACCTATCCATAGACACACGATGAAAAAAAAATTGAGTTTTAGTATGGGAAGCCCCCAATATTTATTATTATATTTTTGCTTCAAAATCTTAATGCGGTTCACAGAATACATCTACCTACCAAGTTTTAACAGTATAGTTCTTATAGTTTTGGGAATGGCTGAATGGCTGTGACATACGGACGGATATACAGACATGACGAATCGATAAGGGTTCCGTTTTTTGCCATTGGGCTACGGAACCCTAAAAATTAAATTACTTTCTAATTATTTGAGTTCGTAGATCTTAAAGTTTTCCCTTTCAAGCGTTTATAGGAAAACACTTTTGAGAAAATGGCAAAAACTTAAAAAATTTTTTTGACATATGAACGATTATTCCATTTCTTGATATTAGGTCATCAACTTTACATATTTTTGTAATTATGATCAAATTAATTAATTTAGAATATAGAATAGAAAAGAATAATATGTTTATTTGTATAAAATGTGGTAAGTACTGGGTGGGACAAAACAAAATCACAATATTGCAACATTGATCTTATTTTTGCAAATGGCCAAATGCCAAAGCCAATGAGGACTAGACAGATGCAGAATACAAGTGAATAAGCCATGGAGTGATACACTCCCCAAGAACACGAGATATTCGTGTCTAATCTTTTGCGTTTCAATTCGTCGATTCTCCGGCCGTCTGAAACTGACAAACGCTGCGCCGTTTGGCAACCAACCTTGTATCTCGTCCCTAAGAGTAGCCAGCCTAGAAGCACCCTTTCTGCCCAGAATATCGTTGATGTTGCCGAGGATATCGAGCTATCGCCGTAAACATCGACCAGACGCAATTTGCCATCTGCCGGACGTTTTGGTCATTGACCTGCGCATATTCCCTTACAAAGTCCAGTGCATTACTTAGCTGCTGCCTGTCGACCACCAAACGCGCGTAGACTACACCCAAGCCATCCTTAATCTCGAGGAAGAATTGTACGATTTTGGCATTGGTTTGCAAAGTCGCTAGTTTTAAGCGTTCTAGACTTTTTTGCAGGATTTTTTGAAATCTCGTGTTTACGTGAACATGCCCGAAACGCTGGATACGCTGGATAACATTTGACACAAGTGCGAGAACCTGTCGCCCGAAATTCTCGTTGAATAGATAAAAATGCCAAAAAACGAGCCTCTATGGCAATCATCAGTTGTGACGGCGCTTATTTGGCCGATATAGTTTTTTCAACTTGACCAATAAAATTCATCAAGTTTAAATTAACATAATCAAGAAACAGAATAAAACTTCACTGTTACAAAAATAAACAACTAGATAATATTCTGTAGTACACAATACTGCTGTCTAGTTGTTTGCTTTTGTAACAGTGAAGTTGGTGACACATAAAACCTTATACCATTCATAACATAAAATGTTCTGAAATTTTAATATAGAACTTTGTTATAGTAAGCCAAGGCACTGTTTATCATCGCACTGCTCTCCATCGGCGGGGAGTTCATCCTTACACACTGAACAGATGGGTTCAAGGGAAAGTTTGACCCGTGGATAATCCCTTTTGGAATGATCTCCCTTCCGAGGTTTGCCCTAGAGACAACATTATGGGGTCCTTCAAGACAGGGGTGAATAGGTTTTTGAAGGGTCGAGATGGCGTGTGGGATTCATGTAATACGTCCATAGGTCCACTTACCACTAGGAGGACTGTATGCCTGTTTACCAAAGACGTGGTGTAAAAAAAAATGTACACTACTATTTGGAAAAGTGTCTGTTAAAGTGACCTACCAATTAATGTATTATAATTGTTTCTAATTTACTATTACATGTTCTACAAATTGATAGTGTTAAAATATTAGCATCTTTTTACATAAAGGTGTTCCCACACCAATCATCTATCGTCGATCGAAGTTATTTGATTCGATGATTTACAAACTATAGTTTTGAATTTGGATGTTCTTTGTGTCCGTTAAATTGGTGTTTGTAATGTGCCGCGACGACAGAGCGTGATCCCAAGTGCAGGAGCTGTATTTTTAGAAAGCCAAAAAAAAAAAAAAAAAAACGGTAGTCGCTCGCTGGTAAAATAGATTTCATTTAGGTAACATGGGTCTATAGTATGTACCACACTGATCGATAGATTGATGGTAGAATGAATTCATACACCATTGAATGGTTGAATTGAATGCCATTGATCGATGATTGATAAGCCTATGTTTCATTTTCATAAAACGCCGATCATCTAAAACCAATACATCAATCGATCGACTTCGAAAAAGGTCGATCGATGCCATCAATCGACATTCGATCGTTTGGTGTGCTAACACCTTTTTAGATAAATAATGCAAAATTCTTAATTGTTTTTTAAAATAATCTACTATTTTAATCAATAAATTTTGTGTATAAATAGGTATACACGATAAATAATATGTCAGTACAGCAAAAAAAGTACTTTGAAAACAAAATGAAGTATTATTGCATTTTATTGTTATTGTCTGTTGTGAGTTTAGCTCTCTCAGTAGGTAAGAACCTCCTTTACTATGTACTTGCTTAGACCACAGCTTCAGCTTGCGACCAGCCTACCGGATGGTATGGAGTGGCTTTAACATATTGTGGGCGACTTCTCAAGTAGGGTGAGACCACGTCAGAAAAACCAATTGGAAATGCAATTATACAACTAATTCAATATGGGAACCGCTGTCGCCAAATTTACATAAATAAACTACTACCAAAAAAATTACATAAACTGATCCTACATCTGGGAGTGAACCTTCATCCATACATAGTATAAAGTAAAGGCGATTTTTCTGTCCCTATGTCCCTTTGTATGCTTAAATCTTTAAAACTACGCAACGGATTTTGATGCGGTTTTTTGATAGATAGTGATGACAAGAGGAAGGTTTATATGTATAACACATGCATAATATAGTAAAGAAACCCATTAATTTAGAGATTTCTAATGTAATTATCTAATGAAGCTGTACTTAAACGTTGTTTAAGGAGATTCTGTAGTAATAAGTAGGTGTCCGTGCGGAGCCAGGCCAGGTCGCTAGTACACTTAAGAAGACTTACAAGAATTAAATGACGTTTTGTAATCTAAATAGATTGTGGCGTTGCGGGCGTCAAGGAGAATCGTCGTTAAATCTTCGTCGGGTAACATTTTGACAATAGGGACAACTTAACGATCTTATTTGCTCATTGGTTTGGTTAGTTCCTTAGATGCTTCCAAAGTTAGGTTCAGGCAATCGAAACAATATTCCGATTTACATGTGTTGCATTTCAAGAATTGTTTTTCCTTTAATGTAGATTTACAGCCGTGACAGTGCATATTATAAGTGATATTCTCAATGTATAATGCAAACACAGTGTCAATAGGGATCAGTTTACTTTTTCTTGCAGTTTGAGTAGTCTTTGTATATACAGAGGTCAAGTTTGTTAACCAATCAATTAAACCCAATTTGTGAGATGGCAGTATGAGAAAAATTCTATGCCTAAAATATGAACTGTCTGAGAGCAAACCAAACGCTTCCGCAATGACGTTTACAGCGTATGACAAGTGACAATCATCACATGCAGTGAGATAAATAATAGTCATGCGCAAAACAGTACTCTAAAAAGTAATGCCATATGGCATGACATTTCGTACCGCGTAATATGGCATTATAAAAGTACGCAGTACGCTAAACATGACCTATGGCGGTTATGCCATACATAACCAGTTGTCATGTGTCTACTGATTGTTCTGGAGTAATGGATAGACCTTTTAGTGGGCACTATTACGCCAGAACAATCATATACATTATTATCATGAGTTATATTACGAAGTTCAGGGTGTTATACTTTTTTTTGTATGACGGTCGGTGTCGGTGTTTTTTCTTCAATTCCGTGTAAAGTAGAGTTCTAAAATATTAATAGTCCTTACGATTGCTAAGTGCTATTCAATCATAGACTATATGAATTATTTTAAGTTTCATGCTACATTTTACATCGATATGTACATTGTAATAATTACAACCATATAAAACTTCGAAAGAAATAACACTAATGAAATAAAAGCTTTACTAAATTCGAATAAACGAAAGAAAGCGCGTAAGGATAATATAAGTCATATCTACATTATCTACGCAGCGTGGCTTCAAAGAAATGTAACCCGTATCTCGAACGCATAGAGTGCATGTAACACCTGTATGACAAAGACAGAATCTGTTTTCAGTACCTACTCGCGTCGGGAGGCATGCGCGAGCGGCCGCCAGGCTACGTTCTGTTTAGTGTCATGTGCCCTGGTAAACTTTGTCGGGTAATGCGTACTGTTACAGTACGCGGCCGTGATTACGCGTCATGCATTATTGACAGTACTGACACAAGTCTAATAAATAATTTAATGGAGTCTATGAATCGCTATCTCCATGAAATAAAAAAAAATAATCGCGGAGCGACGCGACGGTGCGTTGTAGTAAAATGTATTAAAAACATTAGCGCTGTGTAGGAAACGGGCGATGGCGGAGCGGGGCGATCGAGCGATGCACGGGCGGCGGAGCGGGGCGGGGCGGCGCGGAGCGACGAGAACTATTAATAGTTTAGTTTCACCGCTCGTGCCGGTACATTTTATCAAATAAGTCGAAGTTTGTTCGTACACACGCAAGACACCGCTATCTCGTCGCCCGTTATTAACGTGGTTTCTCCAGTAGGAATACCTACTCCTACCACATAGTGATCTATCAACGCACAGCCCAAACCACTGGACAGATCTGGCTGAATTTTGGCATGCAGGTAGATGATATAACGTAGGCATCCGCTATGAAAGGATTTTGATAAATTCTACCCCTAAAGGGATAAGATAGGGGATGGAAGTTTGTATGTAACTTTGTCAATTTCAAACCGATTAGGCTGAGACCAGGTATGCATATGCTACTATATATTGAAATAAGCCTTATTTTTCATAATATTTATAAACGCGAGCAAAATCACGGGAAAAAGATAGTGTGTGCATATAGTCGAAAATACGACTTTCCTGCGCTCTAAAGTCACGATATCTCGAAAGCGATGCTTTTTAGGAGAAAAGTGTTCAGATATTTTTTGTAGACAATTTTATGATCTACAATATTTATAATGACGTTAAATGCGTATTTCCCATAGAAAACGAGATAATGGGAAAAAACTGATTTTCGTGACCTTTGACCTTGAATAACTTATGACGCAGATACGTGATCATATGAGACTTCTCTACCAGTCATTAGTACACCAAAACAAAGGTTTATGCAAATTTACAGCTTATTCGCTTCCATTCCGAGGTTTGCCCCTAATTAAGCCTTATTTGACTGTACTATAAGTAGGAAAGCAAAAATACTCAAATTAGTTGTTTATAATTAATAAACCTTTAAAATAGATGTAGAAATTAGTCTATGGGTGTTATGGTAACCGCACACACTATTTCTCGATATGGTAATGGTTGTTTAATTAAAGTCAATGGTATGGTAAATGATTTATAATTCGTATCAATATACACAAGAATAACACAAGACTCTTGACACGTCTTTAACTAATTATTGGTAACTTATTATAATGAATTTAACTAAACTTAAATTCTGCCGTCAATAGCATAGTTGCAGTAAGTACGCTCTATATAGTTTTGAGAAAAACGCGGTTAAAGTTTTTGGTTAAATTTTCTAAATAAATCCTTTGTTTGAAATCGGATCACGATGGTTGATACCTTAAATGATAGAAGACTTCAGCACCTATCTATAACTTATTAAAAAACTAAAACTAAGTAATTGTAAGAAAAAATAAACACATTATTGTTGTTATGCTAAGTATTTCCTAAAGGCTCTTTGATAGGGAACACTTAGCATAAGTACAGTACAAACCATTGCCTCATTATAAGTTTGTAGGGTTACTTAGCTTAAACACAGTAAGTGAGTGTTTTACTGTATTTAAGGTAAGTAACCCTACAAACTTATAATGATTCAAAATTTTTATTTTATTAGGTTGCAGTGATAATAAAACAACTAGTTAATGGTTTTAACATTGTATTTAAAATAAAGAATGTGGCATTATTATACTCTCCAAGTACAACTTGAAACTTGAGCTTAAATCACTGTTTACAATATTGACAAACGAAAAGAGTGTCCACTTCTTGTTTTGTGACGAACAATTATCTGGCCAAATCACCAAGTGACTTTTATTCCGATGGTGTATAAAAAAAGCTCTGGATGTTGAAACAATGTCATAAACATTTCGGCCTGAAATCGTTTCATGCCATAAGACAGCGTAAGGATTATTTTCTTTATTAGATTTACTTAAAGGAGCAAACATTTCATTAAACGCAATAATTCGAGGACAGAATATTGCTACTTTGTAGCTGTCCATGCGAGGTAGCATTACCACCTTTTGAAGATCTACACACACTTAAACGGTGTCATTATTTTTATGTTTTTCTACGTTTTTCTTATCTAATTTGTAAGCCTTTCTGCTGTCTGTATAGCTTTGACGATGTATAACATAATTATTACATGTAGCACAAACTGTATTTGGAGTTTGTGACCATTGTGATCCGATTGCAAACAAAAGATTTGTGTAAAAATTTCGATCCAAAACTTTAACCACATTTTTCTCAAAACCCTGCACCCTCCCCGCGCCCTCGTAGTAGTGTATGTAATATTAAATTATTTAGGTATTCGGGGAACAGATTATTATATAATTTATTATTCTTTACTGCTTGTAATAATGTGTCTACACCCAGCGGGATCCCCTGTCTGAGAGACTAATGAATGATGCAGAAAATTAGATCTAGATATGTTCTACTGAATTATGCTGAAAACAGAATTTGTTCCGTATAATAAACGGAAATATAAACTTTTCTAACCGACCTCCAGCCAGCGGTATATTTACCAAAATTAAGGCTGGAGAACTATAAATTGGTAATCATTTTTAGTTTTGTATTTTTTCTGTTTAACAAAATAAAAAACATGCTTCTAATGCCCTTACTCCAGCCACAATCAAGCTGAAATGTAACCTCCAGTCAGCGGACTTTTTATTTCAGGGACATTTTTTTGAAACTTTTACACTAAATTGATAACATTGAAATTATTTACGACTGTAATTTTACTTAAATTACCTTTTCGTACATCTAGTATAAAAATTAAAAGTATAGAATTTGAAAGCTAGTAAGTGGCTATAATACAAAATAATCTCCCTAATAAATGTCCCTGAAAGAAAAAGTCCGCTGACTGGAGGTTTCATTTCAGCTTGATTGTGGGTTTTTTTATTATTTTAATCTAAAAGTTAATACCAATTAGTTCCCCAGACTTAATTTTGGTAAATATACCGCTGGCTGGAGGTCGGTTAGAAAAGTTTATATTTCCGTTTATTATACGGAACAAATTCTGTTATCAGCATAATTCAGTAGAACATATCCAGATCTAATTTTCTGCATCATTCATTAGTCTCTCAGACAGGGGATCCCGCTGGGTGTAGACACATCTTGTAATAAAAAAGAAATTGTACGAATTTTAGTTACAATAACATATTACGTTCACAGTGAAGCAACTTTACTGCAGTATATTCATGACGTGGCATAATATCGCAGCGCAGCTATGTAGACATGCAAGACGTAGACAAACACTTCTTATGATTAGGAGTAAGATCATATTATACGTATGTTCTCCTTAGTATGAGTACAGTATAGCTAATTTACTGTCCACGTGATTTGTGCACCTGTCCGCTATCGCTACATCCTGCTGTCTAAACATGAACACAGGATGGCTACATACTTTCTGTATAATAAGTAACCATTACGTTAGATTTGATTACGTTACTTAACATAAATTCAATATAGTATCATACTGTCCTTGTGGTAAGTATTAAGGAACGAACGCTAAAGATCAATTACTAAGCATACATGCAGTATCGCTGCATACTGTTTGTAAGACTATATACACACTTAGTAAATATTGGGAAGCTGCTTAAGATCAAAACAGTATATCTTCTTAAAGTTTTTTTGATTGGCCTATATTCTATTTTTAAACTGTTAATGACTAAACATAGTAGCAGTATATATGTCATACTGCTCTTATGCAGTGAGACTCTATATGAAACTTATGCCGTAAGTGTACAGACTGTAATCATGCTTTGTGATGTAAAAAAATTGGTCGACTTACTGCAAATTTCTAATTGTTAACTTTGGATCAAAAAACGATACAAATAAATGAGTTAGATACAGTTGTAGATCTCGTTGTCGTGATCACGGCTGTATACCTAACTCAATTTTGACAAAAACCCGACTTACTGTAACTATGCTATTGACGGCAGAATTGGTAAATTAATGGTTATGGTAATGGTAATGGTTAGAGTACGCGGCGGTATCTCCAAGGAGATGTGAACAAGAACTGATTTAATATTCAAATAAAATGTATTATATTAATTATTGCATGCAATGCAATTATTACGTTTCGCAAGGTGTTCGATATAAACTCGAACATATTCCCGACAACGAGATGAGCGACGGGAAATGGTAAACATTCATCTTAGTTACATAATAAAAATATTATTAAATCGTGTAAATTCGATTTAAATACTACATGTTATTTAGTATAAAAAATATAGAATATAAAATAATTAAAAACAATAACAACTATGAATTAATAGGGAAAGCACTTATCTAGCGAATATAAAATTGTCAATAAAGAAAATAAAAACATTTGGTTATTGATTAAGTAAGTACTTAATAATTAAGACTAAACTATCGAGTCCTCTTAAGTCAAAGTCAAAGTCAAAGTCAAAATAGCTTTATTCACTTAGGTTACAAAGTAACACATGCAAATCGTTATACATGTAGTAGAATAGTATAGAGAAAAATGTCTGCCAAACTACTACCACTTTCGCAGACGACTATAGTAGAGCTCTGAGAAGAATGTGGCCAAGAAACTCAGGCCACTCTTTTCAAAATAATAATTTGACTTTGTTACAATTACCAACAGCAGCGTGAAGAATGATGTGTGCAAGCAAATCTTACATGCATAGCAATTTAAAGTTTAATTGATAAAAAAAATTTCATTGTTAATAAATTGATTTAAAAAAGCTTTAATTGCATGGCACGTTCATCAGTCATCTCGTCACTGCGATATCCGACAGAAATTAACACACAAGCATTTGTGTCGTCAAGTTGATTTTGTTAATCTTTAAGTAGTTGAGAATGGAATAGAATACCATTTAGATAATATAATTAAATACATTTACAAATGCAAGTGAAGTATTTCTATCGTTACAATAACAAATAAAACTGTAAAAGAAAGTAATAAGGTAGTAACATAACATCCGCACAACTACCTAGGTTAAGCCACAATCTACACCATGGAACAAGCAACATAAAATCACGATAATTGAAATCTAAGCCCATGAGTTTTTGTCATTAATATAATCGTTTATTGTATAATAGCCTTTCGATAATAGCTGATTTTTTACAAATGCTTTAAAGTTTAGTAAAGGTAGATCCATTACATGCTTAGGCAGTTTATTGAATAAACGTATACCGAGTCCCGCAAAAGTGTTATGTACCTTATGTAGGCGATGTTGTGGACCTATCAACTTATGCCTATTCCTCGTACCAATGCTATGAATGTCGCCATTTCTATCATACTGTTCAATATTTTGCTTAATATATATTATATTAGCATATATATATTGTGAAGCAACTGTTAAAATACCTATTTCCTTAAAACGATCTCTCAATGAAACATTCGATTCAAGATTGTAAATAGCTCGAACTGCACGCTTCTGAAGAATAAAAATAGATTCGATGTCTGCAGCCCTACCCCACAAAAGAACACCATAGGACATTAAGCTGTGAAAGTAACTAAAGTATACCAATCTTGCTGTCTCTATATTCGTTAGCTGCCTCACTTTTTTAACTGCATAAGCAGCTGAACTTAGTTTTCCTGCTAGAGCTAATATATGAGCACCCCATTGCAGCTTACTATCCAACGTTATTCCTAAAAATACAGTAGTGTCTACAAAACGAAGGACCTCACCGTTTAAAATCAGATTATTACTAAGGCTTTTAACATTGGGCATAGAGAATTTTAAGCATTTTGTTTTGGCAGCATTTAAAAGCAAATTGTTAGCAGTAAACCAGTTCAGGACTTGTGCGAGAGATTCGTTAACTTCATCTAAATTAGTTTGCTTACGGTTTACTTTGAAAACGAGTGAAGTATCATCTGCAAATAAAACAATGTCGCACAAACCCTGAGCAAGAAACGGCAAGTCATTGACATAAACTAAAAATAGAAACGGACCTAGAATGGATCCTTGAGGCACGCCCATACTTGGCGGAAGACCAGAGGACCTACTACCATTTACTTCGACATACTGAACCCTATTGCTTAAATACGAAGATAATAAATCAAGAGAAGCATCCCTAATTCCATAATGTCTAAGCTTGCACAGAAGTGTCCCATGATCAACGCAGTCAAAAGCTTTAGAAAGATCACAGAAGACGCCTATTGCATCCATAGAATTTTCCCAAGCATCATAGATATATTTCAGAAGAGAAACACCCGCATCAATCGTTGAGCTACCCTTCCTAAAACCGTATTGCTGCCTATGAAAAATATTATTTAAATGAAAGTGACTCTCCAATTGGCATAAGATAATTTTCTCATAGATTTTACTAATCACAGGTAGTATTGAAATTGGTCTAAAGTTACCAGGGTCGCTTTTTGATCCATTCTTGAACAAAGGAATAATCTTACTGTGTTTCATTAGATAAGGAAATACACCTATGGCAATACACTTATTAAATATAATAGATAAATGTGGAGATATATTAAATATAATACCCTGAAGAAGCTTGACAGACATACCCCATAAATCAGCTGATTTCTTGGAATTGAGACTTTTGAAAGCTTTTATGATATCATTATGGTTAATAGACCTAAAACTGAAGCGGTTCTTACATTCAATTACTTTATCTTTTAGTAAAAATTCTGCTTGGTTTGGAGAGGAATTTAAGGAGGTTGTTGTATGAATAGGAACATTGATAAAGAAATTATTAAAAGCATGTGCAATGTCAGCATTATTGGTGAGAACCTTATCTTGAGTTTTTAGTACATAATTAGTATCACGAATTTTCATCCGGCCGGTCTCTGCATTAATAATGTCCCATGTACTTTTAATTTTGTTGTTTGATTCCTTTATCTTATTACTCAAATAAGAAGACTTTGCTATGGCACAAGCCCTCTTAAAAGTTTTCGAGTAGTTCCTGACATATTGAATGAAATCTGGTTGAGTATTATATTGTTTCATACCATACAATTCATACAAGCGAGCTCTACTTTTATATATACCTGTTGTTGCCCAATCACAGAATTTAGTTTTAGAGTTACTAACAAAAGTCTTAGTTTTAAAAATATTATCATATTCAAGCTTGATAATGTCTAATAAATCTTTATAAATATCATCTGGGCTATACTGATTAAGATTAATTCTAGTCACTTTGATTGCAACATTATCACTAAATTGATTCAGGCGGTTTATGGTAATTGGCCTGCATGTGATTTTGTTCTCTGTGGGAGTAGTAATAGATGGAAATACTACCCTTTGCCCACAGTGGTCAGATGTTAAATCACTTAAGATATCCTTATTAACATATTCACAGTTGCAAAATACATTATCTAAGCATGTAGCAGAATGAGATGTAATCCTAGTGGCTTCTTTAAATAAAAACTGTAAATTATAAGACTGAAACAAACAAATGAATCTAGCACTAGTTGAAGATTTTTCAAGTAGATTTACATTAAAGTCCCCGCATACTATAATAAATTTATTTCCTGAGCATAGTCTTTCTAACAATTTCTCCATAACACCCTCGAATAGACTATAATCACTCTGCGGTGGTCGGTACACACAAGCTACGACATGTTGCTCAAGCTCCACACAAGAGATTTCGACTGTGCGCTCGATAGAAAGATTTGCTATGTCTTTTCTTTCTTTAAATTCAACTTTATTACTTATAAATATTAGAGAGCCACCGCGTATAGCCTTCTTTCTTACAAACGCACTTGCCAATGTAAAGTGTGCATTATTAAATAATAATTCATGTGACTGTAACCAATGCTCGGTAACACAAAAGATTTGTACATTATGTTTGTTTAAAAACAGTTCTATTTCTAGTTCTTTGCCAGATAGACCTTGTATGTTTTGATGAACTAAACAAAGATTAAGGCTACCCTTTGTCTTATCTAATAGTTTAAACTATTAGATGGTTTAATAAATGTATTAGTAGTGGACCTACTATCTCCTACCAAACTAATGAGTACTCTATTAGTACTTGTACCTATACCTATATTAAATGCTAATAAACTAGCAAGTTGTTTTCTATAATAAAAAGAAAGATACATGGTATCTTTTGTTAAGTAAAAACTGTTCCTAATAAAAATATTAGAGTCAAAAAATAAAATGTCACAGTAGTGACGTGTACTATTATATAATAGTAAATTTAATTTACCTATATGCCTATTTTGTTCTTGAGTAAGTGTATAAGAATATGGGAATGCACACATAATAAATTTGCAACCTACTGATGCCTGAATTTGTAATACCAGTTCTACTAATATAATTACATCCTTCTTGGTAATAGAAAGGCCATTTCCAAGTAATATGACAACTGTAGACTCTTCGTTAAGTTGTAACTTTTTCAGATTATTCATTATAATACTTAAACTAGCTCCAGGTGAACAAACATTAACAACAGGGCAATCTATGTAAGTCTTAATTAAACTACCCAAACCAACACCCAGTTTGTCCGAGACAATAAATGTATTTTTACTTTTACATAATTTTGAAGACTTTGTTAACATTTTAGTAGTTTTAGAACACCCTGTTTGTATATTAGGTGAGTGTTCAGAACCACCATTGCTGGTACATTGCATACTGTGATTATTACTAATAAGAGAATTGACTTTCTCTAAATTTTCTTTGCCAATTCTTGCTATTTCATCATATTTGGAAATATAATCATTAGTTATTTGTTGATTTTCTAATGTAATCCTATGTAGCTCTGCTTGTGAACTGTTTAGTTTTGTGTTTAGTTCACTAACCTGTAAATCATATTGAATCTGGTTACTTATTAATTTGCTATGGCACTTTTCTAAGTCCAGCATTGATATATTAATTTGCCTACTAAGGTCAACATTAGTAGCCTGCAGTTCCTTTACTTTATGGGACTTGTTAAGAGCAGATTTGAGTTGTTTAACCAATTTATTTAACTTATAATATTTTTTACTTTTCCTTCTGGAATCAAATTTTACTGTGCACCTATTTACCTTTGTTACATCACCTAGGAGCTCTGAAAAATGATTCTGAGTGGCAGTACTATTTAGTGTCTGTATTTTTTCTTCTAGATAAATGATTTTGCTATGCGCTTTATTCAGATCTTTCTCTAACTGTGTATTGCGACTCAGAACTTCCTCATACATAATGTTGCAATCAGCAAAGGAAGCAACTTCTTCAGCAAATCGATCCCGCTGATCTAACACATCCTCTACAGATCGCTCATTGTTTTGGTTAATTACACTTTTCTTATCGGGTCTGATTACACCGTATTTTGCACTAGGCCACCGCTTCGCGAGATTATGTAATCGCGCACTGATATCACTTTGGTGAACATTTTGCTTTATCGCTTCACTAGACACTGACGCACTATTACCACATGGCTCTGTCACTTCACTGTACACTGGTGCACTAATCTGTCGCCTCGGTAGTGGCTGCATCTCAACCACCCCCTGCTCACGATGACCATGTTGTCGTCTTGTCGTAGGTTCTGGTAGATTTGTTTCAAACTGATGCTGACGGGTACCGTTAGCAGTTTCCCGGCGCCGCGTAGGGCAGCACCGGCCGGTTCTCCATACCCACACCGCTACTACGCATAGTACAATTATCGCTAGCGTGTAACTAATCACATAGTGGTGGATGTCGTGTGACGATATAGTTTCCACTTCTGTGTTACTATTCTTCAACTGTTCTACAGCTCTCCCGAGGTTGGTCATTTCTATGGTAAAATTCCCATCAATCTGGTTATCATCAGGAATTTTTACATTTACGATGTGGTTTATTTGGTCAAATTCTGGTATGTAGATCGAGGACGTAATATTTATTGATGACGACTGCTGACGAATCGAGTATAGAGCGATGTCCTTGCCTTTAATTGTGCATTCTTGAGTTATGCCAATGACCCCGGCTCGACTCAACTGACGGACTGTCATTTGATCGCCGCATATTATTTTAATTGTATATGAATCACAACAAAAATAAAAGCGTTGTGGTGTCATATGTAACTCGACCCACTTATTGGAACAGCTGGTTTTTTCTACTTTGCATTCTTTTGTTTCAGGTTGTAACTCGCAGAAATTTTTGTCGCTTTTCAGGTCCTTTATAGGGTTGAGCAATTGACACATATATGTCGACTCGCGGCGGAAACAAGTATTTAACTCGTTGATGGTTGTGGTAAAATATGAATCCTTTTGTAAATTAACTGCAACGTAATCGGAGGCTGGAACTATGCTGGTCATGACATTTCTGGTCTGGTGTGGGACTGGTATTAATTTATAGAGCTGGAATCTTTCTCTGGTTATTAGAGGGAAAGAAACTTCTATTATAACGTATTTACGAGTTGCTCTGGCCTTGACCTTAAGTAATTTATATATGTACAGAAGGTCGCTTTCTAAGTTATCAATAGGTAATGTGAGATCGCTAGGCATTTTGCTGTATATGGTCTGCAATTCATGTTTTAATTGGGCAGGCGGTAATAAATGTATACTTAACCGACCATGGTAGATATCGGTTATAGTGTCTAGAAATGTATTTTGAAGCCGTCGTAAGCTCTGTAATAGGTTACTACTTGTTATCGCGGTCAGTGTAAAATCATTGACGTAGGAAATGTTTTGAATTTCGCGCTGCACTGTGCTGTAATTGTCCTTTAATTCGGTTATTTTTCTATTTATTAATTTGTGTTGTTGAGTGACAGTTGTTTCCATCCTTTTCATTAGGTTAAATTCTGCCTCAATAACGGAAGTCTGGTTTTTCCATAGATTCGAAAGATGGTTCTCGTTACGTTGTATGGTTTCAATGTCCTTCACATACTGGTCTGCGAAACGTGAGTCCAACACTCCAAATAAATCATTAGCGAGGTATCCAACGCCATTTAATAAACCACGGCGGCGCCTGCGCGTCTGGCTTTCCTGTCTGTCGTAAACGTTAAAATGCTGTGTTAACAAAAGTTCATTATAGTACTCGAGTTCCTGGTAATCGTGGCGCGCTTGTTGAACGATCGTATTACAATGTGATTCAATTTTTATATTAGTGCATAATGTTTCTAAATAATTAAACATTTTATTGTATGTATTTATGCCTGTCCAGTATGGACCCATATCGTAATACATAATTATCGTCCATTTATCTCGTATCAACTGCATCTTCGAGATGGGATCAAAATATAAAGTTTGGTTATCTGGTAATGGTTTGATAGAGTACAAGCCGTGAGATGGTGATATTATGGTAGTAAAAGTAAGTAAAACTGTAGCAATGGTAGACAGCTTCACTTTTGGTTTTCTTTCACATGGTCTAGCGGCGGGTTTATTCGTGATTGGTTTGTCGATGTTACCTTGATTTACGGGCAACACGGATGTTTTTACAATAGGGCGTACTATTGTTCCATTTGCGGTTTTTAGCGAAACGGTTCTGGTCAGGCCGTCACTTCCGGGATGCGTTTGTATTACCCGTCCAAGAGCCCACTTTCCCGCTGGGAGATTATCGTCGTGTATCACGACAAGGTCTCCTACGTCTACACATTTTTGTTTGTCCATCCACTTGGGCCTAGACGAAAGTTGTACTAGGTATTCACTTTTCCACCTACTCCATAGATCCTGAAATAACTTGGTAGTAAGATGCCACCTGGTTCTGGCATCTTGTGCAGTCTCTATTATGGTTACTCCTGGTCTTCCTGATAGAAAATGAGCTGGTGTAAGAAAATTTAGGTCATCAGGGTCCTCTGTTAGCGCACAAAGTGGCCGAGAGTTAATGCACGCTTCTATCTTCGTTAACAAGGTGGTGTACTCCTCGAAGGTTAGTTTTTGTGTTCCGATGACTCTCTTTAGGTGGTGTTTCAGACTGCGTACCGCTCTTTCCCACAATCCACCTGCATTCGGCCAACTAGGCGCGTTAAAATGCCAATTAATACCCATTTCTGTTATTTCCCTTTGAAATGAGTCATTAAAGACCTTAAGAAGCTGGTCATGCTCCTCTTGTAGTATTCGATTTGCGCCTACGAAATTGGTACCGTTGTCACTGTATATGTGACGCGGGGCTCCTCGTCGAGCTGCCATTCTATTTAGCGCCGCTAAAAACGCTACCGTACTGAGGTCTGATACGAGTTCTAAGTGGACCGCCTTAGTAACCATACATACAAAAACAGATATGTACCCCTTCGTAGTTCTTATTCCACGCCCCTTATTTGCCTTTACTTCAACAAACCCGGTGTAGTCCACGCCACAATGGTAAAAGGCGTGCTCCGGATTCACTCTCGGCTCTGGTAAGTCACCCATGAGTTGATACTGTTTTAAGGGACTATGTCGTTTACATGTAACACATTTTCTTATGAATTTTTTACATGCCATATATCCGCCAATAATCCAAAATTGTTTACGTAAATTGGCTAAAGTAAGTCGTACTCCGCCGTGTAAGGTAAACTGGTGTGCTTGGTCTATTAATAAATTGGTTAGTAAATGGTTGTGGGGTAAAATGATGGGATGTTTCATGTTTTGGCATATGTCGGCGTGTTCCAGCCTTCCACCCACACGTAAAATACCCAGGTCGTCTATAAATGGATTTAAATTTAATATCTTACTTTTACAATGCACTTTGTTATGTTTATTTATATAACTTATGTCGTCAGCAAATTCCATTGTTTGTACACTTTTGATTATCAGCAGTTTTGCGCGTCGTAGTTCCCCTAGGTCAAGGTAAGTACGTCGAACTTGTTGCTTAGAAATAGTAAGTCGTAATATCCATGCAAATACACGATTTATTTTAGCAAAACAGCTGAACTTTATCAGTAATTTATTTACGATATCGTTTACAACCGTATCTTTTTCACGTTTAGATGTTATAGTATTTGTTTTGTATACAGATTTTGTTTCTAAATTGGTTTCAAATATTCTATTCTGGTTTTCTAGTGTAATACTGTACTTATTAAGCCATGTGGGCCCTTTCCACCACAGTTCATGGTTCTTTAACTGCCGTATGGTAAGTCCTCGACTTGCACAATCTGCAGGATTTTCGGCTGTATTTACATAGCGCCAATGCTCCGAGGGAACGATTTTCGTGATATTTTTTACACGATTTGCGACGAAAGGTTGCCAACGGGCTGGGTCGCCCTTTATCCAGCCAAGCACTGCAGTCGAATCAGTCCAACAGTATATGTCCTTTTGGTAATCAGATAAAGAACTTTGAACTTTATCTATTAATTGGGACAAAAGATGGGCGCCCATTAACTCTAGCCTAGGGGTTGATACAATTTTGTTCAGTGGCGCTAACTTGGCTTTTCCTGCTATCATGGTTATGGTTGTATGGTTTTTATTTACAATTTTGCAATAAATTACACACGCGTACGCTTTACTTGACGCGTCACAGAAGCCGTGTAATTCTATGTTTTGTTTTTCGGTCATTCCCAGCCACCTGTCCATCTCAATATTATTTATTTCATGAAATTCTTGTTTCAACTTAGTCCACTCCGTATTTATGTGCTCTGGTAATTGTTCGTCCCACGTTAACTTAGTCAACCACACATTTTGAAATAATATTTTCATGGTAGTACTTATGGGGGTCAACCATCCTAAAGGATCGAACAATTTTGAAATTTCAGAGAGTAGACTTCTTTTGGTATGTATTTTGTTTGGTTCGTCATTAATATTCATCTTAAAAATAAATTTATCCTTTTTTGGGTTCCAACCAAGCCCTAACGTTTTTGTTGAATCTCCTTGTTTAAATTCGTAAGTTGTTAAAGTGCATTGTTGTGTTTCTAAGTCATCTAAGATTTGTGGCTCATTCGTCGTCCACTTTCTTAAATTAAATCCACCTAATTTCAATAGATTTATTAAATCTGATTTTAATTTTTTCGCTGATTTTATGTGGTGGGCCCCTCCGCAATGGTCGTCCATATAAAAACTTTCTTCTAACTGTTTCGCTGCTTCGGGGTATTTATGTCCTTCGTCACACGCTAATTGCTTTAAGCACATCATAGCTAGGAATCCTGCGGGTTTGGTTCCGTAGGTAAGAGTGACGAGTTGGTATGTTTCAATATTTTGGTTGGGTCGCCTCCATATAATTTTTTGGTACATTTGGTCATCTGGATGCACATATATCATTCTGTACATTTTTTCAATATCTGATGTGTAAGCAAAACGATACTGTCTCCATTTCAAAATAAGCTCCTGTATGTCCTTTTGAATATTCGGTCCTCTATAGAGTAAGTCGTTCAAGCTATAACCTCCTGATGACTTGGCTGAAGCATTGAAAACTACTCGAACCTTGGTGGTAGTGGACTCGCTTCGAATAACTGCATGGTGTGGTAGATAGTAGTCGGCGGCATGGTTTGTGTTGGTTTGTTTCATATGGTTTAAAGTAATATATTCTTCCATAAATTTGTGGTATTCTGTTTTTAGGTCAATATTTTTCTGAAATTTCTTCTCTAAATTTCTATATTGAGCTAAAGCCTGTGGTTTGGAAGCGCCTAATTTATTTTTTAATTCAGGCTTGAATGGTAATCGAACCTCGTACGCTCCGTTCTCAAGCCTGTTTGTCGTTTTGTAAAAGTATTCCAAGCACTCATGATCCTCTTGAGACATTTCTATTTTTTGGTTAATGTCTTCGTGCTCCCAAAATTTCAATAAGTCCTCAGTATTGTTCAAAACGACGTTACAATGGTAATGAGGTCGCATTGATCCGCATAGTAACCATCCCAACTGAGTTTGTTGAGCGATGGGTTGCTCGTCCTTGTTACCCTTTAAAATACCTCCTAACATTATTTTACTATAAATGTCAGCGCCAAGGAGTAAGTCGACTGGTCGGCTGATGTAAAACTCGGGGTCTGCCAAATTTATTCCTTGAATGTGTGCCCAGGATAATGTTTTGTTAAACGTGTTATTTGGTAAACGTTTAACTACGTTATTCATAATAATAACGCTCGTATCAAAGGAAAAGTCGCTGTGCATCGATTGTATGGTAATCTGTAACATCCCTTTCGAACTACTTTCTTTTTCTCCCACTCCGAAAATTTGACCTTTGAAGTAACTTCTTTTTATTCCTAAGGTCTGGGCTGCGTTTTCGTTTATTAATGATAGTTGAGAGCCTTGGTCTATTAGCGCTCTCATTCTATGTAAGGTGCCATCAAGTCCTTTTACATAAATTATTGCCGTAGCTAAAAGTATCTCCGTTAAGTCATTCCACGAGGCATGAGCCGACCTAACCGGGCTTCTCTTACTGGTTAAAGTGTTGGTGTTCTGGTTATTAAATGACGTAGATGGACTTTGACTTGTTAGCGCGTCATGTAACAATGTGTTGTGCGTGCCTAAGCATTTACGACATCTTTTGTTCGATAAACACGGTTTCTTAAAATGGCTAATTAGGCAGTTTTTGCAGTAATTTAATTGCTCAATTTTATTTAATTTCTGATCGTGCGGCATTTTAATGAAATCAGGGCAACGCCATAATCCGTGCTCAGCATTGCACACGGCGCAGATTATCGACCTAGATACGTGACATGTGTTCATGCTAAAGTTCGTACCTTCCTTACAAAATGCATTATGGTTATTTTTCTGAAAAAATTTCTTATGGTTATGGTTATGGTTATTGGTTTTAATTGGCTGTAATGATGTGGTTTTTTGATTTGTTGGTTCCTGTTTGCGTCGTGATGCTTCTAGCGCAGTAAACTTAACCTCCAAGTACTCTAGGAACTCCTGTAAAGAGGGTAATTCTCTAGGATTCTTGATAGATTCTATGTACTCTAGAAAAGATTCGTTGTCTAATTTCTGTGCTAACAGGTGAACTAAAAGGGGGTCCCACGTCTCCGTATCTACTCCTAGATTTTGGATGGCATGAAGTGACTCCTTTGTAATGTCATGCAGCCGTTTTATCATGACTACAGATTGTTGTTGCATGTTAGGGAGACCAAGCAAGATGTTAATGTGTGACGTAAAAATCATTTTCTTGTTTCCGTAGCGGTGGTTTAATATATCCCAACACACTTGATAGTTGCCAGAGCTAATCTGTAAATGGTGTATCAGACGCTCTGCCTCTCCCACTACCTTGCTCTTCAGGAACTGCATCTTTTGCGCGTTGGAAACCGACGGATTTTTATCAATTGCCTCGCTAAATAAATCCTTAAAAGAGACCCAGTTACTGTAGGCCCCATTGAACACGGGAATGTTCATCTGGGGGGTGGACTTTTCGCGATGTTTCACAGACCACATTTTCATGTTAATGTCATTTGTGAATTTGTTGTACGTCTTCTCATAATTGCAAAAAGCTCTTTGGTAGCTTATTTCTTCGCTTCCGCCCTCTCCTTCTATCTCCCAATGAAGCTTATCAATCTCGCCCCACCGACTATCGAGTGACTTTAACGCATTTTCAAACTGCCACTTATTTTCAAAACTCTCTACGTTAATATTACTCACAGTCCTCATAAAGGCCTTAAAGTTAATATTCTGCTTCCTTACTAGCTCATTTAACCCTGTATTTTTGCAGACCACGTCAGCGACGCTAGGTAACTCTTCTACCTTTGACGTGGTTTCTTGACGACACGATGGACTCGCTTGGGACCGCGGTGTGCCCGCTTGTGGTATGCGAGGACTAACACCAAGTAGTTTCTTTTGTTCCAGCTGTTCCAAAGTCTTGTCTATAATATTCCTAATAGTTACATAAACTTCTTGGGCCGTGTCAAAACAATTCTTCGTAAAGTACACATGGTCAAAATCAGCAAACTCGCACATTTTGCTATGGTTTTTAAGGTAATCTTGCCAATGAGCCTCCACAGTCTCAGATTTCCTATTGTATATCTCGATGGTTTTCCTGTCCACTCCATCCTTCTTAATATTTGTTAAAAATTTGCTAAGAAATTCATATAACTCCGTCTGGTTAGCGAACACGGAATCGGGATTCATTTTGTATGTATAAGTAATAAAAATAGTATAAAATGGTTTGATCTGACCTTATTTGCTGCCTCACCAACCTCGGTTGCTTTTAGCTGCTGGTATGAACTGCTTTATCTGGTCGCTGGTGGTTTCTTCTCGAAGGACCATGTAGAAATTAGTCTATGGGTGTTATGGTAACCGCACACACTATTTCTCGATATGGTAATGGTTGTTTAATTAAAGTCAATGGTATGGTAAATGATTTATAATTCGTATCAATATACACAAGAATAACACAAGACTCTTGACACGTCTTTAACTAATTATTGGTAACTTATTATAATGAATTTAACTAAACTTAAATTGGTAAATTAATGGTTATGGTAATGGTAATGGTTAGAGTACGCGGCGGTATCTCCAAGGAGATGTGAACAAGAACTGATTTAATATTCAAATAAAATGTATTATATTAATTATTGCATGCAATGCAATTATTACGTTTCGCAAGGTGTTCGATATAAACTCGAACAATAGAAATATAAAAAAAATACCAAAAAAAATCTTTACATGGTTTACTGACGTTTGGCAAAAAACGTTTCCCAAAGTGACACATACCAAAGTATGTTTCCCAAATTATCATTTGGCAAAAAAACTTTTGACTGTTCTTGTACCCGTGTACTTTCTGTTTATTGTACCCGACTATTGAACAAGCTGGAAAACCTAGGGATCAGGGGTACACAACTACAACTTTTTGCAGACTATCTCTCTGATCGCAAACAGTACGTAAAACTAGGCCAATACTTGAGTTCTGAAGTAAAAATTGGTAGCTATTCTGTACCACAAGGCAGTATTTTAGGCCCAACATTGTTTTTAATCTACATTAATGACCTTTGTAACCTAAAGCTTCAAAATGGTATCATCATAACTTATGCCGACGACACAGTGCTTCTCTTCACAGCAGAATCGTATAATTATCTTTATGAATATGCTCAAAAGGGATTAATCTTGTTACTGGATGGCTTAAACAAAACATTCTTACCTTAAATACAGAAAAAACGAAATATGTTACATTTAAAATAAAAAATAACACTAACATTAACTCTACTAACCTCAATATTTACGCACATAATTGTAAAATGCTTACTAACAAAACACGGAACAAATAAAATATTTAGGTATCACACTAGACGCAAACTTAAACTTCCGCAAACACATCGATTTATTATGTTCTAGAGTCCGAAAATTACAATACATTTTTAAAAATTTACGAAACATAGCTGATTACCATTTATTAAAACAAGTATATTTAGCACTATGTCAACCTGTCATAAGATACTGTATATCTTCCTGGGGTGGCGCTGCTAAATCAATCTTGCTGCCTCTAGAACGAGCACAAAGAGCCATTCTTAAAGTGGCCACCTTTCGACCTATTATGTATCCAACACAACAGCTATACGAAGACTGCAAGGTACTAACCGTACGGCAGTTATTTATTCTGAACATCCTACTGAGACAGCATAGTGAAATATCTGTCAAAACTGTACTGGAAAAGAGGAGGAAGTACATGGTCTGTATAAAGACACAAGCAAACCATGCATTTATAAATAGATTTTATATATTTCTAGGCCCTTTTATCTATATATATATATATATATATATATATATATATATATATATATATATATATATATATATATATATATATATATTACTATAATAAAACTGTAGAGGTCGAAATGTCTGTTCTTTTCGAAAATTCAGATAAAAATTATCTACAAAATCTAGAAAAAAGTCAAAAAGCACGAATCCACAATTTTTAGAATTAATGTCAGTCTGTCTGTCTGTGTGTTACCGCACATCTTTAAAACGAATTAATATAATCTAAAGACCAATACATTGTATTGTAGCCTTTTTTATTAGGCTTAAACTGAGGTATGTTTCATCAAAATAGGATAAGTATTACTTGAGATATCGCTTGATCTCTTTATTAGAACAGTCCAATACAAATCAGGGGTCATGAAAAATGGTTTTGTTTCAATGTTGAATGAATTTAAATTTCGTTTCTTATGTTCACGAGATGGCGTTACCAGTAGTAATCATACTCAAATTATGAGTTTAAAATGCTATGAAATTAAATTGCTATTTGTCAACATTGAAAAAATACGAAACTGTCAATAAAATATAGAAATACAATCACAAAACATTAAATAATTGTTCAATGTGTTTGTGTGTTTATTTTATTAAGTAATTCAAAAATACTGCACGCAGTTTATCTATAGATAATAATATAGTCCAGTCTAAGTTTAATCAAATATTTTTTGCTAGAATATGGTAAAAAGGTGTTAGGTACAATAAATTTATTTCAGCATTTTTTTTTTACAAAAGACAAATCCCACACTAACGGGGGCCTTTAAAAATATCAATTAAACGGACACAAAGAACATCCAGACTAAGGACAATAGTTTGTGGATCACAATTGTCCTCCATGGGAATCGAACGCGCGACCTCATACACGCCAGCCAGGTAATGCGACCGCCGCGCCATCGAGGCAGGAAATTCTGCCGCAACATAACATGGCGTGCAAATGTATTCATTCATAATAAATTAGCGATTATCCGTGTGGTGACGGAGTAAGAATACAATATGTCACCTCCCCATCTCATCCCATGGGTGGCGTAAAACCGACTAAGGGACTATCGGTGAATATTATCTTTACAAAATAAAAATGAAGGAAAACTTGAAATTAAACCCTATACCAATCCGACTGGCAAGCGTGGTATTAGTAGGCCAAGTATCTCTCGGAGGAGGCCCGTCCTTGCAGTGGGACATTATTGGGCTGTTATGAGGAAAAAAGGGGTGCGCCAAAGTTCACCTAAAATTGTAACTCCTATAATTGGAAGTCCGAAAATGTTCTTCCTAACATTTTTCATCCTAACAATCGCAATTCCTAATTTTTTTGTCTCTAATGATAATAATCCGAAGCATTCAACTTCATAATTTCAGTAGCAATAAACATCTATTATACTATTATTTGTTTTCCTATATTTTCTCAACATAACCATCGTGTATACTATAATTTAAAGTCATATCTTTTTTGTTTAGATTTTTTTTTATTCATAATAATTAATATTATTATACATTAATTTTGCGTAACTTTGATGACAACATGTAGGTATAACATAATATACCAAAGACCAGAGCAAAACCAGAGTCCCGCTCCAATCATTCAGTCAAGATCCAGAAAATAAGTGGGTCCTATTCATAATTATTGGTTTAGGTTATGGTAGAACTGTGACCCCAACGCACGAGCCGAGCGAGCGTAGCGAGCGTGCCGCGGCAGCGGCCGGCGAAGTGCCAGAACCGAATTGGCCCTACTTATTCGTTTAGTTACGGTTACGGTAAACTCTCAGGCCATAAGCATAACCGTGAACGCGTCATGTTTTATGGATTTTAATCATTTAAGACAAAAATATTCTAATAATTTTAATAAACAATAATTTTAAAAAAATGGTTTAATGTAAAAATTTAAAAAGTTGTTATGTAAAATCACAAGAAATAGTATAAAAACAAACCTTTTATTACTTTCACTTGGTAAATATTACTTTCTGAGTATGAGGGAAAATATTATGGTGAAAATGTTTAGGGATAAAAGCGTTATGACAAAAAACATTAGGAGTTTAAATACATTTACATAACGATATTATTAATAACGATTTTCGGAAACATGAGTGTTATGAACATCGCCGGTAGCAATACAAATAGTATGAATGAAAACTTTAGGATTTAAAATTTTAGGAAGAGTGATCATTCGGATTACAAATCGTGAAGAACATTTTCGGAAGAAGAACTTTAGGTGAGCCAATATGGACCCGCGATGTCATTTATTCTAACTTACAAATTTGACAACAGATGGCGTTGTGCCTGTAACGTCATTTTCAGTATCGCGGTGTTAAGATTTTCATTGAAAGAATAACGTTCGCTCATGTCTGTTAGTATGAGTTTTGACGCAATCTTTATAGATCTGTTTTTGTAAATGTAAAGGTCTGTTTTTATAAAGGTTTTGGTTCGTTCGTTAATATTCTAATTCGTTCGTTATAAGGTTTAAAAAAGTTTTGCGAAGTAAGTAACATCCACCACGCGAACGAAGTCGCGGACACAGCTAGTATACAATAAATTAAATAAAACTTTGCACCTTCATAGTCTAAGTCATAAAAATTGTAGTGTAACTTTAACACAACATCTAGGGAATCTTAATTATAATGATACGGAGAGTTTAATGGTAGTTCTTAAATAGTTTTAGTGTGTATTATATTGATGTTTTATTATATTCCTTTAAAAAAATAACATATATGCTTATGTAATGAGTAATCCGTTAGCCTGAAACACAGGTATAAACCTAGGTCAGGCAGGTTGCTGATTCAAATGAATACATTCGAGCACTTTGTGCTGACTTAGTAATATAATTATTATATAAGTATATTTTTGTAATAGATATAAGTAAATAATTAGACATATAATTATTAAGTGCAAACTACGTCGGCATTATTTATAAAAATGTTATAATGTTTTTTGAATAAATTATTTTATTTTATTTATTTATTTTATCTTTTCGCAATTTTACAGATAGCAAAACTATTTTTAGCAAATTCTTGTTTAGCAAATAATTACATAGCAATGTTTCATTTTACCAAATATGGTTTGGCAAATATGTTTATTCCAAAATATTATACATCATTAAGATTTACTGAGTCTAAATTCATCATAACAGCCCATTAATGTCCCACTGCAGGGACGGGCCTCCTCCCGTGAAGGAGAGATACTTGGCCTACTAATACCACGCTGGCCAGACGAATTGGTATAGGGTTTAATTTCAAGTTTTCCTTCTTTCTATGTAAAGGTAGTATTCACAGATAGTCCCTTAGCCGGTTTCTACGATACCCATGGGATGAGATGGGGTGGTGCTGGTGACATATTGTATTCTTACTCCGTCACCACACGAATATTAAAAACTTGGTCTAATTTGCAATGACAATAAAATTAATTCTGGCGCTTCGCCGGCCGCTGCCGCGGCACGCTCGCTTCGCTCGCGCTCTGTTGGGGTCACAGTTCAAACCTAACCTAACCTACTTTTCTAGCAATTCTAATCTAACCTAAATTTTTCACCCATATTAAAATTTAAACGAACTTCCTTAAGGAATATATTTTTGACAAAATAAAGCATTTGCTTATTGTATATTTGACTAAATAAAATTTGAGCAAGTGAAAATTTGCCAAATGAATATTTAACCAAGTGAATCAAATACGAAAAGTAAATTTGCCAAGCATTTTTTTGGGAAATGAAACTTTGCGATAAGTTTTTTGGGAAGTGAAATTTGACGAAACGTTTTTTGCCAAACGGCAGGATCCCAATTCGACCGCATGTATGACGTCATACATGCGGTTTAGTTATTGAGCAATGAAAGCAGAAACAAACTTCTGTTGAGCCGGGCGACATGATGCCATTTAGACGTCAAATGAAAAACAAAGTAATTTATGTAATAATTGTAAAAATAAACACAATCTTGAGTTTTTTTGCGCTAAAATATGATTTTATTACTTATCGATCTAAAATCTCTAAATGGTTTTGGATTCGACATAGGTAAACTTTTACTTTACATACCGAATTGCGGGCGTCCGTCGCCCACCCGCGCGTGTCCCCGTGCGTAAACACGCGACGAGTATCCGACGCGGGGGTCCGCTTAACGCAGTTTCAGCCCTAAAGAAACATTACTTATTACCATTCCTAGTCTTCAGTCCTGGACTGCTTGTCCATCACATTCGATATGGTCGTGCTGCAGTGACTCCTTTTGAAAAGTATTTTATATTTTATTTTTCAAATGTTTGTTACTTCTGAACTCAAGACATTTTTTGCGTTCGCGTTAGGGGCTGCCGTGTCGTGGATTCGAATCCTTCACAGAACAAATTATTCTCGTATGAACATTCTTTGTATCTGTTAAATTGATGTTGGTTAAGTGTTAAGATGTTTTAAAAACCGGCCACGTGTATGTCGGACTCACGCACAAAGGGTTCCGTATCATTGATTTATAAAATTGAAGGCCTTTTTTTGGGGGGCAACTTTTTTCCAGTTTGGAAGCGTCTGTCACGCAAACTATTCGGTTTAGAAAAAAATATTTTAGAAACCTGGATATTATTTTTGAAGACCTATCCATAGACACACGATGAAAAAAAAATTGAGTTTTAGTATGGGAAGCCCCCAATATTTATTATTATATTTTTGCTTCAAAATCTTAATGCGGTTCACAGAATACATCTACCTACCAAGTTTTAACAGTATAGTTCTTATAGTTTTGGGAATGGCTGAATGGCTGTGACATACGGACGGATATACAGACATGACGAATCGATAAGGGTTCCGTTTTTTGCCATTGGGCTACGGAACCCTAAAAATTAAATTACTTTCTAATTATTTGAGTTCGTAGATCTTAAAGTTTTCCCTTTCAAGCGTTTATAGGAAAACACTTTTGAGAAAATGGCAAAAACTTAAAAAATTTTTTTGACATATGAACGATTATTCCATTTCTTGATATTAGGTCATCAACTTTACATATTTTTGTAATTATGATCAAATTAATTAATTTAGAATATAGAATAGAAAAGAATAATATGTTTATTTGTATAAAATGTGGTAAGTACTGGGTGGGACAAAACAAAATCACAATATTGCAACATTGATCTTATTTTTGCAAATGGCCAAATGCCAAAGCCAATGAGGACTAGACAGATGCAGAATACAAGTGAATAAGCCATGGAGTGATACACTCCCCAAGAACACGAGATATTCGTGTCTAATCTTTTGCGTTTCAATTCGTCGATTCTCCGGCCGTCTGAAACTGACAAACGCTGCGCCGTTTGGCAACCAACCTTGTATCTCGTCCCTAAGAGTAGCCAGCCTAGAAGCACCCTTTCTGCCCAGAATATCGTTGATGTTGCCGAGGATATCGAGCTATCGCCGTAAACATCGACCAGACGCAATTTGCCATCTGCCGGACGTTTTGGTCATTGACCTGCGCATATTCCCTTACAAAGTCCAGTGCATTACTTAGCTGCTGCCTGTCGACCACCAAACGCGCGTAGACTACACCCAAGCCATCCTTAATCTCGAGGAAGAATTGTACGATTTTGGCATTGGTTTGCAAAGTCGCTAGTTTTAAGCGTTCTAGACTTTTTTGCAGGATTTTTTGAAATCTCGTGTTTACGTGAACATGCCCGAAACGCTGGATACGCTGGATAACATTTGACACAAGTGCGAGAACCTGTCGCCCGAAATTCTCGTTGAATAGATAAAAATGCCAAAAAACGAGCCTCTATGGCAATCATCAGTTGTGACGGCGCTTATTTGGCCGATATAGTTTTTTCAACTTGACCAATAAAATTCATCAAGTTTAAATTAACATAATCAAGAAACAGAATAAAACTTCACTGTTACAAAAATAAACAACTAGATAATATTCTGTAGTACACAATACTGCTGTCTAGTTGTTTGCTTTTGTAACAGTGAAGTTGGTGACACATAAAACCTTATACCATTCATAACATAAAATGTTCTGAAATTTTAATATAGAACTTTGTTATAGTAAGCCAAGGCACTGTTTATCATCGCACTGCTCTCCATCGGCGGGGAGTTCATCCTTACACACTGAACAGATGGGTTCAAGGGAAAGTTTGACCCGTGGATAATCCCTTTTGGAATGATCTCCCTTCCGAGGTTTGCCCTAGAGACAACATTATGGGGTCCTTCAAGACAGGGGTGAATAGGTTTTTGAAGGGTCGAGATGGCGTGTGGGATTCATGTAATACGTCCATAGGTCCACTTACCACTAGGAGGACTGTATGCCTGTTTACCAAAGACGTGGTGTAAAAAAAAATGTACACTACTATTTGGAAAAGTGTCTGTTAAAGTGACCTACCAATTAATGTATTATAATTGTTTCTAATTTACTATTACATGTTCTACAAATTGATAGTGTTAAAATATTAGCATCTTTTTACATAAAGGTGTTCCCACACCAATCATCTATCGTCGATCGAAGTTATTTGATTCGATGATTTACAAACTATAGTTTTGAATTTGGATGTTCTTTGTGTCCGTTAAATTGGTGTTTGTAATGTGCCGCGACGACAGAGCGTGATCCCAAGTGCAGGAGCTGTATTTTTAGAAAGCCAAAAAAAAAAAAATTAAAACGGTAGTCGCTCGCTGGTAAAATAGATTTCATTTAGGTAACATGGGTCTATAGTATGTACCACACTGATCGATAGATTGATGGTAGAATGAATTCATACACCATTGAATGGTTGAATTGAATGCCATTGATCGATGATTGATAAGCCTATGTTTCATTTTCATAAAACGCCGATCATCTAAAACCAATACATCAATCGATCGACTTCGAAAAAGGTCGATCGATGCCATCAATCGACATTCGATCGTTTGGTGTGCTAACACCTTTTTAGATAAATAATGCAAAATTCTTAATTGTTTTTTAAAATAATTTACTATTTTAATCAATAAATTTTGTGTATAAATAGGTATACACGATAAATAATATGTCAGTACAGCAAAAAAAGTACTTTGAAAACAAAATGAAGTATTATTGCATTTTATTGTTATTGTCTGTTGTGAGTTTAGCTCTCTCAGTAGGTAAGAACCTCCTTTACTATGTACTTGCTTAGACCACAGCTTCAGCTTGCGACCAGCCTACCGGATGGTATGGAGTGGCTTTAACATATTGTGGGCGACTTCTCAAGTAGGGTGAGACCACGTCAGAAAAACCAATTGGAAATGCAATTATACAACTAATTCAATATGGGAACCGCTGTCGCCAAATTTACATAAATAAACTACTACCAAAAAAATTACATAAACTGATCCTACATCTGGGAGTGAACCTTCATCCATACATAGTATAAAGTAAAGTCGATTTTTCTGTCCCTATGTCCCTTTGTATGCTTAAATCTTTAAAACTACGCAACGGATTTTGATGCGGTTTTTTGATAGATAGTGATGACAAGAGGAAGGTTTATATGTATAACACATGCATAATATAGTAAAGAAACCCATTAATTTAGAGATTTCTAATGTAATTATCTAATGAAGCTGTACTTAAACGTTGTTTAAGGAGATTCTGTAGTAATAAGTAGGTGTCCGTGCGGAGCCAGGCCAGGTCGCTAGTACACTTAAGAAGACTTACAAGAATTAAATGACGTTTTGTAATCTAAATAGATTGTGGCGTTGCGGGCGTCAAGGAGAATCGTCGTTAAATCTTCGTCGGGTAACATTTTGACAATAGGGACAACTTAACGATCTTATTTGCTCATTGGTTTGGTTAGTTCCTTAGATGCTTCCAAAGTTAGGTTCAGGCAATCGAAACAATATTCCGATTTACATGTGTTGCATTTCAAGAATTGTTTTTCCTTTAATGTAGATTTACAGCCGTGACAGTGCATATTATAAGTGATATTCTCAATGTATAATGCAAACACAGTGTCAATAGGGATCAGTTTACTTTTTCTTGCAGTTTGAGTAGTCTTTGTATATACAGAGGTCAAGTTTGTTAACCAATCAATTAAACCCAATTTGTGAGATGGCAGTATGAGAAAAATTCTATGCCTAAAATATGAACTGTCTGAGAGCAAACCAAACGCTTCCGCAATGACGTTTACAGCGTATGACAAGTGACAATCATCACATGCAGTGAGATAAATAATAGTCATGCGCAAAACAGTACTCTAAAAAGTAATGCCATATGGCATGACATTTCGTACCGCGTAATATGGCATTATAAAAGTACGCAGTACGCTAAACATGACCTATGGCGGTTATGCCATACATAACCAGTTGTCATGTGTCTACTGATTGTTCTGGAGTAATAGATAGACCTTTTAGTGGGCACTATTACGCCAGAACAATCATATACATTATTATCATGAGTTATATTACGAAGTTCAGGGTGTTATACTTTTTTTTGTATGACGGTCGGTGTCGGTGTTTTTTCTTCAATTCCGTGTAAAGTAGAGTTCTAAAATATTAATAGTCCTTACGATTGCTAAGTGCTATTCAATCATAGACTATATGAATTATTTTAAGTTTCATGCTACATTTTACATCGATATGTACATTGTAATAATTACAACCATATAAAACTTCGAAAGAAATAACACTAATGAAATAAAAGCTTTACTAAATTCGAATAAACGAAAGAAAGCGCGTAAGGATAATATAAGTCATATCTACATTATCTACGCAGCGTGGCTTCAAAGAAATGTAACCCGTATCTCGAACGCATAGAGTGCATGTAACACCTGTATGACAAAGACAGAATCTGTTTTCAGTACCTACTCGCGTCGGGAGGCATGCGCGAGCGGCCGCCAGGCTACGTTCTGTTTAGTGTCATGTGCCCTGGTAAACTTTGTCGGGTAATGCGTACTGTTACAGTACGCGGCCGTGATTACGCGTCATGCATTATTGACAGTACTGACACAAGTCTAATAAATAATTTAATGGAGTCTATGAATCGCTATCTCCATGAAATAAAATAAAATAATCGCGGAGCGACGCGACGGTGCGTTGTAGTAAAATGTATTAAAAACATTAGCGCTGTGTAGGAAACGGGCGATGGCGGAGCGGGGCGATCGAGCGATGCACGGGCGGCGGAGCGGGGCGGGGCGGCGCGGAGCGACGAGAACTATTAATAGTTTAGTTTCACCGCTCGTGCCGGTACATTTTATCAAATAAGTCGAAGTTTGTTCGTACACACGCAAGACACCGCTATCTCGTCGCCCCGCGCCGCCCCGCTCCGCCCCGCTGCCGCTCCGCTCGTCGCAAGTATCATACACGCTTAGGTAAGAATTAAAGTTTGGTTGTGCAAGACGTAAATTTTGTTTAAACTTTAAAATTGTTCTTTGTTTTACTTAATTCAAATTAAGAAACGTTATGAAGCCGCCCTTCATAAAAGATTTAATGGTAAGTCTTTGTTTTTTTTTTACAGATGTGTGTTCTCTGCCGAAAGTTGTTGGACCCTGCAAAGCAAAAGTAGATAGGTAAGCTTCGTAAAGTTACTTGTAAATAGATTTCACTATTAGTTCATCATCATCATAACAGCCCATTAATGTCCCACTGCAGGGACGGGCCTCCTCCCATGACGGAGAATACGACGCTGGCCAGACGGATTGGTATAGGGTTTAATTTCAAGTTTTCCTTCTTTTTATTTCGTAAAGATAATATTCACGGATAGCCCTTTGTCGATTTTTACGACACCCATGGGATGAGGTGGGGTGGTGACATATTGTATTCTTACTCCATCACCACACGGAGTGACTAGACTATTATACCCTTTCCACTTATATACAACAACATTTGACAGCTTGACGTTAGTGACGTTCAGCAGTATCTCGAATGTAATGCTATTCGATTAGAATTCCTTAGCTTATTAACATGTTATAATTTTAGACATCTTATTTCCGAGATAACCTTTATTAGAAACAATAGTACTTAGCTCCTGCATTGATAACATACTAACTAATCTGCTAGATTATTGCGTAGAAGGCTGTGATGTGGAGCTAAATGGGATAGGTGATGGACATGGAGGTCTTTTTTGTGACATTTACCTTGAGGATATTGCAAAAACAAAACATGGGAGGCAGATGACACGAGTAAGACGGGTTTTTAGCAATAAAAACAACACCAATTATAAAGAACGTATACTAGAGGAAAACTGGCATAATTATGGGCATAAATTATTTTCTCAAAAGATTTAATATGTTTTTTCACACAAGTTTTAGGAAAAAAAATGTAAAATCATAAAGGGAATACGAGTATCAAGGAAAATAAAACGTTTTCTATGTGCTAGCAATGGGAATAAATTAGAAGCCAGTGTACTGAAATACAAAAACGATTATATTAGGATATACAGAAAGGTTATAAACTCAGCTAAAAAACAAACAGTAAAGGTTCATCTAAGCAAATCAAAGAACCTAAGTAACGAAGTGTGGATTTTTTTAAATTTTAGTACCAAAAGATAAAATGCAGGCCACCAGAGAAGTTGAAACTAAAGATAAATGGATGTATCATAGAAGATCAAGATATAATAACGAACCACTTGGTGAAGCAATTTTTATATTCTGACTTCTCGAGCGACAACAAGGTAAAGCAGGGGATAACATTTCTTAAACAGAGCACTACGAGTATACAAATTGAAATGACAATTAGACCTACTACGCCTAACGAGATATTAAAGATAGTAAACGCTATGGAATATAAGCGGATATGGAATATAATACGCCTATGATGAAATTCCAGTCACAGTAATAAAATATAATATAGCAGTCCTGGCGGAACCACTTTCCAATTTCTTTAATAAATGCATTTCAGAGTCTGTATTTCCAGAACAACTAAAAATTGCCAGGATTATCCCTATATATAAAAAGGTACTGAAACTGATGCGAAAATTACAGACCTATATCATTATTACCGAGACTGTCAAAAATATTTGAAAAGAAACTTAAAGAAACTTAATATATTTGAAAAGAAACTTAAAGCTTAATTAATTTCCCATCTAAATTTAAATAAAGTTTTGAATATACGACAGTTCGGTTATCAAAAAGGGGTTGGTACTGCAGATGCACTGTATACATTGACAAAAGATATCGTAGACAAAATTAACAACAAACTTCGTGTAGCTGGTAAAAATGAAAAAAAAAAATGAAAAAGTATTTTATTTCATCTAAGTCACGTCAATGACATTTATGAACGTCGGAGTTTTTATAGTGATCACAGCACGTCTAACTTAACGGCTAAGTTTACTGAGGGTTCGGAACACTACCATGACAGAGAAGACACCCACAAGAAACTCTGCTGGGTTCCTATCGCTCTTTTAGGTGATCACTTCACAAATATTTTATTAAGAAAACAGGACAATTCAGATCCAGGCATTTTTATCGTTTAAGTAATCCTTTACACTGTAATATGATTTCAATATTAACTTATGTTTAATGAAAGATTTAAATTTATTAATTGACAATTCTTTAACTTCCTTAAGGAGCTTATTTTAAAAACGAATACCATTACCAGCGAAATAATTACTTATTTTATGAAGCCTAGTGTGGAGAACAGCAAGTTTATTTTTATTTCTTGTATTAACATTGTGTATATCACTCATTTTTTTATATTTGTTTATATTTTTGTGTACATACATTAGATTTTCAAATATATACTGGCAATGCACAGTCATAATCTTAATCACTTTAAATTTATCTCTAACAAGAGAGTCTCTCTCTTGGGCCCATATTATATATACAACGTACCGCTCTTTTTTGCGATACAAATATTGTGTTGATATCAGCCGCACTACCCCACAACAGAATACCATACGACATAACACTATGAAAATAGCTAAAATAAACTAGCCTAGCTGTTTCTATGTCTGTTAACTGACGTATTTTTTTCACTGCGTATGCTGCTGAAGAAAGCCTACCTGACAAGTTTTCAATATGGGGGCCCCATTGTAATTTACTATCTAAAGTAATACCTAGGAATACTGTAGTGTTAACGATTTCTAATTCCTCATCACTAATCTTAACAATTGGATTTATATTAAGTACGTTTGGCAAGGTAAATTTTACGCATTTTGTCTTGGTTTTATTTAATAACAAATTATTTGAACTGAACCAATACACTATTTCCAAAAGAGAATTATTTATGTAGTCTACCGCAGGTTGTCGTCTATTAATCTTAAAAATAAAGGATGTATCATCGGCAAACAAAATTATCTCGGGGTTCTTTTTAACTAAATATGGCAAATCGTTTATATATAATAATATGAGAAATAGAAATGGTCCTAGTACTGAGCCTTGTCTTGTGATTCTTCCCAGGCCTCAAATATATGTTCTACTAAATTAGCTCCGGCATCGGTAGTTGAACGACCACGTGTAAATCCGAATTGCTTATCGTGAAGTAATTTATTCTTATTAAAATGACTAATTAATTGATTAAGAATTAGTTTTTCAAATATCTTACTAAACGTAGGCAACACAGATATTGGTCTAAAGTTTGTAGGATCTAGAGTACTACCTGATTTGAACAGAGGTGTTATTTTACTAGGTTTCATAAGATCAGGGAATATACCTAAGTCTATACTATTATTAAAAATGACAGCTAACTCTGGTGCAATAACATCTATCACTGTTTTTAAAATGCTAACAGAGATTCCCCATAGATCAGCTGTTTTCTTAACACTTATTGAATTAAAGATTTTAATAATCTCAAATGGCTAAATTTAAGAGTTTTGTTACATTCTGGTACATTTTCTGCTAAGAGAGTGATAGCTGCATTGGATGAGGAGTTCAAAGATTTGGTAATATCTATAGAAATGTTTGTAAAATATCTTTCAAATGTATTCGCTATATCTAAATTAGAATCAATAATTTTATCTTCAATTTTTAATTTTAGGTCTTTGTGTTGTTGATTTTTCCGACCTGTTTCCTCATTTATTATATTCCAAGTAGTCTTAACTTTATTATTACTGTTTCTTATCTTAGAGGTTATAAATTGTGCTTTGGTATTTTTACAGTTGATTTTAAATTTTTTTGAAAATTCTTTTACATACTCTTTGAACTCATCACTAGTGTTAATTGATTTTTCTGCATATAAGTTATATAATAATTGCCTATCTTTGTGTAACTCTGCTGTTGCCCAGTCATTAAATACCAATGTATTAGTAACTGCAAATGTTTTAGAGGTAAAAATCTCACTAAATAATTTATGAAATGAAGTAAAAAAGAGTTATACATTTCATTTGGATGTGATATATTTAATAAAAATGAATAATCAATACTAAGTAACTTTGTTTTCAAATTGTTCAAACGGTTTGCAGTTACCGGGGGTCACTATCATATCGTCTTAAACGCAACTGGTAGAAGTAGCATTTGGTCTAAAACGCAGCTGGTCACTGGGTATAAAACGCAACTTGTCTAAAACGCTACCGGTCTAAAACGCAGCTGGTCTAAATATCAATTAGTCTAAAAATACAAGTCGCCTGAAACGCAACTGGTCTAAAACGGAGTTAGTCTAAAATTCATGTCGTCTAAAACGCAACTGGTTTGAAATGCCAAGGGCACAACACGTAATTGTCTGGTAATAGCAAATACTTAACACGGCAGATGTACAATTAAATAAAATAAATAATATCAGAAAAACCGAAAAAAGTTGCATATTTATAGTTTTTAAATAAAACAAAAGAAATCTGTCAAAACAAAAGACAGTCGTAAAATCTCAATCTCATTACTTTAAGTATTAATCTTAAACTCTTTAGAAAACAATTTAACTATAAATGTTCCTTACTTTAAAGTTTAAACAAATCTTTACTACGCTACTGTTTATATTTTTTATGTTTATTTCTTGCTTCCGTTATTTTCTGTAGACAATCGAATGGTGTAATCATTCCCATTTCCAAAGCAGTCAACAACTTCGAGTACTCAGCATTGAATTTTTTATCTCCCTTTTTTTTATTATTAACATTAAACACATTTTTCTTTACCATTATATCTTGTTTTTTTGCCTCTCGTAGTAATTTCTCCAAAAATTGAATAAACGTGGGCTTTGAGGGCACTCGGCTATTTAACCTGCGATGCCATGCTTCGACAGTGTTTGTCGTGCGATGCTTTTCGTGCGCAGAGCTAATCATTGGCAAAGACAGCCATTGTCTGTTCACATAATAATGGAATTTTTGCATATCTTCTGTATCACATGCACTTTGCAAAATGTTTATTCACGCATCGGATATGTAGTTATTTGAAAGCAACGGTAAATTTGCAGTCAATCTTACTGTTTGTCGCCCTTCATGGGTATTTATAACATTAAAAGCCTTTCCCTTTTTCGAAAAAAAAAACCTTTGTCGCTAAAGGTAAAACATAACTCGAATATGACCTTTATGAACAACATGTCAAAGTATATAATTGCCAGAACTGCAAAAACCGCCATCTATCGACGACGGCGAAATTAACTCGAGAATTTTTTGTTAGTACATACATATTTTTGTAGTTTATTTGTGTGTTTATTTGTTTTTTGGCGACAGCGGTTCCCATAGTGAATTTCTTTTTACGTATGATGTTACCACTTTAGAAACATATTTAAGGCCAGTTGAGTCTAAGACGAGATGATACTGAGACCAGCTGCGTTTTAGACCACATGCTACTGCTACCAGTTGCGTTTAAGACGAGATGATAGTGAGACCAGCTGCGTTTTATACCAAATGCTACTTCTACCAGTTGCGTTTAAGACGATATGATAGTGACCCGATCTGAATTTAATTTGTTAATAACACATTTCTGAATAGGAATTATATTTGTAAAAATATTATCTATACATGTTGCACTAGTTGACGTTATTCTAGTAGGTTCCATAAACATATTAAGTAAGTTGTATGATTTAAATAGATTTATCAATCTAAGACTCAATTTGCTACATTCTAAAATATTAACATTAAAGTCTCCACATATAATAAGTTTCTTGTTAGATTTTAACAGTTTGAATAAAACCTTTTCCATTATTACTTACTTCAAAAATATCAAAGGAACCCAATGGTGGTCTATATACTGACACTACTATGAATTGTCCTGTTTCCAATGATGCCAATTCAATTGTTCGTTCAACAGATAGATTTACTATGTCCTTACGCTCCTTAAATTTAAATTGTTTATTAATTATTATTAATGAACCTCCATGTATTGAATTTAACCTGGTGAATGAACTACCAACCTGGTGGCCACTGAAATTAAACATGAATTCAAAACTTTTTAACCAATGTTCAGTTATACATAAAATACTAATATTACAACTATTCAAAAAAGTTCTTTATTTCTTAAACACTGAATATTCTGGTGCACCAAGTTGATATAATTGGCATTTTTCTTACAGTTATGAAAAGTATGCGCTTTTTCTAAACTAGAGTGAAACTCTACCTTCTTAATATCTCTATGAATATGCATCTCATTTAAAGATAAATCTAATTCTTTGCCAAAAGATCCTACAATATTTTGTTGTATATTATTCAAGAACAAAGAGTTCTTCTGTATCCCTAAAACTAAGTCGCTAGAGTTTTCCCCTATTGTCCTACACTTAAATTTAAATGATGATTTGGAACAGATTCCAAAGTCGCTAAACTAAGATTTTGCTCAATAAAAGCAGGTTGGTTAGCCAAGTTCTTGGCTGACTGTCTAATACAATATGATAGCGAAGATGCTATCTGTCTCTTAAAAAATCTATTCAAATAGAATTTATCTTTCATCAATAATAATTTACTTTCTAAGTAAAAATTTATGTCAATCAAATGGAACTTATTTGAATTATTAAATGTTAATGTATGTAATGTTTGATTGAGCGTATATCTTATATTGTTTTCTACCTGTGACAAACTACGGCTATAAGGAAGTGTAAATAATATTATATTTTTAACATTTAATAAACTCAATGATTCAAAACAATTTATAAGTATATTTCTGTTTGCATTTCCTCTGTCTCCTACTAAAATTATAAGAGTACTGTTACTGTTTAAATTGTGTATATTTCTCGACCTAAGTTCTGCGTTTGATACGGTCCATCATGAACTTCTAATCCACAAACTGTATCACTATGGTGTTAGAGGAAATGCGTTGAAGTTGTTTACAAATTATCTTCATAACAGGCAAATGTTTGTAGAAGTAAAAGATACTATGGCAGATGGGATGATATTTCCGGACCGTTACGACTTGGGGAGCTTCAAGAAACGAGCGTACTCCCTTTTAAAAGGTCGGCAACGCATCTGTGATTCCTCTGGTGTTGCGGGTGTCCATGGGCGGCGGTGATCACTTACCATCAGGTGACCTGCTGGTAGTGTTGTAAAAATGAGCGCTGAGCGTGGAGCGTTGAGCGCTGAGTCGACGCTTTGGAGCATTTTAGACTCGAGCGTTAAACGCTTGAGCGTTTAAGGCTTGCGAGCGTTGAAGGCTCAGACTTTAACGCTTGAGTCTCGCGCTCAAGCGTCCGAGCGTTATAATTTTTAAATGCGGATAGTAGTAGTAATTATGGTAAATAAAAATCTTAGACGTTGTGGCTGTGCAGTAAGTAATATTTATTTGTTGACTTTGGTCGTATAAGAAAGTCCTGTAAGTGAACGAGCAGAAACAGTGATTATATTGCGCATTTTCTATTATTTTCCTTGTTGTTTTACATTTATATAACATGGAAAACGTCATTAGTGGTGAGAAGGATATGATGGAATTAAGTACGGAGTTAATTAATTTAACTAAGCGTGCTAAAAATCGGCAGTACAGAACACAGATGTGATGTTATGGTGGAAAAATCAACAATCTACATTGCCTAACTTAACTAAAATGGCATTCGAAATGTTATCTGTTCCGAGTACGAATGTGCCAAGCCAAGTGACAATTTTTCTAAAGCTGGGCTCGTCATAACTAAAAGAAGGAACAGACTTAGCAACGAAAACATACAGGCCAGTATGTGTCTTTCTTCATAGTTAAAAAAAAATATACTGAATTTATGTAAATAATAAATATCTTTCTATTAATATATCGACAATTTAGTTTAGGCACTTATTTTTGTATTATTATTAAAAATAACTTAAACTAAAACCATTTTATTTTCCTTATAATACTCTCGGTAGCAATACATAGAAAGATTGTAATCTAGACGCTCGCGCTCAAGCTCAAGCCGAGCGCTGAGTTCGGCGCTCGGAACAGAATTTTTCACTAAAACGCTTGAGCCCCTGCTCGAGCGTTAAGCGTCCTAGTCGAGTCCCTACTTGAGCGTTCAGGAAGTGCTCGAGCGTCGACTCAAGCGTTTATGCGCTGACTCAAGCTTTTTTACAACACTACCTGCTGGCTCGTTTGCCTCCTATTATATAAAAAAAAAAGATGGATCTACAAGGTCGCATAAATAAGTTTTAGCAAAAATGGAGACAGGGGTCCCACAGGGCTCAATATTGGGGCCGGTGTTGTTTATTAAGTTTACAAATGACCTATTCAACTATCTGAATAAAATTGTCCCAGCAGTGAAACTCGTAGCCATCGTCGGAGAGAAGGAAATGGTGCAATTGACAGAAGTCATTTAACAAAACACTTGAAGCGTTTTCAACTTGGTTCTCGGCAAACAAATCAAAAATAAATACGACCAAAACAATGTTATTCAAAACAACCTCACTCAAATGAAGAAAAACTACAAGTAGCCTTAAAGGCTGAAAAAATTGATACGGTCACCTAAATTAAAATTATGGGAATGCATTTGGATTATTTATTGAATTGGAAAGCATAATTAAAAGCTATTGATGCGTCCATTTCATCAGCATGCTACGCGTTGAGAACCTTAAGAAACGAAATAGATAAAGAACAATTAAAAGTAGTATATTATGCATTGGTGGAGAGTAGGTTAAGATACAGTATACAATTTTGGGGTAATAGCTATTGCTACAACTGTCGAACAGCCTTCATACTACAGAAAAGAGCTGTAAGAACAATTGTGAAAATACCGCAAACGGAAAGTTGCAAATGGAAATATTTTAGTGACTTGAAAATACTTCCGGTACCAAGCCTTTATATTTTTGTAGTACGGTCTAACTTTGTCAAACATGTAGTAAATCAAGAGACACAGGAGGCATGACATGCGTGCCAATGGCCTTACAATTAAGGATGCCGATGACCGTGCGAAGTGGAGAAAAAGAAGCCGGAAAGCAGACCCCAGGCTCCATGGCTCTCGTGCTGTGGACGCAACTGGGAACTTGCAAAGATAAAGAAGAAAGAACACACAGGAGGCAAGGCTGGCTAGAGACGAGACCAGGACTTGTCCTGGTCTCGTCCCTAGCCTATCTCTATCGTGCTCTTGAAGTTCCTGCTTTGGAACTTCAAGAGCACGATACAACCGCACTTAAATGTAGTCAGTCATAGTTCAGGATATCAAGCAATAAAATTGTTTAATAAGTTGCCTTTAGAACTGAAAAAAGAGGTATATTCTAGATCCTATATGGATAGGAATTTCTGTTAGCTAAATGTCTTTATGATGTCAATGACTTGTAATATAATTATATACTTATATTGAGATAAAATTTTAATTGTAATGTAAAAGAATTACAAATAAAATTTATTTTAATTTATATGTTAATTATATTACCCAATACCAGTTACTGTAAATGAATTAAGTTAATTTTAATGTAAATTTCAGACACGATTTTTAATTGTTAATGAATAAATAAATGACTTATGATTAAGCGATTTCAATATTTAGCGTTCCGATTTACTTAATATTCTCTTAAAGTTTTTGTAAACAAATAAAAATCAGTTTATTCGTGTTTTTATTTATTGATATTAAAATAAATAGGTATACTTACGAGACTAAAGATTACGTCGCAAAATTATACAATTATGTAGGTAAGTCATAATTAATCCGTGTGGTGACGCAGTAATACATAATACAATATGTTGCCACCCCATCTCCTCCTATGAATGTCGTAAAAATCGACTAAGGGACTATCCGTGAAATATTCACGAAATTAAACCCTATAGCAATCCGTCCGGCCAGCGTGGTATTAGTAGGCCAAGTATCCCTCCGTCACGGGAGGAGGCCCGTCCCTGCAGTGGGCCATTAATGGGCTATTATGATGAAGTATATTAATGTTATCTATTAGTCGTTACAGATTCATTGCACACTGTACATCTATTTTTTTTATTAAATTATTTTAACAAATTTCTGGTTGAAGTCGGTTTTTTGATAAGAAAATTATGTTTATTTACAGCTTCTACTATGATGCAAAAGCTAACAAATGTTATGCTTTCGTCTATGGCGGCTGTCAAGGAAATGGTAATAGATTCTCTTCAGTCCTTGCATGCAAAAGGAAATGTATAAAATCGTGAACAATATGATTTTAGACAATTTTATCTATTATATGCCTGTTTATTCAAATGTTGATAAATATATTTGTTTTAATAGGTAACCCCCGATGTTTTATTATAATTCTCTGTAACCTTAGTCATAAGTACCAAAATGGTTTATACAAAAGGCACAGTCGATTGCAAAAGGTTATTATCATAATCATCATAACAGCCCATTAATGTCCCACTGCAGGGACGGGCCTCCTCCCGTGACGGAGGGATACTTGGCCTACTAATACCATGCTGGCCAGACGGATTGGTATAGGGTTTAATTTCAAGTTTTCCTTCTTTTTATTTCGTAAAGATAATATTCACGGATAGTCCCTTAGTCGGTTTTTACGACACCCATGGGATGAGATGGGGTGGTGACATATTGTATTCTTACTCCGTCACCACACGGAGATTATTTTTTAAAGGTTTGTAACACATACAATATTTAAAGGTCGCTTTTCGAGTTGATCGATTTATTAATAATTGATGTTCACTGCTTATTCGACATTATTTATGATGTAATTACTACTAATATCCTATTTATATTATACATGCAAAAGTTTGTGAGGATGGATGGATGGATGGATGTTTGTTACTCTTTCACGCAAAAACTACCGAATGGATTTTGATAAAATTTGGAATATAGGTAGTTTAAGATGTAGAATAACATTTAAGCTACTTATACAACGCGGGTGAACAGAACAACAGCTAGTATTATATATAAATAATTTCTCTTTGCGTAATGACACTAACTTGCTTATAAACTTACGTTGTTGAATGTACTGTATCCTTATATAAATGTCGCACTTATTAAATATTAGGTCTTTACCGTGTTTTTATTTTACCGTTTACCGTTTTTATTTCGTGTTACCTATGAAACTGCCGTTTTTTATGGAGATTTTATGCGAAGTTTGATTTTTCATACTAACGTTTTTTTAGTTTCTTCAATCTATACTATTATAAAGAGGTAAAGTTTGTGTGCTTGTATGTTTGTGAGTTTGTGACGTTGTAGGGGGTAATCTCTAAATCTACTGAACCGATTTTAAAAATTCCTTCTGTGTTGAATAGTCCATTTATCGGGGAGTGTCATAGTAATGAATAAACTTAATAAAAATAAATTAGGTAAGCCCCGTCGTACATATTTCTCAACCAGAAGAAAATAACATCGAGACTATTGACTGTGAGGTTACAGATGTAAGTATCCAATACAATACTCAATTAAGGAGTGCTTTGGAATGTGCTATTCGGGAATATCGGTTCATGGAACCGGATAAAAGACCGCGGTTACCACGATTGCCTACGCATAAAAAAATATAGCGCTGGTGTGTGCTCTGGACTCACTGTTATCAAATTGCTTTGATAACAGTGAAAATCTCAGTGATGCACACTCAATTTTGTACTGTGGGGCTGTCGCTGCATGTCAAGTAGCACATATTAGGTTTCCAACCGATGATATTGCTACTCGACTTAGACCAACTGTGCCGGCGTGGCAGTGCAGGATTGAGCGTCGTATTGCTGAGGCTAGGGCACTCATAGGTAAGCTTATCTGCTTCAGGTCGGGTAATACACGCCCGAGGGTGATGCGTTTTGTGACACGTGCATTTTCTGATACTAACGTAGATCGTCGCGATTATATATGTTACATGTCACAGAACGCATTGACTTCCTGAAGCTGAAGGTTTATGCGTGGGCAAATACTATAAAACGATTTAAAAAAGAATGGAGCGATATACCCAGAATCGTGCATTCCAAAGGGATGAGCGGTGGGTTTACAGAAACTGTGAGCGACCTGTTCAAGATTCGGTTGACAGGCATCTACCTGATGCTGATGCTACGAACAATTTTTGGCGCAGCATTTGGTCGGTGCCTGTCAGTCATGTAGAGGGTGATTGGATAAGGCATGTTGAGCGAGCGTGTGAACGTATTCATCAAATGGAGCCAGTAACTATATCAACTTTAGATGTTACTTGTGCAGTCCGTCGACTACCAAATTGGAAATCAGCAGGACCAGACGGATTGCACAATTTTTGGTTAAAATGGCTCCATAGTGCCCACGCTTGTTTAGCCTCTCATTTCCAGTCATCTTTAGAAACAGGTACGCTACCAGATTTTATTACTGCTGGTGTAACCCACTTGCTTTTTATGTCCGGTAGTTCCACGGATCCTAAAAATTATAGACCGATAACTTGCCTCCCAACAATATACAAACTTCTTACATCTATTTTGAGAAAAAAATATCTTTACAATATACAACATATTTCGATCATGTACAGTCATGGTATTTAAAGGTCCGCCACCTTAAGGCCTATTTTCGTGTGCTTATGCAGTATGAGCGATACTCTGCTTGACCAATTGACTAATGCCCGATTTACACATCGACAAGTACAGTGGCGAGTTAAGTAGTATTTTAAAATTAAGTTGATTTAAATAGATCTCCATCCTATATTTTGGCAAGTTAAGTACGAATTAGCCCCCTCTCTCGCGTCTCGCCAACTTAACTTGCCAAAAAATAGGATGGAGATCTATTTAAACCAAGTTTATCAGCAACTTACTACTTAACTCGCTACTGTACTTGTCGATGTGTAAATCGGGCATAAGACATAATATTGCAGTCAATGGTCGGCTGTCACTAGTAGGGATGACAATACAATATCGGTTACCTAGGATACAAAATTAGTCCTTCGTGACAGCTCGTGAATCGGAAATAATATTTATTATTATTTAATATTACTTATTTAATATTTAAGTTTTATTTTCTGTGGCTATAGGTATAATAAATTATTATTTAAACAGTAATAAATAAACAGTAATAGACATTGACAATGACACAGAGGATATCACAGCAAATTAAAAGTTTGTAATGACTAAACAGGCCTGTTGGCAGAATTATCGATTAACTTAGGAGCCATTATAAAAAAATAGAACAGAACAGACTAAATAGTTTAATAAAAAGGTTTGATGTTGACATGTAACTAGACGTAGACCAAAGGTGAAAATGAATTTGACCCTTATTATCATACTGTGTGAGTATAGTTTTATGTGTTTTGTCTATACAATGCTTTAGTTTTAAAAGGTACTAAGAGTTTTAGGTTACACAAACGAATGAAAAAGAAAACTGGCGGACGTTTTCGGTCACCCACTGTACATTTCTCAAAATGGATGTAGGAATGAGGCACGTGGAACTAAAGAACAACTCCTTATTGACACTAGGTACTATTAGCGAACAGGTACGTCGTAACCGAAAAGACTTGTCTACATGTTGGATAGATTACAAGAAGGCATATGATTCTGTTCCTCATACATGGCTTCTGAGAGTGCTGGAGTTGTATAAGATTGATGCAACTTTATGCACTTTTTTGAGAACATGTATGATGAAATGGAATACGGTTCTTTTTTATTCAGGATGTAGACGGGATGTTGACGCCTACCATGTGTGAGCGCACACTCACACATGCAAACGGCACGGGAGCGGGAGACGACGATCAGCGGGGCAGCGACGCGTAGGGCGATACCATTACCTGCGCGGCGTGGGTGCGCACCTTCGAAGGGCGATACCATTATTGCCGGGCGAGTCCGCTCGGCCCGTACGCCGCACTGCGCCATCGACATCAGTCAGTGCACGTGACGTGCACTGACGTGCAGCACGTCACATTAATTTAGTAATTATTTTCGTTAATGTAATTCAGTTCAGGCATTAAAGTCATTACTTATGTATTGAAGATTGCGTTTTCATTAAAAGGCCTGTAAAAATATCACAAGTTCACCCACCTCGCTGCCAGCATCTGCAAGTTCTACATTTTGGTCCTTCGAGCCGGATAACAAGAGACAAGCGACGCGAACGAAGAACAAAAGAACTGAGCACGGGGCGGCCATTACGTGGATTTTGCAAGCACGGCACGTGGAGTCGTGGAAGATAACAATAATTTGGAAGGAAAACATTGTTATAATTACAACATTATTAGGTAAATTCAAGGATGGAAGTCATAGAACAGGACTGATAGTTATTATATAAACGGGATATTAACGCGCATTTAATTTACCTTTATTTTACTTGACGTTTCGGCACAGGTTGCACTGGCCGTGGTCGCAAGCTGACTGAAATGCGCGTTAATATCCCGTTTATATAATATTTATAATAATGAAACGCGATAGTTTAAAAGTTACAAGGACTGATAGTGCCAACCTTTAGTGCATATAGAGTGCGAACTGTGCAAAAATTGGGCTACGTACGCCATATCACTTGAAATATTAATTTATACGAGTGTTCGTCTCTTTAATAATTCCCTTGTCAGGCCTTGAGTATCTTGTAACGCCCCTAAAAGCAGCCATAATTATTGTGTTGAGGTTGTGTGAGGGTCTATAAACATCTAAGAGTCACTAAAATGCAAGTCTTATCAACATCTAAAGACGAAATTGTTAGGTTCCTACCGGATAGGTAGACGACGGAACATAGCAGACAGTGAAGGTGACCGCTAACGCGTTGTAAGGGGGCCTCCTTAAACCTACATCTAGGTTGTAAGTCCTAGACGCTGTTATGCAAGTGCTCCGTCCTCTATCACGCTATGGACCCGGCACCCGCACGGAGAATCCATGGAATGTTAAGATTACGTCTTATTAGTAGGATTTATGTGTTTTTAAATTACCTTTAATTTGCCTTTGTGTTTTTTTATCTCAGACAACCCACATTCTTTTAATTTGCAATTGATATTCTGTGTATTTTATTTTAAAGTAAACGAAAAGTAAAAATTTCTTTTAAATATAGATAAAATGGTAATAACCCTTTTTATCTATATTTAAAAGATTTTTTTTTAATAACAATGTTTGTTACCAAATTTTCGTTAAAACTTTATCTAAATGTGTTACATATAAAGATGTTGCAATTCTACCATTAAGTAAATTTGGTTTCGACTTATGGGGCGCTCCATTGGTACGAGTTACAGAAGGGAAAGACTAAGGAGTGAATAAAGACAGGGGGCTAACGTTTCGTAATCACATAATCAAAATATCAAAAAAAAACTACAGAAATCTCGGTTTTCTGCTCAGAACTGTGAGAAACTTTAATAATTTTTGTGCAATAGTTACACTGTATAATGCATTGGTGCGGAGTAAACTGGAGAGTAACGCAGTCATCTGGAGCCAACATGAAACTAAATATAGTTTAATGTTGGAGCGTATACAAAATAAATTTGTATACGCTCCAACATTAAGATATCAAAACAGCCCATTAAGAGGACTCAAGACGTCAAGACCAACTCATCTGTCACCGGAGCCTAAAAGATGGTTGTTTCACCAAACGTTGCGTGAGAAAGAGAAAAACTCATAGAAAAGCAGTCAGAAACATGCACACGCACACGCGCTCGATTGTATTTATTACAAATCAAAATGTCGTTCAAAATATAAATATTGTTCTTCTTGATTGTTAGGGTTGACACTAATACTAGCTGTAGGTAGTTACCTAAAAAGTAATAAATCAGGAGTAAATAAAGATAACTAAAATGGGTTTTTAAAAAATATTTTATTGTAAGTTTTGTTGCGGAAGACACACCAAGCGAGACATCAATTTATCTTGTAAGTGGTGTAGGTATGACACCGTAAAACATTATAACTTTTAATTTTTTTTTAAGTTAAGCATGGTTTATTCTTGAGGCAGTTTTTTAGACCGTGCATCGTTAATAGGGGTTCCATACAGTACACAATAATATCTTACTTCACATACAGTACATGAAGTTAATTTTAGCTGGATTTAAAAAAAGGAAAAAAAATCATAAAATAAATAATAATCATAAAATCTGGAAATGATAGTTGACAAGAAATGATACTTGATCAGTCATTCAGATACCGGGGCGGGGGTGAGTCACGTAAATATAAAAAAAAAATACAAAATGAATTACAAAAAAAAATACAGTTTGTGCAATGTGACAGCCTTAGCTATGCTCTATTGACTATTGTAATAATAGGTGAATTTTGACAGTTGATTTTAGTCAAGAATGTCACTGATGTAGGTATTTTATCTAACTGGTTATGTATCTGATAATAATTGGATCTCTTTGATAAAAGAAATTACGAAACTTCTTACTGGCAAGCGATACGTAATTGTCATAAATGACATAAATTAAAGTTTATTAAAGTTTTAAAAAAAATATTCGGTAACATTCGACGACGGTCGGCTCGCTGTCGTACCTCCCCTCCGCCGACACGAGGGGTGCAGAAAGTGGAGGCGAGATGCAAGATGTCGATGGCGGAAACGAGCACGGTAAAATTTCCTAAAATGGTTTTGGGAAAAAGGTAATTGCGTACAAACTTTAGAATGTATCTAGTCAATATAAAATTATTTGAATTTTCGAATAAATAATCTATTCCTACTCTCAAAATATATTTTTTTTTCTTTTTAATTCTATTTTATTACGCTAAAAGTTGTCATAAAATGTGCATAGAATTATGAACTTTGAAGCCTCATAACTTGTAAATGAATATTTTTTTACTGTTTTATTAATCAATAAGACTAGATAATAACGAGACAAAACGATATCATCTATAGTTTTGAGTATTTATTATCTAATGAAGGAGGAATTAACTTTCTTTGTTTGTATGGAATTGCGATTGAATTGTTTCCCCTTAATGTGCTGTTACGATATCGACACTTTAACGTCCCGGATAAGTACCTACACATGTCAGCGAAGAAAGACACAGCTGTTACAATTACCGCGCGCACGCACCAACTTACAGCAGAGGGCGCCTCTGTCGCGCGCATACGATGCGATCAACAAAGTTGCAGATACCGTAAATAAGTAGGTATTATAATCTGCTGGACCAATGTGCAGACAAATAGTGACGATTTTGGGAAGTCACATTGAGTGACTTCACAAAATCGTCACGCAAAATTATTTTCTAGGTGTATTTGTTAACACGACACGTATTGTGAGGAGGTTCCTATCTCTAGAGCCTTAACTACTAGTAGCTTGGTCCTTGTACCCGATGCTAATGGTTTATATTTTTACCCGACTGCGGCGAAGCCCAATACCAGGCGGGACCCATTAAATCTAATCTATACATAGTATAAAATAAAGTCGTTTTTTTTGTCCCTATGTCCCTTTGTATGCTTAAATCTTTAAAACTACGCAACGGATTTTGATACGGTTTTTTGAGTAGATAGAGTGATTCAAGAAAAAGGTTTATAATGTATAATACATGTATGTTGATATAGTAGAGAAACCTATATAAAAGAGATTTCTAATGAGGCTATATTTAAACGTAGTTTAAGGACATTCAGTAGTAGGTGCCCGTGCGGAGCCGGGGCTGGTCGCTAGTAAAATATAAATCGAAACCCACTCTAAGTATTAGATGTAATGGGTTCCGCCTGCATTCACATTAATTTGACTTAGCACTGTGCTGTAATATATTTTTTGGTAATGAACGCTCTTAGTATTATCTGCTTGTTTGTGCTTAGGTATAGAGATAAAAAATTAAATACGATAAAGGTATCCTTTAACGTATTTAAAAAAAATAATACAATCTTGTTTGTATTCTTAAACTGCTATCGGGTTTTATAGTTTGTTAATCAATTTTTTTTACATTTTAAATGTTTTTAATGTATAATTTACATTTAGAACGTTAATCAATAATGAGATAATAGGTAAATTAAGACAATTCTCGTTTATAAAACTGAAAATTTACACAAAATAGATTCAAAAGTCGACGATCAAACATCGAATAAGTAATATGAAGTATTTTTGCATAACATTAATGCTATTTGTTGGTGCTGGTTACCTATTTTTATCCCGAATTTTAATATTCCGAATATCAAAGAAATCCAGAAAACGTTTGGACATTTCGTCATTATCCCATTTTTTAAACTTTCGAAGTATTATTAGCCATATAATCGCAACTCCGAATTTCATTTGCCCATTTATTTATTTGTACGACGTTTTAAAATCCAGATAAATGAGTTCCAGATATAAAAATCTAAATGCACGAAATGCAGAGGACTGTAATCCATATGCACTAAAGCCAAATTTTTAAAACACAATTTATTGAAATACCTTTATTGAAATCCAGACAAACAATATCCAGATTTTTAAAATCAATATTTTTGAAATTCAAATATACGATATCCAGATAAACTAAATCCTTTCATCTTTTACTAATATTATTAACTTAACCTATTTAATTGCAACCTAAACTAACCTACTAAGTCGAATTTGACAATAAAAATCTATGAGTAATGGGCAAGTAAAACAATAGCTAGTCGGTTCTGGCACTCGCCGGCCGCAGCCGCGGCACGCTCGCTTCGCTCGCTCGGCTCGTGCGGAGGGTCACAGTTCTAACCTAACCAAATGAGTCGAATTTGACAATTAAACCTATATGTAATGGGTAACTTAAACAATAGTGAGTCGGTTCGCAGTTCTAATCTAACCTAGGTCACATAAAATAATATTATGTACCTACACAATTTCCATATCTTTTAAAATTTAAGTTAATTTTAATAAATATCTAGAAATATAAATTATGTATAAGTTCTAAGACTATCAAAATGTACTTTAGCTAAAATACTAAATAAAATGCCTATACAAGTAATCGAAAAGATAGCTAATAATATAGATAAGTACGTAACACACTGAAACGACTTTATTATAACATTTTGAGTGGTAGAGCCATGCCGTCAGTCTTTGGCTGCGGCACGCATGGGCAGACTCGTCCGGTGAAATACCACCCTCTCACAGAAAATCTGCGTAAAATAGTAGTGCTTGTCACTGCTGTGTTTCGTCCGGTGAGTAAGAGTCCGGTAGCCCATTCCCTCTCCCTTTACTATGGCAGCGGCTGAAAAAAAGCATTTACCCCAGGGGGGTACCGGCACCCATGATGTTGGAGAATGCCTTCCTGAGCAATTTAGCTCAGGCAGCCCTGCACTCCCTTTTAAAAGGTCGGCAACGCATCTGTGATTCCTCTGGTGTTGCGGGTGTCCATGGGCGGCGGTGATCACTTACCATCAGGTGACCTGCGGGCTCGTTTGCCTTCTATAGTATAAAAAAAAATACACATATTACACAGTCACATTATCTAGAGACCTCGCTGGAATGGCGAACTTCCTTCTCTCGAACTCCGTTCTCCTTTCAACCCCTGCGTTCGCCACTGGCGCATCAGTACGGTATGTCCGACGTTATTACAGTTATGATTTAAAAAGTTTTTGTAAACTTTTTTATACAATAAACAAATTTTTTTTTTCTTTATTTACATTTTTTCTCAATTAATTACATTTTTAAATATAAATATAAAAATAAACACATTTAAAATATAAAATATGAAACCGTTATCACCATCAGCACCACATGGATGGGAACACCTTTGAAACTGGTCACAGAGGTTAGAGACTTAGGAGTTACTTTCACGGCTGATTTAAATTTTAGGAAACATGGAGGAAGTCCAGTGTGGCGATGGATTAAGAATACAATATGTCACCACCATATCTCATCCCATGGGTGTCCTAAAAACCGACTATTTTTATTTAGACTATCCGTCAATATTATCTTTATAAAATAAAAAGAAGGAAAACTTGAAATAAAACCCTATACCAATCCGTCTGGCCTGCGTGGTATTATTAGACCAAGTATCCTTCCGTCACGGGGGGATGCCCGTCCCTGCAGTGGGACATTAATGGGCTGTTATGATGATGATGATATTATGGAAGTCTGTAAGAAGGCTTACCGTAATTTGTGGTTTATTTTACGTCAAGCGCGCCATTTTACTATTCTCCATGCTTTATAATCGTCATATGAAGCTCTCGCAAAGAGCCATTCAGTATGTAACGCAATAGTTTCGTTTCCACATGAAGATAAATATGTAACAATGTTAGAGCGAATACAGAATACATTTATTAGATTTATTTATCTCAGGCAGTACGGGATCTACCCAGGATACCCATTGCTGCACCCTGCTCAGCCCGCGGGCTCAGTTTAACACTTGTTAGGGCTAAGGGTTTATTCAGCCCATATCCAGTATCTGTCCTTAGATCAATTTTAATTAAAACATCCAAATAAAAAGCGAATGGTTTATTTATTTAAAAAAAAATGTTTCTTGGTCGTTATAAGTAAGTACTAGTGAAGTGATGCTAGTACCGCTACTTTTTTTAACATTTTAAATGTATAATTTATATTTAAAAATGTAATAAATAATGAGATAACTAATAAATAAAGTCAATTCTGTTTTAAAAAAACTGACTTTAAAATTTTTATTTGTCTACAACGTTCTTGAAACTTGAAAATAATTGCAAAACCAATTTCTATTTAATGTTATTTATCTGCATTATAAATTAACTCTACTGATATGTCAACCATTTTGCAATGCAATAAGAGATACATAATAATAATGCAATAACTAGGTGGTATATAAAACTGAAAATGTACACAAATTACATTCAAAAGTCGGAGCTCTATATAATAATATGAAGTATTTTTGTATTGCATTAATGCTATTTGTTGGTGCTGTGTTTGGTCAAGAAGGATGCAGTAAGTAACTTTTTAATATTTTATTTTTAACTAGTACCTGTGAGTTTGTTAGCGCATGATTATTCGAGTAGCTTAACTCTATAATATAATACTTCGAATATTATAAAGAGGTAAAGTTTGTGTGTTTGTTTATTTGTGTGTTTGTGACGTTGTAGGGGGTAATCTCTGGATCTAATGAACCGATTTTAAAAATTATTTCTGTGTTGAATAGTCCATTTATCGGGGAGTGTCATAGGCTATATAGTATCACGCTATGACCTATAGGAGTGGAGCAGTAATAAAATATGTTTAAAAAAGTGACACGTTTTTTTCGCCGCCTAACGAAGTGGGCACGAGTCAGCTAGTTATAAATAATAATAATTATTATGTAAAATATCTTTATAAAATTGAAGCCTATGTTTTATTCTGGCCATAATAATATATCTCGAGTCTCAGTACAAATAGCATTATGATTATTTCTGATAAAAGTTTATACATAAGTTACATAAAAATTTAGTCATAATATGATTGTATTTTTATCTATGTATACCTGGCTGGTTAAATAAATTTAATACAAATACAAATCATTTATTTTGCCAAATATAGGTATAAAAGGATGGTAAGTACATTATGTTTAGGTATCGCTATATTTTGCTTCACAGCATGCAAAATTGAGCCTTAAAATTAAATTAATTTTTCAAAATAATTCTACACTAAATAAATTACAATTTACATCAGGATTTATAAATAATTAACAGTAATAATATTTTCTGAATTGAATTAAATAATATAATATAATTAAATTCTCTTTACAATCTATCATTTAAATAATCATTTATCGAATTTAGATCTTATTATTTTGAAAGAGGGGTTATTTCACAAAAATGAACTTTAGGTCATGAATCAGTTGGTCCTCAGTACATATTTTTTAAGTTAATTTTTAAATTGTAATTAAAATTTACAGTAAGTCTTAAATTTCAGACAAATCAACATGTTTGATGCCGAAAGTAGTGGGAAGATGCAACTTTAAACAAACCAGGTAAGCCCATTGAAGCTCATTGAATGACCCACTGCACTGCAGGGACAGACTTGATATACATAGTGCCAATTTTTATTTTATTTAAAAGACTTTCCGCACTAGCGATAATGCCTTGTTTCGCGGGGACTCTACAAACATCAATTTAACGGACACAAAGAACATCCAAACTCGGGACAATAATTTATGGATCGATAAAAAAATTGTCCTCCGTGGGAATCGAACCCGCGACCTCGTACACGGTAGCCAATTGCGCTACCGTCGCGCCACCGAGGCAGTCTATATTTGACGACCTCTGTGGCGTAGTGGTTATTTAACATGACTGCTACGCAGAGGTCTCGGGTTCGATTCCCGCTCAATGCAAATCTTTGTGTGCATGACTATGATTGTTTGCATTAGTCTGGGTGTTTTCTATGTATAATATGTATGTAGTTGCAACAAAAAAAGTATTTAAGTATGTTTATCCGTTGTCTAGTACCCATAGTACAAGCTCTGCTTAGTTTGGGACTAGATAGCGTTGTGTGTAAGTGTGAGGAATATAATTATTATTTATTTATATTTTTCTTTTAGGCTTAAAACGCACTATTTTCAATTTCAGGTACTATTATGATAAAAAGGAAAAGAAATGCACGGAATTCAAGTTTAGCGGATGTGGTGGTAATCTGAACAGCAGTGCGATTCGCTAAGCGTACCGTCTAAGATGCCAACAACGGCGAGTTCACAGATGTCACAACCAACACATCGCCCTTAAAGTCATCGTTATTTAAAACCGTATTCGCTAAACACGATCATCTCGTCGACGATCTCTCGGATGTGATAAGGCAAGGATGTCGGCTACGATGTTAACAATGTTGCTACTTTTTGACTAAGTATAATCGAGAAAATATAGACTAACAAATATCGTTGTTATTTATGACTTTTAAAGAAATATAATTACATAATGTGAATGAATAAAGTAAGAGCTAATAAATTCATAACAAATTATTAATTAATGTAATTGTTTTCGACTTGTAAAATTAATATTTTTAAAACTGGCAATGGATTCATAATTTTTTTGACATGTGCGAAATGTAAACAAACAGTTTGGAATTATAGACAACATAAATTAAGTTTTTTGTCACAAAATTCCTAAATAAAATATGAAGTGTTTTAAGTGGCAAAAGGGTCTAAGGCTAAAAGTGCTTTAATATGCACCAATGCATGGAGTGTATCATATTTAGTGTAGTCTTGATCGTGTCGACAGTAAGTATGTTTATATTTTGTTTCATAACATTTTTATAATTCCAGCATTTTACTGTAATGACTAACCACAACAATATTATCTATTTTAGTGTCTCGTAACGTAGCTCCGTCACCAAGTCAACTTGAAAAGCTAGTCAACTTGAAAAGCTAGTCAACTTTTTAGAAGCTAGAAGTTGGCTAGCAACTGGCCATGCTCGTACTGCAAATGCTCGCATTCGCAGTCGTAATGCATGGGTAGAAATAGCAAATGCCCTTAACAGTGATGGTAGTGGATGTATAAAAACTTCAGAGCAGTGGTGTAAGGTGAGTTTAGCTTATTAATAGTATGTTTGAAGTGGTGTGTTGTACTATGTACCTACAAGAAAACTCTACATTGACTGCTCAAACTATTATTTATATCTCTATAAATATTCACAGTATTGAAAAGACAAGAAAGGGTCAGTGAAGAGGAAAGACAGTCAAATTTTGTGGCTGCCAGGCGTCGTACTGGTGGTAGAGTTGAATATGTACCTAAGTTCAATGACACAGAGCAAAAAATATATCAATAGACATTATCTTAGAATTTTATAGGAAACCTACAAAAGCTTGTAATAGTAATTAAATATTTTCTGTTTTAGTCTACTATTGCTGCCATAGATGCAGGGAGTGTTCAAGAGACACAAGTCCCTTCAACGTCACAAAATATTGTAGTAGAATCCGGAACTCACAATATTATGTACTCCTGAAGTAAGCATAATATAAAAAAATAATTAAATTGTTTATAGGTATTAATTATATTTTTTTACATAATGTATTTATTTTACAGGTTTCAGTCACTGTTGAACCAGTAAGACCTGTATCACCACCAGAAGTTTCACATGGGAACATTCCAAATAAGGTTAATTACAAGATTTTATGGTGTAATAAATACAACAAAGTACTCCAAATATTAATTATGCGTGTTTGTTGAAGCGCCAAAGGGAAATATTACGCAGTCGTCGACGTGTTACCCAACAATCTCCACGTGCATCTGCTGCGCGCCGGCGCCTATTACGAAGTCCTCCATCGCAATGCCCCGCTTGGAAATGGTTAGCATTACAGAGAGGTTCATAGCCATTGAAGAACAGCGTGCGGAACTGGCAATAGCTCAATGCATGAGGCTACGAGCAGAATTCGAACAAAGAATGGTGGAGGCTGTAGAAAGAATTATTGGTATTTTAAGTGATTATTTAAATACATAAAACTATTGTAATGATGTAAAATGTTTTTATCTGTGCATAAGTTTTAATCTAACATATACTCTACAATTATATATTTATACTGTTAGTAGTGTAACATGTTTTAACATAAATCTATAGTTAATATTTTTATTTATTATAAAATTATCATTACAATGAATAAACAATAGTAGTTTCATTATATTACATGCTCAAAACTTAAAAAATACATACTATATTACTAATAATATTTATTAAACCTGACTACTTACTAAATTAGTAAAGAGAAACTTAAATATTTAGTTATTATTCAGTATTACTACTTCGTGCATGACACAACTGATTAATTAAAGTGTCTCTAGCACGGCATCCACTATCCAAATCACTGAGTGTTTGCACTCTTTCTTTTTGAAGTAGCTGAATTAGGTACCCTATCCCCCCACATCCAATGACACCAGGGATTTTTAAGTCTTTAAAGAATCTGGATCATAACAAGATTTGTAAAGATAAGAAACTCTGTCTTTATGTTACTATAATTTAAAACTCAAGTATAACTAATATCTGTGTGGTGACGGAGTAAGAGTACAATATGTCACCCACCACCCCATCTCATGCCATAGGTGTCGTAAAAACCGACTAAGGGCCTATACGTCAATATTATCTTTACAAAATAAAAAGAAGGAAAACTTGAAATTAAACCCTATACCAATCCTTCTGGCCAGCGTGGTATTAGTAGGCCAAGTATCCCTCCGTCATGGGACATTAATGGGTTGTTATGATGATAACTAATATACTAAGTAGTTACTTGCATTTCTTTGAGGATTTGTCTATCAAAGGGTGATTTAGGAAACTATATTTATTTATGACATCCCTATGGTTTCTGGCATTTACAACCGTTTGTATGGCCCTTGATGTTGATGATTGTGAGACATAAGTTGTGGCATTCCTACATAAAATCTTTTGGTAGCTCCCACTTGTTAAAAACGCAAGTGCAAACAAAATCTGAAACAAAAGTTATTTTAATTCATAGATAGACAGTAGTATTTGTAAGTAAGAGTTACTTATTATAAATAAGTAGTTGGTACCTACCTTGGTTTTGTTACTTGTTTACTAATACCTCCCTGGCGTTTAACTTTAGAGAAATATGGGAAAATATCTTGTCCTAATTGTTCTATGTGCTCTTCAATGAGCCTTTAAGTTTTAATGTACATAAGTAGTCGGTTTTTAGGATATTCATATTTCTAATTAACCCCTCAACTGGCGGACAGACATATTATGTCTGCGACCGGAATGTGCCAAACTTTTGTTTATTTAACCGAGCTTGACGCCTTTTTTAAGTTATCTTCACGATTAGCTTCTTCCAACAAAAGTGTTTTGTATGTATTTTGCAAAATACACGAACTGCCATCTAAACAAAAAAAAAACATTACTGGACCCAGAAAGTGAAATACAACAATTAAAATAATGGAAATCTACTTACCTTGTCTAAAAAACAATATTTAATATCACTTTGTAGGTTAACAACCAAGAGAACATCTACGTTAATGTAGCTTTATGATTTGACAGATAAAATCGAAGGCGAGGGCGAGGTTGTAGTCGAAGGCGAGGATGTTTCGTGTTACTGAATACCTATTTTCATACATTTGAACGAATATTTTAGTTCCGTGAAGCGCCGTTTACATCGTTGAAGCGCTGCGGTCGGGTAGTTTGATTGGAGCATACGAATATGTCAAACACTGATGTTACAACTGTTGTACTCTTGGATGTAAGGATGTAGACCGTTAGTGAATCGCCCTCCAGATTCGAAACTATGGATGACTGTAATAAAATATGTGGAAAATGTTCATAGTTGAAATGAAATGAAATGAAATAGTTTATTATTATCAAAACACATGTACAGTCATGGTATTTAAAGGTCCGCCACCTTAAGGCCTATTTTCGTGTGCATAAGCAGTATGAGCGATACTCTGCTTTACCGATTGAATATGACATAATATTGCAGTCAATGGTCGGCTGTCATTAGTAGGGATGACAATACAATATCGGTTACCTAGGCTACAAAATTAGTCCTTCGTGAATGCTCGCAAATCGGAAGTAATATTTATTATTATTTAACATTACTTATTTAATGTTCAAGTTTTATATTCTGTGGCTATAGGTATAATAAATTATTAATTAAACAGTAATAAACAAACAGTAATAGACATTGACAATGAAACAGAGGATATCACAGCAAATTAAAAGTTTGTAATGACTAAACAGGCCTGTTGGCAGAATTATCGATTAACTTAGCAGCCATTATTAAAAAATAGAACAGAACAAACTAAATAGTTAATTAAAAAGGTTTGATGTTGACATGTAACTAGACGTAAGCCAAAGGTGAAAATGAATTTGAACCTTATTATCATACTGTGTGAGTATAGTTTTATGTGTTTTGTCTATACAATGCTTTAGTTTCAAAAGGTATTAAAAGTTTTCGGCTTCACAAACGAATGAAAAAGAAAACTGACGGACGTTTTCTTACCCCCACTGTACAATTTTTACACACTTTAGGAACAACCTCATAGTTATTATAACATAAGTAAACAAATTGTGTGTTGTTCCCAAAACCCTTGCTAAGTTGCAACAGCAACTTGTATTAAAGGTGTTGGGCCCGACCCTTGGAGAAAAAAATATTTTATTTTATCTATTATTACGATTGTTTCGTTGTTTTGTACATAAATTATTAACAAACAAAAGGTTGTACAGATGTTTATATAAAATCAACTGTAGGCTTAATTTTCTATTTGTGAAAGAGTGTGTGAATATGTGTCTGTGTTTGTGTGTGTGTATGAGTGAGTTTGTGTATGTGTGTGTGTGGATGAGTGAGTGTGTGTATGTATTTGCGTGTGTTTGTGTGTGTACACTATGTGAGGTTATGTTATGCCGTTTGTAAAAGTTTTTCTGTGTCATTGTAGTCGATAGTCAATAACCATGTTTTTAATTTAAGTTTTACCGCAGAATACGAAAGTGAGTAAATACTTAAAGTTTTATTTAATTTACTAGCTGACCCGTGCCCACTTCGTTGGGCGGCGAAAAAAACGCTTGCCTTTTTTAAAAATATTTCATTACTGTTCCACTCTTATTAGTCATAGCGTGATACTATTAATATAGCCTATGGCACTCCCCGATAAATGGTCTATTTAACACAAAAAGAATTTAAAAAATCGGTTCTGAATATCCAGAGATTGCCCCTACAACTTCACAAACTTACAAACACACAAACTTTACCTCTTTATAATATTAGTAGGTACCTATAGAGTATTATCCATGTAACGATGGATTCAGAATACATGGTATTAATCAATAAACCAATTAGCCTATCGCAGTCCACTTCTGGACAAAATGCCTCTCCCAACAAACGCCACAGAACAGGGTTCTCCGCCCTACGAATTTAGTCCGACCAAGAGATCTGCTTGATCTTTCTATCCGTGTGGTGACGGAGTAGGAATACAATATGTCATCACCCCATCTCATCCCATGGATGTTTTTGGTTGAGGGCCATCCGCCCCACCACAGCCCGTGTAAAGTAGTAGCGGTCGTCAGAGACCAACTACTCGTCCTAAACAAAAAAAAAACCATAGGTGTCGTAAAAACCGACTAAGGGAATAACCGTAACTACTATCCTTACGAAATAAAAAGAAGGAAAACTTGAAATTAAACCCTATACCAATCCGTCAGGCCAGCGTGGTATTAGTAGGCCAAGTAACCCTCCGTCACGGGAGGAGGCCCGTCCCTGCAGTGGGATATTAATGGGCGGGCTGGTGTTTTGAGGTAGAATTAATTTGTACTATAAATTAATTCTACCTCAAAAAGATCGCTTCATCATAAATAACAGCCCATTCAAAATCTTACTCCAGCCAAAATGTTGATACTAAGAAAATTCATCTATACTAACATCGCGTTAGACAGATATTTTACGTTATTCGCGCATTATTTTAAAACTGAGATATCTTTCAAACTAATAATCGGATCTCATCGCTGTAAAGGTCAATTTTGTTTAAAATTAAATAAATATAATGATTAACGTAATTTATTTTGTTATGGGTCAATACCATACATAAAATACCTTTACAAACAATGCATTTCTTTAAGTCAAATTTGATTATTATAAAAAAGGTCGTAGTGAGTCAACCTTAGAAGATAGATATATTATGCTATCGTTGACTTAATTGTAAACCTTTTTTAAAGGTCAATTCTCTAATACATCATTTCAGTATATCTCCAGACGTTTAAGCAGCAGAAGCAAAATAAACGTTTTTAAGCGTCCCTTTTATATACATATTTTATTACTGTTCTACTCCTATTAGACATAGCGTGATACTATATAGCCTATAACACTCCCCGATAAATGGACTATGAAACACAGAAAGATTTTTTTAAATCGGTTCTGTAGATCCAGAGATTAGCCCCTACAACGACACAAACACACAAACTTTACCTCTTTATAATATTAGTATAGATTTAATATAACTTATAATAATAATTGATATAACACATACGATTCATGGTTAATTTTATTAAAATTTAAAAGGAATAACTTATAATTAATAGCTTTTCATTATAAAATAGTTATGGATTATTTACAAACTCATTTATTTTTGAGTATGATTACTACTGGTAACGCCATCTCGTGAACAAAAGAAACGAAATTTAAATTCATTCAATATTGAACCAAATCCGTTTTTCATGGCCCCTGATTTGTATTGGACTGTTCTAATATAAAGAGATCAAGCGATATCTCGAGTATTACTTATCCGATTTTGATGAAACATACCTCAGTTTAAGCCTAATAAAAAAGGCTACAATACAATGTATTGGTCTTAAGATTATATTAATTCGTTTTAAAGATGTGCGGGAACAAACAGACAGACAGACAGACAGAAATTAATTCTAAAAATTGTGGTTACGTGCTTTTTGACTTTTTTCTAGATTTTATAGATAATTTTTATCTGAATTTTCGAAAAGAACAGACATTTCGACCTTTACAGTTTTATTATAGTATAAAGATAGATTATTAACATTGAAAAATACATAACTGACAATAAAATATAGAAATACAATCACAAAACATTAAATTATTGTTTAATGTTCTATTTGTTTTACATAATAAGTTTAATTAAGCCACCAACAGATGGCGTTATTTGATATATAGTTAAGATATTTTTATGTTCATCTTATAGCATAACTATGTTTTGTAGTTAAATATAAAAGCTTTTTCTCTCGCCATTGGAGTTTTATTACATAAAATTCCATCGAGTACTTTTTGGGATTTGTTCATGGTCCTTCGAGCCGGATAAAAAAATGTTAAATGTCTTTATTTTATTTATTCAAAAATACTGCACGCAGGACGCAGCTTAACTCTAAATATATTCCAGTCTACATTCCTAAGATAGCGCTGTTTAATATTTCACTTTGTAAACATAAACTACGTATAAAACTAAAACTACTTATTCTTGAGCACTTTAAATTCAAATATCTTTTGATAGACTGAACCGATTGCAATGAAACAAAAATTAAATGGAACTTAAAGTTACACTCAATCGTTGTGTATTAAAGGCATCTACATTTTACGTTACATTTAAAAATACTGCACGCAGTTTAACTCTTGATGTAGTTCTGTCTAAGTTTGAAAGATGGCGCTGTTTAATATTAATTAGTTAAATTCAAATATCTTTTAATTGACGGAACCGATTTCAATGAAACAAAAACTAAATAAAACTTCAAGTTACGCTCAATCGTTGTGTATAAAAATCATCTTAATTGCTTTGGTACTTTTTACGTGATGCCCGAACAAATTTTAGGTTACAGATAAACAGACATACAGACATACAGATAAACAGACAAACAGACAAAAATTCCAAAAATGGTGGAAATGGGTTCTATTGGTTGTCTTTTAATATCCTGGCTATTTTTTTTGGATTTATTTTCAATGTACAAAAACGACTTTTCTACAGTTTTATTATATGTATAGATTGTAAAGATGCGGTCCTTGGAAACAAGGTAGTCTTTGTGTTGTAGTGAAACGACTAAAATAGGGTTGGCATGCTTTGTCTTTGCGTCTTTTGGTAAGTATTTGAAAGGGTGTTATTTGATGTTGATGGAGTACTACATTTAGTATAAACAATTGTCTGACCGTTAGTACTACACAATTTTGATACAAAACAGTTGTAGGGAAAAGAATGGGACGAAATGTGGCGACTTTCAGAACTGCTCTTTGGGCACGTTCAAGTTTTAGCATGGCAGTTTTGGGTGCTCCTCCCCAAACTGGAATGCAATAGCTAAGTAGCGATTGGCATAGTGCAAAGTAGGTGGTTCTGATAATTTGAGATTCTGCCACATGACGAAGATGCTTGAAAACAAATATCAACTTCCTGATTCTTTTTGACAGCAGCTCAACGTGTGGTGTAAAGCTCAATCTATTATCAAGAGTCACACCGAGATAATATTATATCATATTAACTCGTTCCAGCCTAGGGCAGGTGCAAGGTATGGTTCCTGGTAGATGACAAGAGTGAGCCAATAAGGTGTAAGAGTCTGGTGGTTGATTAAGCGTACGGAGACTGTAGGTGATAATTTTAGTTTTCTCTGTGTTTAGTGTCAGTCGGTGCATGTTGAGAATTTGTGTGACCAAGTTAAGTCCTTTCTGAGCTGAAGAGAAAGTATCGTTCCAGTCAATCCCAGAGAAAGTGAGGGCGGCGTCATCAGCAAAAGCTGTGATTTTGCCGTTTGTGAGTTTTAGATTACAGAGGCTATTGACATAAATGATAAATAAGGTTGGACCTATAACACTACCCTGCGGAACCTCAAAATTGACCCTTACTTCGGTACTCAGGTAATTTTGTACTTTCACGCGTTGAGTTCGGTCTGAGAAATAGTCTTGAAAGATTTTGAGTGATTGGCTACGAATCTCTATTGTTTCGAGCTTCAAAATTAGGTCAGGAATGTATACGGTATCAAAAGCCTTTTTTAAGTCGAGAAATATGGTAAGTACTTTCCTTTTGTTATCTACTTCCCTGGTAACATGGTCTATGAGATCATTCACTGCATTGCATGTGGATAATTTTTTCCTAAAACCGAACTGATTTGGAGAAAGAAACCGTTTATCCTCCAGAAATTTCATAAGCCGTTTGTTTAGTATGCGCTCTAATATTTTTGAAATTGAGGGCAAAACAGCAATAGGCCGATAATTATTTACACAATTTCTACTGCCTGACTTATGTATTGTGTGAATAATGGCCTTTTTAAAATACAGAGGTAACGTGCCTGAGTTTAAGCAGAGATTAAAAATATAAGTAAACAGAGGAATAAGAATGTCACGGTAGCGCTTGAGGAATTTGGTGGAGATGTTGTCCCAGCCAATGGCAGAATCTGATTTGAGTGACATTAATATTTCCTGAACCTCCATTATCATCAGTCTGTAACATCACAAAAGATTGGGAAGTGTTGGGCGTAGGAAAGAAGTTTTCTGATGATAATGGATTCACTTGCTGTTGCACAATTACATCAGCAAGGTACCCCTACCTATGTTAACAAAGAACTCATTCACCATGTCAACCTATTTTTGAGGCGAAGGAGAAGAAGCGAGTAAGTCTGTATTGGGTGTAAGAGGCTTATCTGTATTAGTAACTCGCTTTATTACTTTCCACATCTTTTTATTGTCCTTGGACGCGTCTCTTAATTCAGCACGATCGAAGTCTCTTTTAAGCTTTTTCAGAATTTTTGTGCAAAAGTTTCTATACCTTGAGTAAGTCAACCTTAATATAGGATTGTTTGGAGAGTTTCTAAGCTTCATATGCATAGCGTCTCTGTTTCGCATGCAACGTAGCATGCCTATGGTCATCCAAAGTTTGAGTAGACGCTTTGACCTCGGGACTTTAATTATGGATGTATGAGAGCTTATAAGTTTAGACAGATTGTTTATTAGGTATTCGGTAGCTACATTAGCATTAGTAAGCTCATAGATAGGCTGAAAGTTGAAGGTTCTCATATCAGAGTCTAGGGATACGTAGTTTGTTTTGGTGACAGTGGTGTGACGTGCCTCACGCGTCCATCTTCGCGCGCTCCACTTCGCTACACGTCAATGGCGCGAGCGCGTCGTGGAGGGGCCTACACAGCGGCCATTATATAAGAAGACGCGGGGCGCGGCCGCTTCCCTTTTTGTTCCGGCTTGCTGACTGAAGCTAAGTGTTTGCCTTTCTATAGGGCAGCCTTCGAACCTCGTGCTTTGTAATCGAATCCTCTCAAAATCCTTCTGATTAGACCGGCTTGCTTAAACTATATTTGTGTTAACGTAGTGATTTCTAAATATATAGTGACAAACTAATAACATTGTATGTACTAAATTAGCTTATACCTATATTTGTGTTAACGTAGCGATTTCTAAATATATAGTGACAAACTAATAACATTGTATGTACTAAACTTTTAACTGAATAATACTACATTGTCGTACTGAGTTGTTTGCATTTATCTCCCTAAACTACCCACTACGTCACAGTGGCGTCCAACGTATTAAGGCAAAAGCACGAGGTTTGGTGAGCACGCCCATTTTTTTTTTTCTCTTTTCTGTGTGTCGTGAAAAAAAAGTGTTCCGTTCAAGGTTGGTACTGTTCTTGTTCTTTCTTTTGTGTTAAAAAGAGTTTAAACTTTCCTTTCGTTTCTGCAAGCGAATTATCTACCTTTTTATTTAATTTAACTACCTTGTACGTTAAATAAACAACCGGTCAGCGCACGTGGCGTGACCGCGTTGTTCTTTAAAAAAATATCATAACAAGATATTTAATTGACTTCGTAGACGATACCTACTGAACGGAACACATAATTCACATTTAATTCTATTGTTCGTTGTTTACATTGATTGCTTCTGCAGTTTTGCCGTGTATTATTTTTTCTTTTCTTAAATAAAATGTCGTACGCGATTAACTACCACCATTTAAACAAGACTGAACTACAATATGAGGTCCTTGTACGAAAGGGCGATAAGTCAGATACGGTAGACGAGTTGCGGAAGCAATTAGTAAAATTATTTCCTCTTTATCCGTCGGAGGACATTTCGGAGTCGTGTTACGAGCCCGCCGCGGATATATCGCAAAGTGAATTGTCCTTGTCGCGAGCTAATAATAATTTAAAACTATTGCAAGTAGACTTTAATAGTAGGATGTTCGCTAGGACGGAATCCATCTTGCACCACGTGTATCATAGGTTACAGCGTGTTGAATTTAGTGACAGGGAAAGTTATGAATCCATTTGGCAGGAGTTCAACTCCATCTTTAACTTATTTAAAGCCTTGTCACCTTCCTCTATTAGTGGCACGAGCGTCGCAAAGACAGCAGTACAGCAACCAGGCGGTGTAGCACCCACCTCCGAGTCATTAAATTATGACCGTAAACTTTTTTCGGAGTTAGGCAAGTTTAAGTACTCGGGTAAAACGTGTGTGCGCGGTTTCATAGAGAGAATGAATGAATTTATTTCGTCTAGGGGCATTCCTGACTCGAAGATCTTATCCTTCGCGTATGAGATATTTTCGGACGATGCCCTTCATTGGTATCGTTCCGTTAGGAACAATGTAAATTCATGGAGTGAGTTGTGTGGGTCATTGAAGCAGGATTTTAGCCCACATAACTATGATTTCAAATTAATGTCTGAAATAAGACTGCGCTCTCAAGGTCAAGGTGAGAACATAACCCTGTATGTAGCGAAAATGCAGGGGTTGTTTTCTCGCCTTGACAATCCAGTTCCAGATGGTGAGAAACTGGAAATTTTATTAAACAATATTAGGCCTTGTTATACCAACTGTCTCTTGACTACAACTATTACTGATATTCCTTCGTTGGTTAGTGTCTGTCGTAATTTTGAAAAATATAATAGTCGTAGTAGGGATTTCTCTGAGCCTCCTACGGTTACTTCTAACACTTTAGCTCCTGAATTCGCTTATAATAATAATAATAGTAATAAAAAGTATACTGGTTCTTACCAACCTAATAGGTTTAAAAACTTTCATAAAAATTTTAAAAATGAGCCTTCAACTTCTTTTGACTTATCTGCGGAACCCCAAGTTAGTGCGGTATCTAATACTCCCAGGCAGCATTGTCCTCGGTGTCGTTCTGATTCGCATTCCTTGAAAACTTGCCGGCAGCCGCGTTACTTGATTTGTTTTAAATGTGGCCTAAAGGGCTACCGCGCAATGGACTGTCCGAAGTGCAACGGTCCAATTATTAATAATTCAAAAAACTAATTAGTAACGGTTGGGGAAAGAAAAATAAAATCTTTAATAATAAAATAAAGAGTAAATTGTATAATAATAATAAATGGCAAGACTTGTTGCATTCCAATTCATTATACTTCTGCAACAGTAACAAACTTTCCTCAATCGATAATTCAAAACAAACTATTACGCCATATATTTCTGTGACAGTGAACGGTAGAAGTACAGTGGGTCTTCTTGATACTGGTTCGTGTTTTACAATTCTTGGTAACAACTGTCATAATTATTTTTTAAACAAGTTAAATATTGATTCAACAAAATCATTAGAATTTACCACCGCTGGGGGTGATAGATATTCTTCTCTTGGCAGTGTGGTACTTCCTTTTAAATTTGGTAATAAAATTAATTATATTGTCACTCACATAGTGCCAGGCATAAAGATTTCCTTGATACTTGGTATAGACTTTTGGAGGAGTTTTGATTTGTTTCCTGTCGAATTAGAATCTGTGTTGGTTGATAGAAAAATTGTGGACGTCACGGAACTACATTCCGATGACACGACTCAGTTAATTTCCCTTGATAATCTTTCAAGTGACCAAAGAGAGAACGCTAATAAAATAATCTCCCAGTTTAAGGATATTTCTTATGAAAGACGAGGTCTGGGTCGCACTTCCCTTATTACTCATTCGATTGATACTGGGGACAGTCCCCCTATTCGCCAGCGTTACTATCGCATGTCTCCCGAAAAGCAGCGTATTTTAATACAGCAGGTCGACGGAATGCTTAAGGACGATGTGATTGAGAAGTCCGAAAGCCCTTGGTCGAACCCTGTAATATTGATTAAAAAAAAAACGGGTGACATGCGCTTTTGTCTTGATAGTCGTAAATTGAATTCTGTCACAAAAAAGGATGCCTATAGCTTGCCCTATATAGCCGAAATATTGGATAATTTGTCAGACGCGAAATACTTATCTAGCATCGATATTTCTAAGTGTTTTTGGCAAACTTTAATAAAAGAGGAGGATCGTTGTAAGACGGCCTTTTATATTCCCTCTCGCGGAACGTATCAATTTAAATGTATGCCTTTTGGTCTTACCAATGCACCCGCTACTCAGCAGCGCTTAGCGGACAGCCTATTCTGCGGTCCTGAGTTCGAAAATAGGGTATTCTGTTTTGTAGACGACATCGTCTGCATTACGCAAAATTATAAAATGCATATTAAATTATTGTCCTTAATATTAAAAAAATTAAAGGACGCTAATTTAACAATAAATTTTGAAAAATGTAAATTTTTTAGAGAAAAAATTAAATATTTAGGTTATGTTGTCGATTCTAAGGGCCTTCATCCCGATCCCGATAAGGTTGATTCTATTGCAAATTATCCTGTGCCCGCTAATAGAAAGGAGGTGCGTCGTTTCTTGGGAGCGGCGTCGTGGTATAGGAGGTTCATTCCTAACTTTAGTACCTTGGCTACTCCTCTTAATAAATTAACTTCTAGTGGAAAGAAGTCTCCCCCTTTTTCTTGGTCACCAGAGGCCGATCAGGCCTTCGTTAATTTGAAAAATCATTTGATTTCCCCTTCTGTCTTATCTTGTCCAGATTATACTCAACCATTTGAGATACACGCCGATGCCAGTGACTATGGCATAGGCGCGGTACTTTGCCAGATCTTGAATGGGGAGGAAAGGGTCATTGCTTACTATAGCAAGTCGCTATCGGACCAAGAGAGAAATTATAGTGCTACCGAGCGCGAGGCGCTCGCAGTGCTTTCAGCCATTGAGCATTGGCGTTGCTATGTAGATAACGGTAAACCCCTCATAGTATATAGTGACCACGCAGCGCTCCAATGGTTCCTAAAGCTTAAAAACCCAACCGGCCGGTTGGCTAGGTGGGGTGTTCGTCTTTCTGCTTATAATTTCGAAATAAGGCACCGTCGTGGTTCTGACAATGTTGTGCCGGATTTGTTGTCTCGTTCTAAAAATATTATGTGTATAGAAACGCAAAATAAATCTAATAACGTTTCTACTAACGATCCGTGGTATTTAAAAATATATAACGGTTGTTTAAAAACTCCTACTTCCTTTGTTGATTATCAGGTAATTGATAACAAACTTTATCGTTTTAAGAGAAGTCTCAATCCTCTCACTAGAGAATTTCAATGGAAGGAGATCGTACCGTCCGAGGAGAGAGCGTTGGTTATATCTCAGAATCATTCGTTGCCCACGGCTGGTCATCTTGGCATTTTTAAAACTTATAAACGTCTAGATCTTAATTATTATTGGCCAGGTATGTATAGTGACGTGGTCAAGGCGGTAAATTCTTGCGAAGCTTGCATTGCCCATAAACACCAGACACATTTAACCTTGGGTCACATGGGCGGTCCTAAGTCGGTTTCCAAACCCTTCCAGGTAATTAGCATCGATTTAGTCGGTCCATTGCCTCCAACGAGGAAGCAAAATACTTTCATTTTTGTCGTTTCTTGTTGTTTCTCGAAATATTGTTTACTTTTTCCCATTAAACGTGCAACAGCCGAGGTTATTACCAGAATACTGGAGGAAAACGTTTTCTTAGTTCATGGTATTCCTTCTACGGTCATACTCGATAACGGCAAGCAATTCATTAGTTCAACTTTTAAAAACTTATTAACTAAATATAAAATTCCAAACTTGCACTACACGCCTTTATATACTCCTCATGTAAATTCTGTGGAACGTTATAATAAAACTATAATCACGGCCGTTTCAACCTTCATAGATAATGATCACCGTGTCTGGGACACACTTATACCAAAGATTCAATTTGCAATTAATTCTGCGGTGAACGAAGTGACAGGTTTCTCGCCGTCGTTTCTTGTTTACGGTCGGGAGCTTGTAAATTGCGGCTCACGCCATATTGACTCTGACCCCAATATGGTCCATGAGCCGCGAGACTCTTACGCTGAATCACTCGGCTACTTATCTTCAATCTTTGAGAAGGTACAGGCAGCCTTGCTGTCGGCTCACCAGCGTAATTGTCAATCTTATAATCTCCGTCGTAAGCCGGTGGAATTCCAGGTGGGCGATGTTGTATGGAGACGTACTTTTTATCTTAGCGATAAGGATAAATATTTTTGTAAGAAGTTGGCCCCTAAGTTTATAAAGTGTAAAATCACATCTAAAAAGTCGCCTTTGGTCTATAAACTATCCGATATGTCAGGTAAACCGCTGGGTGAATGGCATATCAAAGATATTAAAAATATAAATTATAAAGAATGATATCTGAAATAAACATAAATAGATTTTACCTACATATAGTTGTTATTATTTTGTTTAGGCATCGTCGTATTACTCGCACTCTCGTGCATGTCGCTTATCGACTTTTATCCTTCACACCTCGGTGTAATAATATTATAGATTTGTATTTTTATCTACAAATTACAAGGGTTTCGGATTCGAACCCGAGACTTTGTATTTTTATCTACAAATTACGCAAGGTTTCGGATTCGAGCCCGAGACTGCGCTGTGGCGTGTTGTATTTTAACTTGTTGTTTTTGTTACTCGGTGTTCATCGAGCTGATTAAAAGAAAATATTTTTTTTTTACCCCATGGTACAGTGGTAGAAAGAGAGGTTTTTCGAACTTGATCACAGGTTCGATGCCTGAAACTCTTTATTTCATTAAGTAATTGACGGCGAAACTGCTCACTAAGTTGATATGTTTTATTGAATTATATTAAGGTTGTTTACGTTCTAAAATAAACATTTTAATTAAAATATTAGGTATAAGTTGAACCATTGGAATGCGGCCTCGCTCGAACGATCTTTTGTTCGAAGGTTGTTAACCTGTTCCTTGTGATTTAATTGACTATATTTTTTTTTCTATAACACGGCGACAGCCTACAGCTGTTCTTTTGTTTGCAATATGGGTTCCGTATTTCAATGAATCTGATCTTCATAGTATACTTGAAAACTATCATTTATTTATCATTTTTTTTTTTTTTTTTTTATTACAATATCCGTACAGCGCTGGCTCGTCACGAGATAATACTACTAACCCTAATTTTTTTTTAAAAATAGTTTGTAATGCCTTTTCTTTTGGCTGTTTCAGGTACCTCCCGCGGAGCTGATCTCATCTACCGCTCCTGCAGGGTGTTGGTGCCTGAACAGCCTGTCGCCCCCTGCTAGCAGCCGAATTTTCCCTAGGAAAAATTCTGGTCTAGCGGGGGGGGTATGTGACGTGCCTCACGCGTCCATCTTCGCGCGCTCCACTTCGCTACACGTCAATGGCGCGAGCGCGTCGTGGAGGGGCCTACACAGCGGCCATTATATAAGAAGACGCGGGGCGCGGCCGCTTCCCTTTTTGTTCCGGCTTGCTGACTGAAGCTAAGTGTTTGCCTTTCTATAGGGCAGCCTACGAACCTCGTGCTTTGTAATCGAATCCTCTCAAAATCCTTCTGATTAGACCGGCTTGCTTAAACTATATTTGTGTTAACGTAGTGATTTCTAAATATATAGTGACAAACTAATAACATTGTATGTACTAAATTAGCTTATACCTATATTTGTGTTAACGTAGCGATTTCTAAATATATAGTGACAAACTAATAACATTGTATGTACTAAACTTTTAACTGAATAATACTACATTGTCGTACTGAGTTGTTTGCATTTATCTCCCTAAACTACCCACTACGTCACAGTGGTTAGATTTGATTTACTATATTTTTTTAATTTTAAGCATAAGATTACCGGTTTATGGTCTGTTACAGAAGATTCGTTAACTAGAGTTAATACTGACATGTTAGATTTCAACATAATGTGGTCAAGACAGGATAGCCCTCGCGTAGGTAAATAATGAGCGGGCAACAAGCCATGAAACGCTATGAGGTTGAGATAGTTAGAGGTTTGATGGGTGGGTGAGAAGAGGCGATATCGAGGTTAATATCTCCCACAATAACAATGTTTTTAAACGACGTAAGATCAGAAAGCAGTAAGTTGAGAGATTGCAAAAAATTGCTTACATCGGCTATTGAAGGGGAACGGTAGATACAAATTATAGCTTTCGTAGTTCCAATTTTTATAATTAAGCAGCTAGCGTCGGATAGAGTTGGTTTTTCGACAGTATAGGTGTCTATATTGTATTTTTTTTATAAATGATGGCGTGGTGCTGCCATCATTTTGATTCATAAGTTTCTGCGTTTGAAAATTAGAATAGTTGTCGAGAGTTGGAATTGAGTTATTATGTTTCAGCCAGCATTCGGTAAGTACCACAATTTCAAGATCTAGATTTATTCTACAAACTAGCTGCTGTTCCCGCGACTTCGTTCGCGTGGCGGATTTTACTTACTTCGCAATTCGATTTAATACTAAAAATTGTTTTTTAAACCTTATAACAAACAGATATACCTACACACGAATTGTAAAATTAACGAACGAACCAAAACCTTTTCAAAAACAGATCTTTACAAAGACAGATCTATGAAGACTGTGTCTAAACTTATACTGAAAGACATGAGGGAACGTCATTCTTTCAAGTAAAATCTTAATACCGCGATACTGAAAATGACGTCACAGGCACAATGCCATCTGTTGTCAAATTTGTAAGTTAAAATAAATGACATCGCTTTTTCATCATAACAGCCCATTAATGTCCCACTGCAAGGACGCGCCTCCTCCCGTGACGGAGGGATACTTGGCCTACTAATACCACGTTGGCCAGTCGGATTGGTATAGGGTTTAATTTCAAGTTTTCCTTCATTTTTATTTCGTAAAGATAATATTCACCGATAGTCCCTTAGTCGGTTTTACGCCACCCATGGGATGAGATTGGGAGGTGACATATTGTATTCTTGCTCCGTCACCACACGGATAATCGCTAATTAATTATGAATGAATACATTTGCACGCCACGTTATGGTGCGGCAGCCTCGGTGGCGCGGCGGTCGCATTACATGGCTGGCGTGCATGAGGTCGCGGGTTCGATTCCCATGGAGGACAATTGTGATACACAAACTATTGTCCTTAGTCTGGATGTTCTTTGTGTCCGTTAAATTGATATTTTTAAAGGCTAGTGTGAAGACTTATAATTGATATTACACATACGATTCATGGTTAATTTTATTAACATTTAAAAGGAATAACTTATTAATAGCACTTAATAATAAAATAGTTATATATTATTTAAAAACTCATTTATTTTATGATTACTACTGGTAATCGCCATCTCGTGAACAAAAGAAACTAAATTTAAATTCATTCAACATTGAACCAAATCCATTTTTCATGACCCCTGATTTGTATCGGACTGTTCTAATAAAGAGATCTAGCGATATCTCGAGTATTACTTATCCGATTCCGATTGTTTTATTATAGTATAGATAGATACCTACTTTAAACTTAATACCTATAAACTACGTATCTATGTATTTTAATATCTAAATCGCGCTTATTCCGAGAAGAGTCAATAAGAACCACGTCCGTTCGCATTAAGAGTCAATGTGAATGAAATTATATAGATGCACCGGTTGGCCGTTTCGGACGTTAAACAAAAATCAACCGTACAGCCGTACTCATACTGGCGCGGCGACATTTGAAAATTTTCTTTCATCTAAATCTTGTGTGTTTATAAACCGATTTCTATAATTCTTTTTTATGAATAAGGTATTAAAGTGTACTTTTGAAATATGGGAGTTTGAAAAAGATATGTCTTTGCAAATTACAATATATTTATGTATTTAATACACTTTGAAGAAAACCCTAACGATTAAACAGGTTATTGTGGCTAATATATAAAAGATAGATATATACTATTCAGGACTTCTTTGTACATCTTTTGAAGACCATTATTTTTGTAATACATATTTTTGGCGTATGATCAACATATGCGATGATAAGAGCTCGAACGCACGTTTTTTCAACCGACTTGCTTCAAATTTTTCGTCACTGCTCAGCTCCTATGTGTCTTAGCGTTATGTTATACAGCCTATAACCTGCCCAGGAGTATGGACTACAATCGTATTAAGTTTGGTTAAAATGCCTTCAGTAGTTTTTGACCCATGCGTGCACATACAGACAGACGGACAGACAGACAGACAGACAGACAGACAGACAGACAAAAAATTTCTTGATTGCATTTTTGGCATTAGTATCGATCACCATTCATCCTCCAATATTAATTTTTAACATATATTCAATGTACAGAATTGATCTCTCTACAGTTTTATTATAAGTACTAGCTGCTGTGCCCGCGACTTCGTTCGCGTGGCGGATGTTACTTACTTCGCAATTCGATTTAATACTGAAAAATCCTTTTTAGAACCTTATAACGAACAGATATACCTACATTACAAACGAATTGTAAAATTAACGAACGAACCAAAACCTTTTCAAAGTAAATAAATAGTAAATAAAATATCTATGAAGACTGCGTCTAAACTTATACTGAAAGACATGAGCGAACGTCATTCTTTCAAGGAAAATCTTAACACCGCGATACTGAAAATGACGTCACAGGCACAATGCTATCTGTTGTCAAATTTGTAAGTTAAAATAAATGACATCGCTTATTTCATCATAACTGCAAGGACGCGCCTCCTCCCGTGACGGAGGAATACTTGGCCTACTAATACCACGCTGGCCAGTCGGATTGGTTGATAATATACGGATAGATTGGAAGATAATATTCACCGATAGTCCCTTAGTCGGTTTTACGCCACCCATGGGATGAGATGGGGAGGTGACATATTGTATTCTTACTCCGTCACCACACGGATACATGGCTGGCGTGCATGAGGTCGCGGGTTCGATTCCCATGGAGGACAATTGTGATACACAAACTATTGTCCTTAGTCTGGATGTTCTTTGTGTCCGTTAAATTGATATTTTTAAAGGCTAGTGTGGGATTTGTCTTTTGTAAAAAAAATGCTGAAATAAATTATTGTACCTCACACCTTATTACCATCTAGCAAAAAATATTTGACTAAACTTAGACTCGACTATATTATTATCTATAGATAAACTGCGTGCAGTATTTTTGAATTACTTAATAAAATAAACACAAACACTTTGAATAATAATTTAATGTTTTGTGATTGTATTTCTTTATTTTATTGTCAGTTTTGTATTTTTTTATTGTTGACAAATAGCAATAATGTGTAAAATGATCTATATCTTGTGTGTTTATCAACCGATTTCTATAAAAAAAATTTTATGAATAAGATATTAAAGTGTACTTTTGAAATATGGGAGTTTTAAAAAGATATGTCTATGCAAATTACAATATATTTATGTATTTAATACACTTTGAAGAAAACCCTAACGATTAAACACGTTATTGTGGCTAATATATAAAAGATAGATATATACTATTCAGGACATTTTTGTACATCTTTTGAAGACCATTATTTTTGTAATACATATTTTTGGCGTATGATCAACGTATGCGATGATAAGAGCTAGAACGCGCTTTTTGTCAACTGACTTGCTTCAAATTTTTCGTCACTGCTCAGCTCCTATGTGTCTTAGCGTTATGTTATACAGCCTTTATAGGTTCTGTAGTCCTGTAGTGTAGGATTGTAGTCCATACTCCCGGACAGGTTATCCTGTCCGGGAGTATGGACTACAATCGTACCAAGTTTGGTTAAAATACCTTCAGTAGTTTTTGACCCATGCGTGCACATACAGACAGACAGACAGACAGACAGACAGACAGACAGACAGACAGACAAAAAATTTATTGATTGCATTTTTGGCATTAGTATCGATCACCATTCATCCTCCAATATTAATTTTGAACATATATTCAATGTACAGAATTGATCTCTCTACAGTTTTATTATAAGTATAGATATAGATTAGAGCTAGAAAGGAGTCAATGTTTGAGTGGATGGATCTAATATTCTGAGTGATTATTCTTAATTGTTTGTTTGGGTTAGTGACATGATTTACACAATTTTCAGGTGTATAGCTTAAAGTTTTGGAGACAGAGAGCTGATCAATACAGCTCATATTATTGATTACAGTATCCACTTGTGAGTGTGGAGTGATGGGGTGCTATGTGAAGACCAATAGGTAGAGTGTATTAATTGGTCGTACAGTAAAATGTATGGCTCGTGTATATACATTAAAATAGCATATGAATAATTATTGTAGGCATTCTTACGAGGCTGAGACTGAGACATGATATTGACTAACAAATTTGGTTGTGTGTGTTGGATTGAGGATATTGTTATACAAGTAGTGTTGTTTGTAGGGTATGTATTTGTTAGTGTTGCTTATATTTTGTAGTATTGGTTGGTATTTGGTGTAGTATTTATTAACAACGTAGTATTGTATGTATATAGTGTTATTTGTCACAGTATATAAAATAGTAAATTACATATAGACAATGATAGTAACATTTTATAGAGATCAAGGTTATGAACGTATTCCTTAAAGTATAAGTGATAGTAAATAGATAGAAAAGCATATTGTAAAGTATAAAACAAAGTCGCTTTCTCTGTCCCTTTGTGTGCTTAAATCTTTAAAACTACTCAACGGATTTTGATGCGGTTTTTTGTAATATTATATAGAAGGATTCAAGACGCTTATATGTATAACACATGCATAACATAGTATGGAAACCCATATAAATTTAGAGATTTCTAATGTAATCGTCTAATGAACATGCACTTAAACGTTGTTCAAGGACATTCTGTAGTAGGTGCCCGTGCGGAGTCGGGCCAGTTCGCTAGTACATAATATAGAATTTTTGTCCTTGTCGATAGAGTTAAGCTAACAGCCTCCACAAATCTCCAAACACTCGTGCTTATTAAAAAATCTGTTAGCGTTTCCTCCACAAGTGGAATAGTTAAATGGCAGGCATTGCTTCGCACGCATGCTGTAGTAAAAGCTGGAAATACACGTTCATAGATTAGTTAAACAAAAAAAATCTCCATTCATTTGATGATAAATAAAAATACAATATAATGTCTCCGTGTGGTGACGGAGTAAGAATATAATATGTCACCACCCCATCTCATACTATGGGTGTCGTAAAATCTAACTTGAAATTAAACCCTATACCAATCCGTCTGGCCAGCGTGGTATTAGTAGGCCAAATATCCCTCCGTCATGAGCTTCGCCCGTCCCTGCAGAGGGGCATTAATGGGCTGTTATGAATGATGATGAAAAATATTAGGGGTTAACAAAAAGACGCAGGTTTGAATTCCATTAAGAGCTTAAATTTTTTCTATTTTTTTTTTTGCTGTAACATTTACCTAACTGAACTGTGGCCGTAATTGACGTCTAATGCTGTTATGATGATGATGATGAGTACATTAACACAGATCGATGAGGAAGGCACAAGACTGGGCAAAGTGGCGATATTCATACCTCTACGAATATAGCTGGCATGGTGCTCGCCATTCTTGGACTCTATTGGATGCTTAACATCAGGCACCATAGAGTGAGTCTGGTAGGCCAATTGAAAAAAAAAAAATTGGAGATAGCCTATGTCCAGCAGTGGACGTGCATTCAGTGGTATTATGAAGATAATGAGTATTATAATGATTTATACCAACCTCGGCATGACACCAAAACAATGACCAACCATCATCGGCAAAGAGCAACGCTGCTCTGAAAAATAAAAAAATAAATTATACCAGCCGAATGATTCTGATTATGGTTACATATTTTTGTGCATAATTTATAATTATGGTTCTTAGTCTATACTAATATTATAAAGAGGTAAAGTTTGTGTGTTTGTGACGTTGTAGGTGGTAATCTCTAGATCTACTAAACCGATTTTTAAAATTATTTCTGTGTTGAATAGTCCGTTTATCGGGGAGTGTAGGCTATATAGTATCACGCTATGACTAATAGGAGTGGAGCAGTAATGAAATATGTTTAAAAATGCGCCCTTGTATTTTTTTCGCCGTCCAACGAAGAGGGCACGGGTCAGCAGGTAGTAATGTATAAATTAAAAATTCAATGAAATACTGGAATTCCACGCAATAAACAGTACGCACACGCCTACTAAGTCGGCCATCTTGAAACTGTTTCAAATGGCTGCACAGAACATGTCAGTTTTGGAACTTGGCGGGACGGGGGTGTTTTATTTGTTCCTGTACATGCGCAAACTGTTTTAATAGCTAACTTCAGGGTGGTCTATTTCATTGGCGCGTGCTTATGGCTTCAGTCCAGAACGTTGTTTTTATTATTTTTTAATTCTTATTCTTATTATTAAAAAAAAAAGACAACTCCCGCACTAGGGATCATGCCCTGTGTCGCGGGGACTTTTTACAAACATCAATTAACGGACACATAGAAAACCCAGACTCAGGACAATAATTTGTGAATCTCACAAATTATTGTCCTACGTGGGGATCGAACCCACAACCTCATGCGCGGCAGCCGCTGGCTCTACCGGCGCGCCACCGAGGTCGTCGTCGTCGATTATATTTATTACACGGTCGTTGTTTTCACCTCCCCACGCTCGCCACAGCGCGCGCTACAGCAGGCCGACTCGACGTAGCGTCATCGACGCTAGCTCTCCAGATGTGACCGGGTAATAGATGCGTTGCTCGAGGTTTATTGTCTTCTTACTAAGTCTACAGTCAGATACAAATAAGTATACGTCATGTACTACCTACTCGTTTCAAATAAGAATGTGTACGACCCTGCGCCATATTATGACGTCACAAGTCTTATATTGAAGGAAAACCAGAACATTTACTTCGATTTTAGACTTGTAACGTTTAGGTACAGGCTTAGGTACATTCTTATGAGAAACGATTATCGACGATCATGTAGTACATAGATCATATTGACAGACTCTAAAGGAAATACTACCAAGTTAAGAACTCACCACATGCTTCGGAAATTGTAAGTGTAGCCACCAACAAAAATGTTAAGTGAAAATATTTCATTGTTCTAAAAGAAGTTTCTTGTTGTGTTGCTATATTTAAATACATATTAAGTAGCAAGCACTACGTATGCTTATTTATATAAGAAAATTGTACGCTTATCATTGAATATTTTAATTTGTATTTAAATTTTAGGTATAAGTAGTTTCAGCGATCTACGAATTGTCTATGGTTTGGTTTTTATTTTTGTACGTTAGCGGTACAGGTTGCTGTGCAAGAGGTTGTGGGTTCGAACCCCACCCAGGACATTTTTTTGTGCAACCCACAAATGATGTTGCTGAGTAGGAATGTTCTTTGTGTCCGTTAAATTGATATTTGTAAAGTCCCCGGGCCATGATTCATAGGTACGTAGAGTCGTCTTTTTAAAAAAACAAATAATTCCTACTTACTATGTTATTACGTTTCTGAGGATGGGTGGATGGATGAATGGATGGATGGATGTTTGTTACTCTTTCACTCAAAAACTACTGAATGGTAGTTTAGGGTGTAGATTAACATTTAAGCTACTTAAACAACGCGGGCACAGCCGCGGGCACAGCCGCGGGCTTCAGCTAGTAATTTATATGTAACTTAATAAATAATCTAAATTAAAAAAAATATATATTAAGTTTAATTAATCCTATGCAGTAATGATGTCTGGTGTCACAATAAACATATAAAAAAGAAATATGTCTGCTATACCGTAAATACTTTAAAAAATAACTTTATTTGTATAGATAACAATGTAAATAAATATTTAATTAAATTGTTAAGTAAATTGGTTTTATAAATTACTCAGAATTTATTTCACAAATATAGATTTTCATTTAACGAAAGCCGTACCAGTCATAATGCTTGTTACTGTCTAATTACCTTCACAGATAAGTGAACATACAGAAATATAAACCACTATACAGATATGTGTACAGAAGTTAATCTGCATACAAGTTGAGGTTGAGCACTAACCCCCTTACTCATAAACGCCTCTTAAATTAATTCACTGTTTAGCGAGATTTTCTAAGTAAAATCGTATAAAATTAAGCTTATCAATTGGCTAAAATTTAAGAGGCGTTTATGTGTAAGGAGGTACCTTGTCAGTCAGCTTGCGAAATGGCCAGTGCAGACTGTGCCGAAACCTCAAGTATAATAAAGGTAAATAACATACCGCGTTAATGTTCCGTTTACCTAATGTTTAGAGCCTGTTCAAATCGCCAACAAAAATCGCCGGACCAATCCTAGCGATTGGTCCGGATTTTTCTGCGATTCCCGCTAGATCGCGCACGCGGATAGCACGCTGCGAGATGTTTACTGCTAAATAACAATCGCTGCAAGATCGCCACGTTTACGCAACGATCTCGCCGCGATTTTTTTTTTACAGATCGTCGTAACTACACGTCGTCGCCGTGAAATCGCAGAAAAATAGTTACATGAGTTACTAAATAATAAAATGACTTCTAGAAAATGCAGCAGTAGAGTTTGTTACGCCGCTTCTACTAGCGCTTTGGAAGCGGTGGTAAAGTTTTCAAAACTTTTAAATGTTTATAAACTTAGCTTAAATAGTATTAGATGACGTCAAAAATATACAATATGGTTGTACTACTTACTTTGAATAAATATATTTGTGTTTGAGTTTGATAGGCCCGCTTGTTTGTACTAAATAGTTCTACTTCTGTACAAATCCGTATGGTGTATTAACAAATTAGTATAAGATAACCTGTAGAGTAAACAATTCGTCAGTCGATAAATAACTTGTTTTTAAAATGAAATATATTTACTTCTTATTGCTTTTCGTTGTTACTTTAGCCGTTTGTGATCAAGATGGTAAGTACACACTTGTATAGTCCCACAACTGGGCAAAATCTCACAGCTTTCCATGCATTCCAGGTTTTTGGTCAGGTTTAATCTAACAGTGGGACATTAATGGGCTGTTATAATGAATAGTAATAGCTATTCATCATACTGCAGGGACGGGCCTCCTCCCATGACGAAGGGATACTTGGCCTACTAATACCACACTGGCCAGACGGATTGGTTTAGAGCTTAATTTCAAGTTTTCCTTTTTTTTTACTTCGTAAAGATAATATTCATGGATAGTCTCTTAGTCGATTTTTATGACACCTATGGGATGCGATTGGGAGGCGACATATTGTATTCTTACTCCGTCACCACACGGAGAGTATATTATTACAAAATTTATTCTTTACAGATCGCAAAATATGTTTCTTACCGAAAGAAGTTGGACCCTGCAGAGCGGCTATGCCCAGGTATGCATAATCCGACTAAGTAAAATTATAAATGGGAAAATTTGTGAGGTTGTATGCCTATGGATGTTTGTTGCTCTTTCACGCAAAAACTACTAAATGGATTTTAAAGAGTTTTGAAATATAAGTAAAAAATACTTTCTTGGCAGGGGATTAAGAGTGTTATAGGGCTCACTAGCGCCACCAAATGAAAAAAAAATCATATTTCGCAAATAGGATCAATGATGCAAAATGTTGTGAAAAAAACTAAAACGCCCGTTGTTTTTCGAATGCGAAAGTTAACTAATTTTAAAACATTTAAAGTGTTGAGAGTGTGTCTCAAGACAAAGGGTCGTAGCACATATATCAAAACGTAAAGGGATCGTCACTGTATCAACGCGAGCCGTTCAGTATTATTTTTATGAAACTTCTTACTGCAACGCACACTAATCGGAATCGTAACGTAATCGGATTTTTTACGTTTGACACCTAGGAAAAAGGCGAGGTGGTGCCGATCCGTTCACGTTAAGTTAAATATGTGCTACGACCCTTAGTAGACAACATTTTGCATTATTAATCCTATTTGCGAATTATGATATTATTTCAATTGTCGGCGCTAGTAAGCCATAAAACGCTCTTAAAACTAAGCAAATAAAGTGAAAATGTTTTATAAAGTTATACGTTATTTTTTTGCAGATATTACTACGACACGTGTGCAGAAAAGTGCAAGCTATTTATTTATGGAGGATGTCGAGGAAATAAAAATAATTTTATGACATTAGAAGAATGTCAAAATATGTGTGAATGTTAATAAATAACAAATTAATTAATAATGTTTCCACAATTATAAAAGATTTTAATTTTTATTTCTAAGACCATCGCCCGCCAATCCCTATCCCTAACGCCTGGAACGCGAGAACATTTTTAAAAATAAAATTCCCTCATAGGCACGAAACATTTCTAAACCCACGCCGGACAGTTCTTGCAACCCACTATTTGTGTGCAGTTCACAGTTTTAAACAGAGGAAACGGGAAAGCGCGTACGACTGCTGAACGTGGCGGGTGCTTTATTCTTTTTTGTTTCACTTCCTTTACATGTGCGCTCTTTCCCGCAAGATTGCTCTTTCACGCGTGTTTGTGTAAAGGCCGCTAATGTCCTGAGTTTGAATCTTTGATGTGCTCGCTAAATTGATGCTTGTGAAGTTCCGCGACACAGGGCATTTCAGTTAAGTTCGCGCACTTACCGGGTTAAAGTCGGGGAGACACTTAGTACTGAAAGGAACGTCCGGTGCGGGGTGGCTCAGGGATCTGGATGCGGACCTGTGTGCTATTTAATGCATGCAAATAGCTTGCCTGGAGTGCTGCAGCATTGCACAGCGCACATGTTCGCTGATTACCTGTGCATACTCCGAGGGGGGACTGACCTGAGCGAATCTTGCCGTTTGGTCCAACAAGATGTGAACGCGGTTGTTAAATGGTCCCATGATAATGGCATTATTATAAATACTGCCAAAACGCAGTTTTTAATTATTCATTATCCATATTTACCATTAAAAGAGCCTCCATCTTCGTTGTTTACTCACTCATTTAATTGTTTACACAATGACTTAGTTAATTGTAATTGTAAACCTATACAAAGATTAAAATGTGCAACTTACTTGGGTGTTAAGGTCGATGAACGCTTTTCATGGTCCGAGCATATAGACTTTATTTGTGATAGACTCAGGGCAATACTAGGTAAATTTTATAATTTAAGTTACAGGGTACCTAAAGGAACCCTAAAGGTTTTGTATCATTGTTTAGTTGAGTCGATAATGGATTATGCTCTCGACTCTGCTTTCGACACATTGTATTCTTAGCCGTGTAGCGACGGCTTAAGAATACAATGTATCGCTACCCCATCTCATCCCGTGGGTGTCGTAAGAGCCGATTAAGGGACTAACCGAGAATATAACAACATCATTCTCCCATGTGACTAGGCAGTCACCTGCGTCATGGACCTGCGCAGTCTAGCGCCGTACGCAGGGATGAAGGGATCCTGGGGGGTTGAGCCGAAAAGCAACACGCCCCCTTTGGCCCAGATTTCAGGCTAAACGGTAGCCCCAATCACTAGCCACGGTTGGGGAAATTAGGCCAAGGTGTCCCACTTGTGGGCCATCGGCGAGGGGTGTAGGGTCCACGATAGCTGTCTTCGGACGACTACTGTGGTGGGCGAAGGTCATGCTGACGGGGTAAGTAAGGGTTGATCAGTCGTTGTGGTTTGGCCTTAACATGCCACAACACCAACCCGATCGAGCTCCCGATGTCGCACTGTAAGCCAGCCCTGCACTCCTATATCTGTCTGGTAGTCCTAGTGCCCCTCGAATTACGTCGAGAATGGTACTCCCAGCTGCGCGCTCCATGGAGGGTGGGAAGCCAGATGAAGAATAAACTACTCAAACTATGGATAATTGGCCAAAACAAAAACAAAAAAACACACAAAAAAACACCAACACACACACACACACACACACACAGACCCCCAAACTGACAGCTCTGTGGCTTCGACCACGGGCGTCAGGGAAGGGAAAAACAAAACACGCGCCCTCAGCGCTCACTTGGCTCCTAATGGTAGCTCAGCGGCCCTGGCTGCAGGCACCGAGAAGGGCAAGCACTCAAAACCAAACACCATCCCTGCTGGTAGCTCAGACTGGCAAACTGCGGGCACCAGCAAGGGTACACACACCACAAGCGCCCTCAGCGCTCACTCGACTCCAATCAGTAGCTCGGCGGCTTCGGCCACAGGCACTGGTAACAACACCCACACAATACAAAAAGACAACATCTCCAGATCCTCGGCTGGTAGCTCAGTGGTAAAATCTACGGGCACCATATCGGGGATCAAAACTACCGAAACGGGTAGTTCAGTGGACACATCCACGAGCACCCGAAATAACACTAATCCTCCACCCAAGGGGGATGTCCACGGCGCGAATCCAGCGACCTCCTGCCCGTCCGACGTGTCTGGGCAGTTGGGAGCGGATGAGAAACCGGAAGACGACTTCTCATTGGGCTGGAGGTTCCAAACCAAAAAGGGGGCAGGCAAGTCCAGGTCGGGCGCTCAATCAATAAACGTGGCTGGTGGTCCAACAGAGGCCATAAAGCCAAAATGGAGGGCTCGCAAGACCAAGCAGCAAAGACGGGTAGCGGCCCGTTTAAAGGCCGCAGCCCTTACCCCTACTACACAACCCTCTGCTGAGGGAAACAAGGCAGAGACACACGGTCCCCTCAAATTTGCGGCTAGGGAGCAGCAGAGACCGCCAGCAAACGAGAAGGGACCCAAACCAGGCGGTAGTGGACAGTCCGCTGCCAAACGTGCTCTCAATGAGACAATATCGCCTCGAGGGGAGCACAAGAAGACCACAGAGAGCACAGAGACTGGACGCAGCTAAAGGCACCACCAAAAGCACATACGCCCAAGCTGTACGCTCCCCCCTCAGCGTTGCAATCACCTGCGAATTGAAGGGGAGCATCAGCAAGGACGTATCCGACCAAGTGCTCCTAGGTATACAAGTACGTATATCCGCCGATGCCCGAGCTCGGAGCGAAACTCAACCCCCGAAGTTTAATGCGAAACCGCATTACTCTGAGGGGGTACTTAAACTATGGTGTGCGAATGAGCACACCCACACATGGCTCGTAAAAGTGGTTTCCGAACTGGAACCGATGCCCAACATTAAGTTGGTCGTAAGGAACCAGTCGGATCTCACTCAGCGGGCACGCTGCGCTATATGGGTCCCGGACCAACAGGGATTCCTGAAAGACACGGCCGATATACGCCGAAATCTCTCATAACAGAATCCCGAGTTCGGTATATCCAAATGGACCCTTATAAACGCCATAAAAAAGGCTGACGCGTGGTTCGTGGTAGTCGGTGTCCCTGAGGACCAGATCCCGAGCCTAATGAAGGCAGGCAGACGTCTCTCCTTTATGCTCGGGACTATCTACATAAAGTTCCAGGGCCCGAACGGATCCTTTACCGACATCCCACATGGATGGGACCACGAAACACTAAGCATAAAACAGGAGCTGAAGAAGCCCCCAACACAAACAAATGTCCCACACAATGACACTCCGCAAGAGGTCAAGGTGGCGCCTGTAAACGCGGAGCCGCCCACACCCGCCAACGACGAGCACAATCCGCACCCCATGGAGGTGTTCACCTCGATCTCCAGCATCCTGGGAGTCGACGACGAGCCTGGCGACCTCTTTGCGGACCTAAAACTTGGAGGTGACGAGGAGGAAGCGACCAAAGATGTCGTCCCCTTCGTCCCCGATTAAAATACTGCAAGCAAACCTCAAGCACAGCCGGGACGGGACGGCTCAGCTGCGGAAGTGGCTGGAGGCACAACGCACGGCCATCGCCCTGATCCAAGAGCCGTGGATCAAGGCCGGCCACATTCATGGGCTCTCTAACTTAGGAGGTAAGCTTATAGTAACTAATGATCATGATCACCCGAGGTCATGTATTTATGTCACAAACAACATGAAAACGCAGGTCCTCACAGACTTCTGTTGCAGAGACCTAACAGCCGTAAGGCTTTACACTCAGCTGGACGACGAGGATAAGGTGGTCGTCCTCGCATCAGCCTACATGCCCGACAAGGAGGCGCTGCCGCCTCAAGACCTCATCCGCTTGGTGAACCACGGCGAGAAGGAGCGACTTGAGGTCATCATAGGGGCTGACACTAACGCCCATCACCCCCTATGGGGCATGAACATACAAAATGACAGAGGTAAGTACCTTGTTGAGTATCTCTTCACCACAAACCTTACTTTATTAAACACAGGCTCTGAACCAACCTTCGTCACTAGGAGGAGCCGCACGATCATTGATCTGACGCTAGCGACGGAAAATATAGCAGAAGTGGTTACAGGTTGGCATGTCTCCAAGGAGACATCCTGCTCGGACCACAGGTGGATCCGCTTTGACTTACAGGCAGAAACACTCAAAACTCTACCTAGACGCAACCCAAGGAAAACAGACAGGGCTAAATATGAGCAACAACTGACTCTCAGACTAGCTCAACAATGCTCCCCAGAAACTTTCGAAAACACCACTCAGATCGAGGAAGAGGTAAATCACCTAACCAGATCTATAACGGACAGCTACCACATAGCATGCCCGGCAACTTTACCTCCTAGTACACCGGGCAAACAACCATGGTGGGGTTCCGAACTAGAGCGCTGGGACGCTTACCGCTCAGCCAAATCTAGCTACAAAAAAGGCATAAGATACCGTAGTAAACAAGGCTGGCGCAACAAGCAAATAGGGTAAGGAAAGTCCTGTCACAACAAAAGTCGACTACTCCGACAGCTATCCGCAAACCCGATGATACACTCACAACATCGCCAGAAGAATCCAGGCGCACTCTAATAGAAACACACTTCCCTGGTTGTGTCCTAACGACACAGATCAACTGGCTTGATGAAACCAAAACACCAGACATCCAAGACTGGCGGTATGCTGATAAAGTAGTAACCCTGGAAAGAGTCCAGTGGGCCATTGGCAGCTTTCACCCCTTCAAGGCAGCCGGCCCAGATGAGAATACCCCTGCGCTGTTGCAGTGGGGTAACCTGCCTAGCTAGCAGACTGGAGCGTGTCTTCAAAGCCTGTCTGGCGCACAGATACGATCCGTACCGGCCATTTTTATCCCAAAGCCGGGAAGAGGTGACTACACAAACCCTAAAGCATACCGACCAATAAGCCTGACCTCCTTCATGCTCAAAACCATGGAACGCTTATGCGAAAGGGAACTGAGAGATGGGGTCTTAAAACAAACATCATTACACATTAACCAACACGCTTATAGCTCCGGAAGGTCCACGGAATCAGCCCTCCATCTGGTGGTCAGCCGAATAGAGGAGGCAATTGAACAAAAGGACATTTGTCTAGGAACCTTCATCGACATCGAAGGAGCTTTCGACAAAACTAACTTTACAAGTATCAAGGCCACACTGTCCAGACACAAAGTGGAGCCGGTACTAATAGACTGGATAACAAACATGCTCAGCAAAAGGGTGGTCTGCCTGGGGGAGGCTGATGAAACAGCCCTAATAGCCAAGGGTTGCCCCCAAGGCGGAGTGTTGTCCCCACTCCTATGGAACTTGGTCATAGATGACCTAATCACAAAGCTGAACAAAAACCGAGACTATACTATAGGCTATGCAGATGACCTCACCATCCTCATCTCAGGAAAGGCAGCGGGAACAGTCTGTAATCTCACCCAGCAAGCCCTACGCACCGTGGAAAAACTCCATGAAGACCGCCACTGTGAACCTACACAACAACAGGCGGAACTACAAATCTTCACAGATGGATCTAAAACAAGTACAGGATCCGGGACAGGCGTCTTCTCGGAGGACCTGAATTTCAATATTTCAAAACCACTGGGAACTCACAGCTCGGTATTCCAGGCCGTATGCGTGGGAATCACACTGGCAGCCTCAGCGGTCATGGCAAGAAAAGTGGAGGGACACTCAATCCGAATACTCTCGGACAGCATGGCTGTGCTACAGGCCTTAAACAGCCACAATATTAACTCAGGACTTATTCTGGAATGCCACCACAAATTAAACCAAGTAGGTTATACAAACAACATAACCTTGCAATGGATCAAAGGCCATAGTGGATCTCGTGGCAATGATGCTGCGGATGAACTTGCAAGAAGAGGATCGGATACGGTAGTGATGGGCCCTGAACCCATAATACCAATCCCCTTTATATACCTCCGCACCACAATACACAGGCAAACGAAGGATAGCCATAATACTCGATGGGAAAATCTGGCAGAGTGCAGACAAGCTAGAGATGCACTACCTATGCCCGACCATAAACTTACAAGGAGCCTACTACAACTGCCCAAACGGCAACTACGAATGGCTACAGCCGCCATCACAGGGCATGGCTCCTTTAACAATCACCTTTCAGTTCTAGGTATCACAGACAGCCCTCTCTGCAGAGCCTGCATGGGAGAGGAAGAAACGGCGGCACATGTGCTCCTACACTGTCCTGCGACCGCCACATACAGGGCTAAGTACTTAGGAAATCCAGGTACGCTCCGAGAAACCATCAGCAACTTGAAGGGCCTGTTGGCGTTTTTCAACGAGCTGGGGTGGATCGAATAAATCACCCACCCTAACGCAAAACCCGCGCCTTGACGTGGAGTTGCGGAAAACAGCCCGCTATACCATACCATACCATACCATGCCATGCTCTCGACTGCTATGAGCTCACTTATAAATCATATATAGATAAGCTCGAAAATATCCAATTAAGATTTGTTAAATTACTTGTCGATAAATAAAAACTAAAAATAAATGTAAAAATGATTATCAGAAACTATTTAAAATATGCAAAATACTACCCGTCAGACTCTGACATAAATACCTTCTTGCAATAAATAACCACGGCAGGCGGGAGCGTGATCCATTGTTGACACCAGTAAATAACATTTATAACACGAGAGCGATGACCTCGGGTAAATATGTCGTACCTAAAGTTACCAATGTGTATGGAGATCGTACCCTTAGAAAGCGTATTCCCTATATAATAAATAGTTTACCTAATGAAATAGCAAATGAGCCTAACAAAAAGAAATTTAAAACCAAACTTAAAAGCTATTTATTGGATAGTTTACCCTAAGTATATATTAAAAGTAAATAAGTATTTATTAAATTGTTGGTCTTAAAAATATAATTATATATGTTAAAATAGCTTATTATAACAATGTTACATAATTAAGTTTGTCTATTAATTAAGTTCTCAGATCTCACAGTCAAACTGTATATCACACAGTTTTGTGGGACACAGTTTTAGTTCATAAGATTTTTTATGTACCGTTTATTTAATAATAAATAAAAAAATAAAAAAAAGTTAACTTTTAAAAAAAATTTAATTGATAAAATCCTCTGTTTAATTCTTGATCTACGGATAGTAGTAATGATTTCGGGAGTCACAATTAAATTAAATGTTATCAATAAACATAAAAAAACAACGTCTGCCATCAATACCTACTTTGAAAAAAAAAAACCTTGTTCATATTATATAACAATTGTAAATAATTATTTACATTGTTATCTATTTAAACAAGGTTTTGAGAAATTGAAGAATTGAGAAATTAAGACTGGATTCAGTTTAATCTGCTTTTACCTATCATTAAAAAAGTAAAAACCAGATAAAATATTTATAACTAAAGAAGGAAAAAATATTATAAGTAAATGGATATATCCGTTTTGCCCATACTCGTCTTGCACAATACGTTCTTTTTAGAAACAAGCCATGACCTAAAATAATTTTGGTAGGTAAACAAAAAAGTAACAATCTCAAATATTTCTTAAATAAACATGCAATTGGATAAATAAAACATTCTTCAAATAACTAGTAACTAATACAAATAAATATTGTACAAAACTTTACGCAAATCGTAAGAAAACAAAATACTTATTTCTTTTATATTTTTTTACAACTGGTTTTTTGAACTGTCATGGTATCGCCGGTCGCATGTAATACAACTAGAAAATTTGTCGAAGCCACATCTATTATTGATTTTTGGAAAAAAAACAGATATTCTTCTTGCCCGCACTATGGCTCTTGCCCGGGCTTCCCCTACTTCAAGTAAATTAATTAAAAAAAGTTCTTAGAAACGATACATCTTCGCAAAAAAAAAAATGAATCAGGATGATAATATCTGTTGTGTTGTAATATAACAGCCACTTCTCATACTTGATTATTTATTTAACATGAAATTCATTTATTTCTTCTTCTACTTTCATTTCGATAGCTACAGGTTACTAGCGACTTGTACAGCTAAATCCGTAAAGAGCACATATAAATAAAACACCTAAATTTAAAATACCTCCGTTCAAAATACCTAAAATTAAAATACCTAATATTTTAAAATACATTAACTTATAAGACTTATGAAATACCTAAATTCTGAATAAATAAATAATTATAATAATGTTCCTAATGTTTAAAATACCTAAAGTTATTTTGAGTTTAGGTGAAACAACCATTAGTTATTTTAATTTTAGGTATTTCGAGCTGAGGTGTTTTGACTTGTGGTATTTTAATTTTTATAATTTTTTATATTTTAATCTTTTGATATTTTGAGTTTAGGTGAAACAACGATTAGGTATTTTAATTTTAGGTATTTTAAAGTTAAGTGTTTTGACGTTAGGTATTTTAATTGTAGGTATTTAGATATGTACCCAAATCCGCAGCATTCCTCTGGTCCTCTATGGTACCGGTTTATCGTCAAAGGAGTCAGTACAGTAGATGGTCAATGTTGACGACCTCTGTGGCGTAAGTAGTTGTCAAAAAAACATGGATGCAACACAGACTCGGGTTCGATCTATGCAAATCTTTGTGTGCATGAACATGATTGTTTGCATTGGTCTGGGTGTTTTCTATGTGTTATGTATGTATTTTCAAAAGAATATATGTTTATCCGTTGTCTAGTACCTACCCAGAGTACACGCTCTGATTAGTTTGGGACTAGATGGCGTTGTGTGAATGTAGGGGGGATATTCATGTTTATTTAATATGTTCTAGGGGGATAAACAGGGACCAACACCCCCACCATTTAGGTAACCCCACCTGACAAGGGTCTCACTGCAGTACCTGGGATCAGAGTCTATTGAGAGCTTTATAAACTGACCAGTATAGGTAACTTGTCCGTGTGACGGAGTAAGAATACAATATGTCACCACCCCATCTCATCCCATGGGACTAAAGGACTAACCGTAAATATTATCTTTACGAAGCAAAAAGAACATACTAAAAATAGGTAAAAAAACTTTTTAAGTTAAACGGTTTTATGTTAAACATACATTGCAATGTTTAAGATAAATGTACTAAAAACCAAAAAATAATAAAATAGATACAGTCGTGGGAATTATAAACATATGCATAGACTAGACTAAAATAAAACCGTGGGGCACGTCAATTGTCTACAAATTATCGATTTAATGTGCGATAGAAAAATCGTTTAATTCGTCGTTAGGCAGTTGGCCCGCAGACGGTGAGGAAATTAAGTACTTACTATTTTCTTGCTCATGGAAATTCCAATAGTTATACACTCCATGTAAATAAAAGAGATGTTTCAACTAGTTTATCGTTGGACATTCACACTGCTGGCTGGCGAGGAATCGTTTCACTGCTCGTAGTTTGTCTTTAATCGACAAAACATATGATAAAAGTACTACTCGCTCACCACTATGAAACCCTAAAATTTGTTTATAATCGAGCTTGCTAGCTTGTTTCCACATTCTAGCCCTACTTATCACACGTCTATCGTTGTCGGTTGAACAACTACCTAATTATAGTGTAACATTACAATACAAACATTTTAATCAACGATTGTAGACAATTGACGTGCCCCACGGTTTTATTTTAGTCTAGTCTATGCATATGTTTATAATTCCCACGACTGTATCTATTTTATTATTTTTTGATTTTTAGTACATTTATCTTAAACATTGCAATGTATGTTTAACATAAAACCGTTAAACTTAAAAAGTTTTTTTACCTATTATTTATGATACTCTAGGGATGAAAGGGAATTACCATTGCTATATTTCACGGGTAAAGACCCTATTCCTTTAAATTATATGCAAACAAATGTTTTTTTTTTACTTTTTTATTCAATGCTCTAAAAAGAAGAAAAATAATGTTTTCCTTTAAAACTTTAACTATCGCCCTGTAACCTCATATGATACTCAATCCATATGATCATAAAATAAATAATCCTCACACATTCACACTACGCCATCTAGTCCCAAACTAAGCAAACCTTGTTGGGTACTAAACAACGGATAAACATACTTTTTATTTTAAATACATACTATACATACATATTATACATAGAAAACATTCAGACCAATGCAAACAATCATGTTAATGCACACAAAGATTTGCATTGAGTGGGAATCGAACCCGAGACCTCTGCGTAGCAGCCGTGTAATATACCGACTGCGCCACAGAGGTCGTCTATTAAGCTTGTCTTTTTTCTTTTTCTTCTTTTTTTCGAGCATTTATATACAAGCTTTTTTAAAGAAACTTTTTTTTGGTTATTACAGGGTCTTTCATTAAGCATGTCCTATCTTTAAATTTGAATAAAACAAAGTGTGTGAGATATCATCTTAATTATTTATTTATTTGAAGGACCTACTGATGCCATTATGTGTGGAATAAATAAGACATCGCTTAAAGTTCCGCCAGGGCTTCTCTGGGTGGAGCGCATACGAAATATCCAATTTTCCATGAATTTTGCGTATAAATCAAGCTGAATTTGACCAATGCCATTGATCATGATGACTTAAAGGGCCGCAGTGCTTAGTTACTTATTAGCAGATACCTGCGACTTAAGAAATCCCTACAAAAAGGAGTCATTATCATCCCAGGTCATAATATCTACTTGCACTATTATCATTTATACTATAACGTTTGCCTTAACAACTCAACAGTAATAACTTTTATTTGCCATAAAATGACTTTCTATAACAACATTATATCATAATAATCAGTTTCCATAGGTAACACATATCATAATCGACTCTTGACCTAATAAAAATTTAATATAATTTTGAAAATCTATACATATAATAAACCTGTAGAGAAGTCAATTCTGTACATGAAATATTTTCTCAAAATAACTATCAGGGTGTGATAAGTGATCGATACTGATGCCAAAAATGCAATCAGTAAAATTTTTGTCTGTCTGTCTGTCTGTCTGTCTGTATGTTCGTTATAGAAACAAAAACTACTCGACTAATATTGATGAAACTTAGTACGATTATTCTCCATATTCCTGGTCAGGTTATAGTATACTTTTTATCACGCTACGATCAATAGGAGCAGAGCAGTGAAGGAAAATGTTGGTAAAACGGAAAAAATTGTGTCGTGACGTCATAGCATTTTAACAGATGATGATTCGTGACGTCATAGAATTTTTGACAGATGAGTCGTGACGTCATAGGAGTTTTGACAGATAATTCGTGACGTCATAGGAGTTTTGACAGCTGAGTCGTGTCGTCATAGTTTTGACATGTTAGTCGTGACATCACAAAATTTGACAGATGAGTCGTGACGTCATATAGTTTTTGGCAGATGATTTGTGACGTCATAATTTTTTTGACAGATGAGTCGTGACATCATAGGAGTTTTGACAGAGAGTCGTTACGTCATCGCATTTTGGCGGGAAAATAAATATGTTTGTATGAATTCCTGGGTGCGCGAATTTCCACTGCCAGCCACTCTCAGCCAGTTCCAATCACTGATTCAGAAATAATAACGGCGGTTAAGCAATGTCGGCGAGGTCATTCTATTATGGGTGACCACTCAGTAGTAATGTACAATTTCATCTAGGCATCTTCGTGCTTTAGATGGCACGTAAGACGTAGATCCCGGCTATCGTTGTTGTGAGAAAGTCGTTAAGCTAAGTCAAAGGCTTTTTAAAGGGTTCTGCAAAAAAAAATTGTACGTTTGTACTACCAAAATATTTTTTGCGTGAACGAAGTCGCGGAATACAGCTAGTAATACATAACATTGTTAGGTCGCAATTAATTATCGTTAACACCCCGACCTAGTAAAATCCGACTCGGATAGGTTAGGTTAGAATACTAAGGCGCCTTAGTCTTCGTGGTTTTTTTTTAAACCACCCAGAAGTAGGAGCCCCGGGGCTCCGTCGAGCTTACTTAGTAGACGCCATATGAGGCGTAGTTTTAGGTTTAATTTTATTTATATTATGGTGAATGAAAGTTATGGGTAATGGGATTATTAAAAACTAAAATTATAGCAAATAAATTTATGGATTTAAATTATTATGACACTTGATCGATTATGACCAATGGGATTATTGAAAATCATTTTATGTCATTTCACAATTATGGCAACTGAAGCGTTATTTCTAATGAAATTATGGCAAATGCCATTATGGCATATGAAATTATTGCATTTTAAATTATGGCAAACATTATAGTAAACCCCATTTTGCCAGGTATAGCTTTAACAAGAGGGCCGCTATAAACAGTCAAAGTTCGGACACGCTTATTGAAAGACCCTGTATAATTTATTTTTAACTTTTAAGTAATTTTTAGGGTTCCGTACCGATTTTGAAAAAACGGAACCCTTAAAGGATCACTTTGTTGTCCGTCTGTCCGTCTTTCCGTCTGTCTGTCGGTCAAGACCATTTATCTCAGGAACGCGTAGAGGTATCAAGCCGAAATTTTCACAAAATACTAAGGCTTGTTGCTTTTTATTGCTGTTAAAAATTGAAACTGCTAATCCAACGCAATCAAGAGATATAGCTGTTTTTGTCGCAAATTTTTGACGAGTAAGGGCAAAAACCTACAGGGTACTTCCAGTCTACCTACACACTTGAAATTTGGCATGAAGCAAGGTCTAGTATTATTTGAGTTTTTTCGTCCTCGTTGCTCTCAACAATGGCCGTTGAGTTCTTCGCGGCCTTTCGGTTGCGTCCTTCTAAGGACCATCCATGAGTTCTCATCCCTATTTGTCTTTCTTAAAGAAAATCCCTATTGTTCTTTCTACTTCATGCGAGTATTCTTCTTGCATCATTCTGTTAGGTGTGTTCTCTTCTATAATTACTTCATTCAGCATAATCCCAAACTCGGCATCTAACACTATATTATTATCACTCATATTTATTGTTTACAATGGAACGTACTAAGCGCCGAGAGTAAAACCGCTTCCACCGGCCGCCCGGCCGCCTGTGATTATTATCTGTTTACGCTAAATGTAATGCAAAAATAAGAAACGACCGATCGTGACAAAACAACGATAAGCACTTATGTATTCTTTACAGATCCCAGAATATGCAGGTTACCTAAACTGAAGGGCCCTTGCATAACGCATAGGGCTGATCTATATAAGAGGTAAACATAATTATTATATTAAAAATCCTATCCTATCCTACGTCCTACGTCCCACGTCTTACGTCCCACGTCCTACGTCCCACGTCCCACGTCCCACGTCCCACGTCCCACGTCCCACGTCCCACGTCCCACGTCCCACGTCCCACGTCCCACGTCCCACGTCCCACGTCCTACGTCCCACGTCCCACGCCCCACGTCCCACGTCCCACGTCCCACGTCCCACGTCCCACGTCCCACGTCCCACGTCCCACGTCCCACGTCCCACGTCCTACGTCCTACGTCCTAATCTATTCCTAGCGAAAGTTTGTGAGGATGTATGGATGGATGGATGGATGGATGTTTGTTACTCTTTCATGCAAAAACTTCTGAACGGATGTTTTTAACATTTGGAATAATGTAGTTTAGGGTGTATACATTTAAGCTACTTATACGACGCGGATACAGTCGCAGGCTTCAGCTAGTAGTCATATCAAATGTTTTTTTTTTCAGATTCTACTACGACGTTAGTGCAGGAGAATGCAAGTTCTTCATTTACGGAGGATTTTTAGGAAATGCAAATAACTTTGTGACCCAAGATGAATGTGAAAATAAGTGTGCGGGTGTGTGAAAAATTAATAAATCATCTAGTGTGGCAAGGGGCCGCTCAGCGGCCCCTAAAAAAAACATTCATCTAGCCAAGCGCAGCAAACGCAAACGGCCTCAGACTAGTGGTTATTGAGTCAATCTCCAAATCGGGCGTATTCGTGTGATCACTCTGGTTCTTTTCAGATCTTGATATTTTTTGGTAATTTTGTATCTCATTGAAAATAATGATATTAAAATACAACATTTTTACTATTGGCCTTCATTTTTGACAAACAGTTATGAAAATATTTAAGTTCAAACATTTTCGCGTCCAGAGCAATCATGATAGGCGCTAGAGTGATCATAAATGGTGAATTCAGTGAAACAAAAATAATAAAATTATTAATATATCATTTATTTAGTTATTTTTAGTCTTTTATGTTACAAGAATATGATTTTATGTTTAATCAGTTAGTCCAGCTAGGTAAGTCCAACTTTGAAAAGGATTCGACGAGTGACCTACTTGTCGAATCCAACTCGGTTGGGTGGCGTTCGGGAAGCTAAAACGTATCTTCTTGTCCACATTACCGCAGTGTCTGAAGACAAAAGTCTTCGACCAGTGCGTTTTGCTGACTTGGAGTCAAATCGCTCATTGGTATAACTGAGCCACGAACTTTTTTCCATTACTAGCTCTCTCTTGTCTTTACAAGCCATTATGCGTATAAGTATGGATCATTTTTACGACGCTCAGCCATTTTCGTCTTGAGAGTTTTTCCTCATCGGTTAATTTATTACGAGGCATGATTTCAATCTGCAACAATAGTTGCCATTAGAATATTATAGAAGAAAAGCTTGCAGTTGTGGTTAGCTAAATGCCAATATAGTATTATTTTTTTAAAAGAATCGACTTGAATAAACTACTGATTTAAAAAAAAAAAAAAGGAACCACCTTTTTTTTTGAAGTTGGTTAACAATGGAACCAATCTTGAAGTAATACTCATTCAAACAAAAAATATTTTTTCAAATCGGGCTATAATTTACGGAGTTATATATAAGTATGTCGCAGGGAAATGAGGAAACCAGTGATTTCACGAAATCACTAGGGATATCACGAAATCCCGGTAAACGACGAAAATGCCGTTTCTACCAGAAAAGAAATGCTCATATTTTTGTTTGTAGGTTAAAAAACACAAGTATTCCAACTTCTGTAGGTTAGGTTAGGTTAGAACTGTGACCATAACGTACGAGGCGAGCGAGCGAAGCGAGCGTGCCGCGGTAGCGGCCGCCGAAGTGCAGGCGTTTCGACATTTAACGGGATTTCGTCATATCCCTAGGGATTTCGTGAAATCCCTGGTTTCCTCATTTCCCTGCGACATATATATACAAGCTATTGCCCGCAGCTTAGCCCGCCGAAGATGTATAAATTGGACCCACCTCGATTGTGTAATGGCACCAGATTATGTAAAATATTTCAGGCCATCACTTTCTCCGGAGGGGCAAAGGGAAAGACATTTTTAGAACCTAGAAGCTCCTCAAGACCGGTAGGCATTAAGCGAATTCTCACTTTATCAGTTCAGGCAATTTCCTTTGCTTTTTTTTTACCTTTAGTAAAAGTTATGGGCAAAGGATTTAAGTAGCCGCTTTACATCTAGGCACTCCTTGCAATTGGCAATATTTTATAGGTATACGCAGAATGCAGTATGTCCCATAATGTTGTTTACCGAGACGTAATGCATTAAATAGTCAAAGCCTTCGCGGGGGATATACGTGTCAAACAAGCATCTAAGTTATGCAGTTTAGATTTTCCATACAACATTTTTTTCCCGTAACTCCCATTTTTCATAATACAACCATAACTAAACTTTATATTTTAGTCATGATTACTAAGGTATGCATACATGCTAGATTGAAAACATCTGATCCTACGCGGTTTAAATTTTTTCACACTAATGTTTTTTTCCCGCTAACTCCCGTTCCCGTGGGAATTTTGCAATATCCTGTTGCAACTCAGCTTTAAATTTACGTCTAGGTTACTACTGTTACGTACTATTTACGTCGTACTAGGTGGGGTTTGACATACCCGTTTGCTCGATTGTTGCGTTATTAAACTGCGTATATTTTTAGTTGGATGTAGTTCACGTCGTACTGCCTCCAGGACACCAGCACCATCGGCTTTAGAGGTGGCAGATCTATTGCGATCGCATCGGAATACTATGTAGCGATCATCAATAAACTGATTATCTAGGATATCCGGTGTGAGCCAAGTCTCAATTAGGACCACTACGTCATTGAGTTAGCTAAAATGTTCATATATAAAGTTTGCAACTTTATACGAATCATAAAATTCGAGAACCAACTTCAGATCAATCATAAACTTATCTTCGTAATGTTGGAGGGCGGGAACGTGGCACACACGTATCTTCCTCGGCGGTTAGACCACTACAGCCGCTACCCCGCGGGAGGGGAATAGAGTGTCTATTTCGTAAAACTAGGGATGAGTGCGATGTTTTACTCCAGCGCAGAGCGATGAACGAAAATGTCATGACGGTAAATTCAAATTGTGCCAAAAATATTGTTAATATAACTAAAAATATCTTATTACAATGAAGATTAACTATTTGTTATGTAATATAAAATAACATCGGACATGAACCTTCTCATTAAAAAGTTAAACAATTTTTTCTCATTCAATTGGGAGTTGGGTCAACCCAGAGCAATCAGGAATTTAGGGTATAATTTTTTTTTTAATTTTTTTAAAATAAACTAATTCATAATTTCAGCCCTGTAGGTACCACATAGATTAGACATCAAACTGTATATAAAAAAATGTAATGAATACGTTTATCGATTTCAAAATGGGTTTCTCCAGCCCGACACGATAAAAATGCCTCTGGAGATCTCCCCTATTATGTTTCCACAATTATAAAATATGTATGTCTATTTTTAGTTCAAAAAAAAAAGCAAACACAACCCTATTCCTAATCTCTAATGCCTTGCAACCTGAGGACATTTACTGAAAAAAAAATCCTTCACTGGCGCGGAACATTTCAAAACCCACGCACGACATTTCTATAAGCAATCCACAAAACATGGTCTTGAGTTTAGATCTTTGATGTGTACATAATAATATTTTTAATTTTAACTAATAATTGTTTAAAAGTTGTCTCTGTGTTACGATTAATGGATTACAAAAACTCATATTTATTGTTTACAATGGAATACGCACTAAACGCCGAGAGTAAAACCGCTTCCACCGGCCGTCCGGCCGCCTGTGATTATTATCTGTTTACGCTAATTGTAATGCAAAAATAAGAAACGACCGATCGTGACAAAACAACGATAAGCACTGATGTATTCTTTACAGATCCCAGAATAATATGCAGGTTACTTAAAGTGGTGAGCCCTTGCAAAACGATTAGTGGTGCTCTATATAACAGGTAAACATAATTATTATATTAAAAATCCTATCCTATCCTACGTCCTACGTCCTATGTCCTTTGTACTATATCCTTTATATCCTATATCCTCTATCATAATATCATTTATATCCTATATCCTATCCTATTCCTATCTATACTAATATTATAAAGAGGTAAAGTTTGTGTATTTGTGTGTTAAACTGAAGGGCCCTTGCATAACGCATAGGGCTGATCTATATAAGAGGTAAACATAATTATTATATTAAAAATCCTATCCTATCCTACGTCCTACGTCCCACGTCTTACGTCCCACGTCCTACGTCCCACGTCCCACGTCCCACGTCCCACGTCCCACGTCCCACGTCCCACGTCCCACGTCCCACGTCCCACGTCCCACGTCCTACGTCCCACGTCCCACGTCCCACGTCCCACGTCCCACGTCCCACGTCCCACGTCCTACGTCCCACGTCCCACGCCCCACGTCCCACGTCCCACGCCCCACGTCCCACGTCCCACGTCCCACGTCCCACGTCCCACGTCCCACGTCCCACGTCCCACGTCCCACGTCCTACGTCCTAATCTATTCCTAGCGAAAGTTTGTGAGGATGTATGGATGGATGGATGGATGGATGTTTGTTACTCTTTCATGCAAAAACTTCTGAACGGATGTTTTTAACATTTGGAATAATGTAGTTTAGGGTGTATACATTTAAGCTACTTATACGACGCGGATACAGTCGCAGGCTTCAGCTAGTAGTCATATCAAATGTTTTTTTTTTTCAGATTCTACTACGACGTTAGTGCAGGAGAATGCAAGTTCTTCATTTACGGAGGATTTTTAGGAAATGCAAATAACTTTGTGACCCAAGATGAATGTGAAAATAAGTGTGCGGGTGTGTGAAAAATTAATAAATCATCTAGTGTGGCAAGGGGCCGCTCAGCGGCCCCTAAAAAAAACATTCATCTAGCCAAGCGCAGCAAACGCAAACGGCCTCAGACTAGTGGTTATTGAGTCAATCTCCAAATCGGGCGTATTCGTGTGATCACTCTGGTTCTTTTCAGATCTTGATATTTTTTGGTAATTTTGTATCTCATTGAAAATAATGATATTAAAATACAACATTTTTACTATTGGCCTTCATTTTTGACAAACAGTTATGAAAATATTTAAGTTCAAACATTTTCGCGTCCAGAGCAATCATGATAGGCGCTAGAGTGATCATAAATGGTGAATTCAGTGAAACAAAAATAATAAAATTATTAATATATCATTTATTTAGTTATTTTTAGTCTTTTATGTTACAAGAATATGATTTTATGTTTAATCAGTTAGTCCAGCTAGGTAAGTCCAACTTTGAAAAGGATTCGACGAGTGACCTACTTGTCGAATCCAACTCGGTTGGGCGGCGTTCGGGAAGCTAAAACGTATCTTCTTGTCCACATTACCGCAGTGTCTGAAGACAAAAGTCTTCGACCAGTGCGTTTTGCTGACTTGGAGTCAAATCGCTCATTGGTATAACTGAGCCACAAACTTTTTTCCAATACTAGCTCTCTCTTGTCTTTACAAGCCATTATGCGTATAAGTATGGATCATTTTTACGACGCTCAGCCATTTTCGTCTTGAGAGTTTTTCCTCATCGGTTAATTTATTACGAGGCATGATTTCAATCTGCAACAATAGTTGCCATTAGAATATTATAGAAGAAAAGCTTGTAGTTGTGGTTAGCTAAATGCCAATATAGTATTATTTTTTTAAAAGAATCGACTTGAATAAACTACTGATTTAAAAAAAAAAAAAAGGAACCACCTCCTTTTTTTGAAGTTGGTTAACAATGGAACCAATCTTGAAGTAATACTCTTTCAAACAAAAAATATTTTTTCAAATCGGGCTATAATTTACGGAGTTATATATAAGTATGTCGCAGGGAAATGAGGAAACCAGTGATTTCACGAAATCACTAGGGATATCACGAAATCCCGGTAAACGACGAAAATGCCGTTTCTACCAGAAAAGAAATGCTCATATTTTTGTTTGTAGGTTAAAAAACACAAGTATTCCAACTTCTGTAGGTTAGGTTAGGTTAGAACTGTGACCATAACGCACGAGGCGAGCGAGCGAAGCGAGCGTGCCGCGGTAGCGGCCGCCGAAGTGCAGGCGTTTCGACATTTAACGGGATTTCGTCATATCCCTAGGGATGAAACGTGAAATCCCTGGTTTCCTCATTTCCCTGCGACATATATATACAAGCTATTGCCCGCAGCTTAGCCCGCCGAAGATGTATAAATTGGACCCACCTCGATTGTGTAATGGCACCAGATTATGTAAAATATTTCAGGCCATCACTTTCTCCGGAGGGGCAAAGGGAAAGACATTTTTAGAACCTAGAAGCTCCTCAAGACCGGTAGGCATTAAGCGAATTCTCACTTTATCAGTTCAGGCAATTTCCTTTGCTTTTTTTTTACCTTTAGTAAAAGTTATGGGCAAAGGATTTAAGTAGCCGCTTTACATCTAGGCACTCCTTGCAATTGGCAATATTTTATAGGTATACGCAGAATGCAGTATGTCCCATAATGTTGTTTACCGAGACGTAATGCATTAAATAGTCAAAGCCTTCGCGGGGGATATACGTGTCAAACAAGCATCTAAGTTATGCAGTTTAGATTTTCCATACAACATTTTTTTCCCGTAACTCCCATTTTTCATAATACAACCATAACTAAACTTTATATTTTAGTCATGATTACTAAGGTTGCATGCATACATGCTAGATTGAAAACATCTGATCCTACGCGGTTTAAATTTTTTCACACTAATGTTTTTTTCCCGCTAACTCCCGTTCCCGTGGGAATTTTGCAATATCCTGTTGCAACTCAGCTTTAAATTTACGTCTAGGTTACTACTGTTACGTACTATTTACGTCGTACTAGGTGGGGTTTGACATACCCGTTTGCTCGATTGTTGCGTTATTAAACTGCGTATATTTTTAGTTGGATGTAGTTCACGTCGTACTGCCTCCAGGACACCAGCACCATCGGCTTTAGAGGTGGCAGATCTATTGCGATCGCATCGGAATACTGTAGCGATCATCAATAAACTGATTATCTAGGATATCCGGTGTGAGCCAAGTCTCAATTAGGACCACTACGTCATTGAGTTAGCTAAAATGTTCATATATAAAGTTTGCAACTTTATACGAATCATAAAATTCGAGAACCAACTTCAGATCAATCATAAACTTATCTTCGTAATGTTGGAGGGCGGGAACGTGGCACACACGTATCTTCCTCGGCGGTTAGACCACTACAGCCGCTACCCCGCGGGAGGGGAATAGAGTGTCTATTTCGTAAAACTAGGGATGAGTGCGATGTTTTACTCCAGCGCAGAGCGATGAACGAAAATGTCATGACGGTAAATTCAAATTGTGCCAAAAATATTGTTAATATAACTAAAAATATCTTATTACAATGAAGATTAACTATTTGTTATGTAATATAAAATAACATCGGACATGAACCTTCTCATTAAAAAGTTAAACAATTTTTTCTCATTCAATTGGGAGTTGGGTCAACCCAGAGCAATCAGGAATTTAGGGTATAATTTTTTTTTTAATTTTTTTAAAATAAACTAATTCATAATTTCAGCCCTGTAGGTACCACATAGATTAGACATCAAACTGTATATAAAAAAATGTAATGAATACGTTTATCGATTTCAAAATGGGTTTCTCCAGCCCGACACGATAAAAATGCCTCTGGAGATCTCCCCTATTATGTTTCCACAATTATAAAATATGTATGTCTATTTTTAGTTCAAAAAAAAAAGCAAACACAACCCTATTCCTAATCTCTAATGCCTTGCAACCTGAGGACATTTACTGAAAAAAAAATCCTTCACTGGCGCGGAACATTTCAAAACCCACGCACGACATTTCTATAAGCAATCCACAAAACATGGTCTTGAGTTTAGATCTTTGATGTGTACATAATAATATTTTTAATTTTAACTAATAATTGTTTAAAAGTTGTCTCTGTGTTACGATTAATGGATTACAAAAACTCATATTTATTGTTTACAATGGAATACGCACTAAACGCCGAGAGTAAAACCGCTTCCACCGGCCGTCCGGCCGCCTGTGATTATTATCTGTTTACGCTAATTGTAATGCAAAAATAAGAAACGACCGATCGTGACAAAACAACGATAAGCACTGATGTATTCTTTACAGATCCCAGAATAATATGCAGGTTACTTAAAGTGGTGAGCCCTTGCAAAACGATTAGTGGTGCTCTATATAACAGGTAAACATAATTATTATATTAAAAATCCTATCCTATCCTACGTCCTACGTCCTATGTCCTTTGTACTATATCCTTTATATCCTATATCCTCTATCATAATATCATTTATATCCTATATCCTATCCTATTCCTATCTATACTAATATTATAAAGAGGTAAAGTTTGTGTATTTGTGTGTTTGTGACGTTGTAGGGGGTAATATCTGGATCTACTGAACCGATTTTAAAAATTCTTTCTGCGTTGAATAGTCCATTTATCGGGGAGTATCATAGGCTATATAATATCACGCTTTGATTAATAGGAGTGGAGCAGTAATGATATATGTTTAAAAAAGTGACGCGTTTTTTTCGCCGCACAACGAAGTGGGCACGGGGCAGTTAGTAATATTATAAATGCGAAAGTTTGTGAGGATGTATGGATAGATGGATGTTTGTTACTCTTTCATGCAAAAACTACTAAACGGATGTTGAAGAAATTTGGAATAATGTAGTTTCGTTTTTTTTTTTCAGATTCTACTACGACATTAGTGACGGAGAATGCAAGTTCTACATTTACGGAGGATGTTTAGGTAATAAAAATAACTTTGTGACAAAAGAAGAATTTGACAATATGTGTGCGGGTGTGAAAAAATAATAAATCAATTATTATGTTTCCACAATTTTAAAATATGTATGTCTATTTTTATTTCAAAAGACAACGCAAACACAACCCTATTCCTAATCTCTAATGCCTTGCAACCTGAGGACATTTACTGAAAAAAAAAATCCTTCACTGGCGCGGAACATTTCAAAACCCACGCAGGACAGTTCTAAGCAATCCACAAACTATGGTCCTGAGTTTGGATCTTTGACGTGTCCGTTAAATTAAGGTTTGTAAAGTCACCGCGTCAAAGAGCATGATCCAAAGTAAGTTAGTTACGCGGTATCCTACGTGGGCGACGAATGCGACGCGATCCTGCACGCGGCAAGGTGTCCATGATTACGAGGATCCCTTTTTTTCTCACAACGGTTTTGTCCTAATTTAAATTGTCATAATAAGTTAGGCTTAAATTGTCTTGTAGTCCTTGTCATTATAATAGTTTGCCATAATTGTTTTTTGGTAGTCCCCTTCTTCTCCGAATATCGATCGTCCAAAAATCATAATCCCTAACAAGTTTACTATAATCATCACTTTCCATAATGTTCGCGTATACGAAATTGTATATTACCTTATCGTCTTTACCTATAATACTTGTGTGTCATAAAATGGGGTACTATAATTATTACATATCCTATTTTATCTTGCTATAAAGTCACATGTCCTAAAATAAAATATTAGGGCAAAAGTCAGAAACAGTTGGTTAGGTTAGGTTAGTATGATAACCACAACGCGCACGAGCCGTGCGAGCGAAGCGAGTGTGCCTCGGCAGCGGCCGTCGAGTGCCAGAAACATTTTTTTTATGTATAACTAGAATATAGTATTTATGTTTTCGAAATAATATAGATTGTGATGGTTATAACAAAAAAAATAGATCATGTTATGTTTAGGGATTTAGGTTTTCGGACAAGTGATATTATAAGACATGAATTTAGGGCTAGCTACCATTCGGACACATGATGATTCAGACACAAAATGTAATGACACCTTAGATTATGGATAAAAAAATTATGAGACAAAATAGAGAACCTTGTTTTATAGCATACTATGTTTGTTGGCATAATATCGTTTTCCATAATTCATTTTTACTAATATTGTTTGTCATAATCGTCTTCAGTCATGATATTTATTTGCCATAATAAAAAAATGTTACAACCCAGAGTTAGAGCAATCCGACTAGGATAGGTTAGGTTAGGTTTATTCTTTAAACCACCTAGAAGTAGGAGACCTACTTCTAGGCATTAAAATTATAAATAAATAAAATAAAAATCTTTTATTTCAGACTTACAATGATTAGGTTTTGTAATTTCCACTAAATATGGACATGCATGTAGCATGTCCATATTTAGTGGAAATTAAAAATAAAAATAAAATAAAATCAGTCAGTCAGTCAATTATGTCAGTCAGTCAATTACGTCAGTCAGTCAATTATGGCAACACATTATTAGATTTAAAAAATTATGGTTTAAATGTTATGGCAAATGAGTATTATATGTAACTAACGGCAGGACAAGTAACATTATGCAATTTTACATTATAACATAAAATCTTAGGAATAAAAATAGAGAACCTGATTACGTCGCGTCTCGTCGCAGACTGCTACATAGGACAGAAGTAGTGTACGCCGGTGATTTGATCGTATACGTCGCGTTCGTCGCCCAAGTAGGACACCGCGGTATCTATTTAAAAAAGAGTTACTTAATAATTAAGAGAAAAATAAAATAGTAATGTAGTCTGGTATCACAATTAAATAAAGGAATCCTGACGTTTTGCCAAAAAGATTTTGACAAAATTTTATTACTCAAAGAAGTTTTACCAAACTTTTTCTACGCCAATGTAACATTTGGAATTATTTTAATACACATGTAAGTGTTAAGAGTACTTACACTTAACTATCACTTGTACTACGTATATACTGCGTAGAGGGATTAGATAGAGATAAATAAAAGATGGTATTGCACAGTAGGTATTATATTCCCCTACGTGCGTGTACGGCTCGGTGTTACAAGTGACTGACTGACTGGCTGTACTCAACTAACGTTCTCGGGCCCAAACTACTACATCAGCATAATGCTACGCTACGTACTAGCTACGTGGCTCAATTGATGTACTGAATCAATAGCTATACGCCGAAATTGTTATGGTATAATATTAGATAAATTTTCTTAGTATCAACATTTCGGTTCGAGTAAGATTTTTATTTTAATTTTAAATACCTGTACTATAAATTAATTCTACCTCAAAAAGATCGCTTGGTCGGACTAAATTCGGAGGGCGGAGGACCCTGCTCTGTGGCGTTTGTTGGGAGAGGCATTTTGTCCAGCTGTGGACTGCGATAGGCTAATTATTGGTTTATTGATTAATACCATGTATTCTTAATCCATCGTTACATGGATAATACTCTATACTAATATTATAAAGAGGTAAAATTTATGTGTTTGTAAGTTTGTGACGTTGTAGGGGGTAATCCCTGGATCTACAGAACCGATTTTTAAAATTCTATTTGTGTTAAATAGACCACTTATCGGGAAGTGCCATAGGCTATATACTATCACGCTATGACTAAAAGAGAGGAGCAGTAATGAAATATGTTTAAAAAAGGGAAGCGTTTTTTTCGCCGCCCAACGAAGTGGGCACGGGTTAGCTAGTCTATACTAATATTATAAAGAGGTAAAGTTTGTGTGTTTGTGTGTTTGTGTGTTTGTGACGTTGTAGGGGGTAATCTCTGGATCTACTGAACCGATTTCAAAAATTCTTTCTGTGTTGAATAGTCCATTTATCGGGGAGTGTCATAGGCTATGTAGCATCACGCTATGACTAATAGGAGTGGAGCAGTAATGAAATATGTTTATAAAAGGGACGCTTAAAAACGTTTATTTTGCTTCTGCTGCTTAAACGTATGGAGATATACTGAAATGATGTATTAGAGAATTGTACCTTTAAAAAAGTTTTACAATTAAGTCAGCGATAGCATATATCTATCTTCTAAGGTTGACTTACTACGACCTTTTTTATAATAATTAAATTTGATTTAAAGAAATGCATTGTTTGTAAAGGTATTTTGTGTATATGGTATTAACCCTTATCAAAGTAAATACGTTAATCATTATACTTATTTAATTTTAAACAATATTGTCCTTTACAGCGATGAGATCCGATTGTTAGTTTGAAATATATCTCAGTTTTAAAATAATGCGCGAATAACGTAAAATATCTGTCTAACGCGATGTTAGTAGGTATAGATGAATTTTCTTAATATCAACATTTAATTTTTGGTTGGAGTAAGATTTTTATTTTAATTTTAAATACCTGTACTATAAATTAATTCTACCTCAAAAAGATCGCTTGGTCGGACTAAATTCGAAGGGCGGAGGACCCTGTTCTGTGGCGTTTGTTGGAAGAGGCATTTTGTCCAGCAGTGGACTGCGATAGGCTAATTGGTTTATTGATTAATACCATGTACCTATTCTTAATCCATCGTTACATGGATAATCATTATCATAACAGCCCATTAATGTCCTTTTGCAGGGACGGGCCTCCTCCCGTGACGGAGGGTTACTTGGCCTACTAATACAGACGGATTGGTTTAGGGTTTAATTTCAAGTTTTCCTTCTTTTTATTTTGTAAATATAGTAGTTACGGTTATTCCCTTAGTCGGTTTTTACGACACCCATGGGATGAGATGGGGTGGTGACATATTGTATTCTTACTCCGTCACCACACGGATAGAATGAATGGATAATACTCTATACTAATATTATAAAAAGGTAACGTTTGTGTGTATGTAAGTTTGTGACGTTATAGGGGTTAATCTCTGGAACTACAGAACCAATTTTTAAAATTCTTTTTGTGTTAAATAGGCCATTTATCGGGGAGTGCCATAGGCTATATAGTATCACGCTATGACTAATAAGAGAGGAGCAGTAATGAAATATGTTTAAAAAAAGGACGGGTTTTTTTTTGCTGCTCAACGAAGTGGGCACGGGTCAGCTAGTTTATTATAAAGAGGTAAAGTTTGTGTCTTTGTGTGATTGTGTGTTTGTGACGTTGTAGGGGGTAATCTCTGGATCTACTGAAACGATTTTAAAAATTCTTTCTGTGTTAGATAGTCCATTTATCGAGGAGTGTCATAGGCTATATAATACACGCTATGACTGATAGGAGTGGAGCAGTAATGAAATATGTTTAAAAAACGGACGCATTTTTTTCGCCGCCCAACGAAGTGGGCACGGGTCAGCTAGTTTATTATATTTACATTTAAATTACTAGCTACTGTACCGTAACATTAGCACACTACTGTTTGCAGTTACATCAAGAGAGCACAGTGCCCTGGCTAAGCCGAAAAGACCAACCACCTGGTCGTCTTCTCATTCAACTCCTATGTTCATCTTGTCAGACAGAGTTGGCGTGGGGTCACCATTGTATTCTTGGTCACCACACCGACTCTCTTAAGGCTAAGCACTGTATTTGTCTATACTTAATATTATAAAGAGGTAATGTTTGTGTGTTTGTATGTTTGTGTGTTGCCAAAAGATCTTCATACCTGTACTCACGCCTTTCTACGTCGAGACCACCTTAGAAGATCACTGGAGCCTCCCTACGTCGGGCCTTACCAAATCAAGAACAGATACTCAAAATACTTCACACTAGATATCAGAGGCAAGCCCGTCAACGTCTCTATTGACAGACTGAAACCGGCCTACATGTTACGCGACGAGAGTTTGACAGAAGGGGCATCACTTCCCACACCTCCTGTCCCAACTGCAACCGCTACCACCAGCAAACACGTAGATCATGAAAAAAAAACGAAGAGTGGTCGAAGAGTAAAGTTCCCTAATTTCTATCGCCCGTAGCAACAGGCTAGCAGGGGGGAATATGTGGCGACTTACACTAGTGCCACCAACCAAGAAAAATCGCTCCGCTCAAGAAAGTAGGACCACACCCGAACACCCGTATATCATACGATGTTCGAGAGCAACGACCGTAGGCTTACACGTGCCGCTACGCACGACGGCGACGCATGATATTTGTTCCTAGCGGACGAGAAATGTCCTTGACGCGGCGCCCGCGCACGGCAGTCGACGACGGGCCTCCACACACCGCTTTCAACCTGCTTAGAGCTTGTACGCGTCGCGCTATACTATATTGTAAAATTTGCTAAGTCATTATTATCTTGTATATTTCATTTGCTTAATCATAATTATATATCATTTTAAATCTTAATAATATTCTTCATTCTTCGCTTACTGTCGTACTTCTTTCATCCTAATTACCTTCATACTTCATAAAGTAAACTCAGTGCTTTCGTGCGGGTTCGATACCCGTTCGATGTTAGTGGTAGGCTAGCTAGCCTAAACCCTACAAGTTACTACGACAGTTCTGAGCAATATATGCAGAGATTTTGTTTGTAGAGGATGCTATGAAAATAAAAATAATTTTAAGACACAAGGAATGTGAAGAAATGTTTAATAATTAAAATATAATTTAATTGTCATGTCTCTACAACAATAAACATGAAAATGCTAATATTCTGTACCCTTTGACAGGACGCTATCTTGTCCCAAACTAAGCTGAGCTTGACAATAAAGAAATTATAACAAGTGCAATTTATTCATTAACTTAATAAATACAAAAACCTTGCTAACTTTTTGAACGGCGCGGTGGTCGTAGTAACAGCTGCAGTGCACGAGGTCGCGGTTATGATTCCCACGCATGACAATTCTTCGTGCGATCCACTAATTATTGTCCTGAAAATTACTGAAACTATTTTGATGAAATTTCTATGTGACTCATGTGGATATAGTATTAGGATTAGGAAACCATCGGCTTATAATTGACGGAGTTATGAAGTAACAAATAATAAAAAAAAACACATTATGAGCCTACTCCTTTTTTTGAGTCGGTTTAAAAAACACCCGCTCCCCGCCATGTAGTACCAAAACTGACTCGTCATGACTTTGCAGTCATAAACAAACACACAAAGATTGGCATTGAGTATTAATCAAACTTGTGATTACTACATACACAAATAGGCGACCTATCTAACATAATCATAACTGCTGCGCACAAGTCTAGGGTTCTATAACCGCTCAATGCAAATCTTTGTGTTCATGAAGATGTATGTATGTGTTACAGGTAATGCTAGAAAGTAGAGTAAATCTAGGTTTACCCGGGTTAACTTAGTATTACCCAAGCTTCTTGGGAAATAAGAAAAACTCAATTTTAATTCGGGGTTTACCTATGCTTACCTGATCTACCCAACTCTGGCTGGAGCATCTGGAGCATCTGGTATTTGAGCAAGATAAACTGCTGTGTCATTTTGAATTGTAAAATAATAAAAGTGTAGACTTTTTTTTATTAATCATGGTTGTGGAGTCTAGATAGTGTTGTAAGAACGTGAGATGAATATTATACTTAAATAACTATTACTATAACGATATAAAAAAATTTAAAAAAATTAAAGTTCGTCAATTGCAAACAATAAAATTATGTTTTTCTTTTGTAAGTAAAGACAATTACTTCACTGAGGACTGAGCGCTATGTCGCGTGGACCTTTACAGACATATTATTATTTTTCATATTTATTATTTCAGACATAAAATGAACGGACTCAAAGAACATCTAGGCATATGACAATAATTTTGTGGAATACACAAATAATTACATTGAGTGGAATTCGATCCCGCGACCTTGTGCAAGGCAGCTGTGTACAGAGACGCTTTTCCACAGAGGTAGTTAAATACATTTAACTTATTTTGTTTATTCAGTTTTTAATTTACATGTATATTTAGAATATAAGTAAACATTACATATAAACCACTATACAGAGATATTCACAGAAGACAAACAATATGCCTCAGTGGCGTAACAGTCGAAGTAGCTGCTGATGTGCACGAGGTCTTGGTCTCGAATCCCACGCAGGACAATTTCTTTATACGATCCGGGTGAATTAGTGATTTCCGAATTACTAAACCCAAAATAACGTTACCACGAAAACCTGCAATCACGAATAACGTTACCACGAAAACCTGCAATCACGAATTTTCATTTTGACATCTTTTCACACATTGTCGAAAGATTAGGTTAGGTTAGAACGATGACAATGCGAAGCAGCCAGAATGAAAATTCGTTATTGCAGGTTTTCGTGGTAACGTTATTCGTGATTGCATGTTTTCGTGGTAACGTTATTCTGGGTTTAGTAATTCGGAAATCAGTATGAGAGTCATACGATCCACAAACTATCGTCCTGAGTTTCAATGTTTTTTGGGTATGTTAAATTGATGTTTGATAATTTAAACTCTTTCATATTCATCATTCCCCTGCCCTTATCCCAATTTTGTTTTTTTTTTTTGGGTCGGCGCAGCATGTCCTTTTCCACATGCTGATAAAAGTTGTCCTCTGGAAAATCTGGAAAATGATCGGTGTTATAACACCTGGTAGGAGAATGGGTAGCATATTGCTAGCAGAGAACTATGGGGAATATTTTGAATATTATAATTTTACACTTTATTGATTTTTTAATCTTTGCTGGTTTTTTATATACACACATCAAAAAAGTCTAAGCAACATGCATGATATTACAAATTTACCATTTATATTAATTAATTTCTAAGTATTTACTCACTCAAAGTGTATAGGTAAGTAAACTTCAAGTGTATAGGTAAAAAAAATTCGATTATGTTTTGTTTTTTTTCATAAAATTCAAATGACTGCGAATTTGTTTGAATTTGAGTGCATGTTAATTGCTACGTTTTAGTCTTGATTTTATAATTTTACCAACCATTTAAATACAGTTGGCGACAAAATTGAATTGTTAGATATTCTTTACGTCATGGAGCGACGTCATTTGACGGCAGATGAAATGCAAAGAGCTGTAGGGATGTTGCAAGCGGGAAGTAATCAATCTCAGGTATCTCGACATTTTGGTATTCATAGAAGTGTTATTTGTCGTCTTTGGCAGCGCTACAATAATACAGGGGAACCCGCTGAACAGCATCCAGGCCGTAAAAGGAGTACAACCACTCGGCAAGACCGGTACATACAACTGACTGCAAGACGCCAGCCGATGTTAACCGCTCGAGAGATAAGTTTGAGGCTACAAAATTCAAGTGGTGTTGATGTAAGTCCCCAAACTGTGCGAAATCGACTGCATGAGTACGGCCTACGAGCTCGACGCCCTATCAGGTGCCCACCGATACGTCACGGGAATCGCGCTCGTCGAAATGAATGGTGTAGAGAACGCATAACATGGACCCAGGAACAATGGGATAAAATTATGTTTTCCGATGAGTCGCGATTCGGGTTTAGGCCTGATACAAGAAGGGTGCGAGTGTACCGTCGACCCGGAAATACTGAAAGACTCAGGTGCGTTCAGGAAGTTCATCCATACAGCGGCTCAACAGTTATGGTATGGGCGGGTATTATGAAGAACAGGCGAACTGAGCTCGTTTTTGTAAATGGAAACATGAACGCTGAAAATTACGTTGAGGATATTCTCAGACCTTATGTCCATCCATTTGCACAAACCTTTGGCTCCGATTTTACGTTAATGCATGACAATGCGCGTTCACATACAGCTCGGCGAACCAGTGAATACTTGGCAACGGAGAACATCCAGGTATTGCCCTGGCCTGCACAATCGCCAGACCTCAACCCCATCGAGCACGCATGGGACATGCTCCAGAGACGTGTTTTGAAGGACTTGGACGGAGTGACAACAACCCAACAGCTGAAGGATTTGCTACAATTCCATTGGGAGCGAATACCGCAAGATGACATAAACAGTCTCATTAATTCAATGAATAATCGTTGCCGACAAGTTCTGAATAGCAGAGGAGGCCATACTTTGTATTAAATTGTCCTATTCTTTCACAATAAATTCATTTTCTTAAGAAATTTCAATTTGTAAAAAAAAAGGTTAGTTTCTTATGTACCTGTATATTCTAATATTGTTAATTTCTGTTATTAAAAGAACTTATAAAGAAAACAGCTGTTATTTTTACATCATAGAACCCTAAAAATATTATTTTAAAAATAAAATACAACGTTATAATTAAAATAAATGGTAAAATAAATTAATATAAATGGTAAATTTGTAATATCATGCATGTTGCTTAGACTTTTTTGATGTGTGTATTTTAATAAATTGTGGGTAAATGAATAAATAAGCAGCTAAAATTTTCATTAGTTGTGCAATGAAAGAACTCTTAGGGAGCAAATAAACTTAACATTTCTAACATAAAAAAGTTAGTTTTTGCTTTATTTACAAGTTAGGGCTTAAATTGCTTGCAGCTATAGCTACCACAATAAGGCAACGTTACTTTATAGATAATATAATTCTACAGAGCCATATAGAGCTAAGACATTATTGTTCAATACATAAAAAAAAAATCTCACTTTCATAAATTTGTCGTCACTTATAACCACTTGAGTATTAGCACAGCCGTGAGTAATACGTGAAATTATGCAATTCAATTGATCTTGTGAAAGAGTGAGAGTTATCACGGGAGAATTAGTATCTGACAACTTTTCCCAGTACATCCACTTGGAGGGACAACAATGTTTCCACTAAACAAAAAGATGGCCATACTTCACGCCTTCTTGTAATAAAATAAAACGTTAGAACGTTTTATATTGTAAACGTATCTGACTTGGTTTTTATTTTAATTAAAGTCTTATTTTTTTAAGTTATTTTTACCACTTAGTAGATTGTTGTTGTTGTACAAAATTAATTGTGCAATGTATATTTTATTTTAATGAGTTTGTAAAACAACTATTTAATTAGTCTTAGTAGTCGTACAGTTCTTACCTAAAAAGAATCGAACATTTGTTATAGATACATATAATTTTATTAACATGGTAGAGAAAGCACTGATTACTTTAACTAATTGTTATTACTAAAAAGACGAAGCCAAGTAGGAATATATTTTATTAAAGGTTATAGCTTGTTAAAGACTGATTTAATAATTTAATACCTCCTTAACCTATTAAAGATGATATTTACTATCTGAGCGAGAATCATGTTAAATTTTTAACATTTTAAAATTAAATGGAAAAGACTTCAAAATTTGAAGTCATTATAAAAATAGTAAATAATGTTACACAATAAACGTGTTTTACTATTTTGTACGCTTGTTTGTTTCATTTTTCCATATAAAAATCAGGTTCATGGCCACAAAACTACATAAATTACTGGTACAACTAGTTTCTAAGTAGCTTGTAAAGTAGTGCAGTGCAAGTGCTAAAAGTAGATAAATGAAATTATTTTCCCATATTTCGAGGTTTCATGATTTACAAATTACACTCATATGTATGACTAAAGATGTGTATTTCTTTTATTTTCATTATTTAAAAACTAAGTCAGAACTTTGTAAACTAGTACAAGTGGTTACTTGTAACAGTTTACTTGTTTGGATACTTTGATCAAAACAAGCTAAACAAATGCAAGTACAGCTATTTTCTAAAATATAAAGAAATATAAAAATATATTTAGTCCGGTTTTTTCCTTTCATTTCCAGGTATAACCTATCAAAATTTCAGTAATTTCTGTAGAACTTTGACAAAGTTATAAGCTTTTGAACCTTTGAATTGCTCTCCTGTAAACTTGTGTTTTTGCACTTATACTAGTCTACGTAGGACCCGTCGATATGGTCTAGCATTGTTGGTAGAAATTTCACAATACACAGGAAGTCACAAAAAGGTAATCGAACCTGTTTAAAACGCAAAGTACTGCTACCTGCTTGTGTAATATAACCGTCGTCGAGATGACGCGATGCTAATTCTCGGTAATCTATCGTCGTGTCGCATACAACGTTGTTCTCGCCGGAAATATGACATATGGCCGTTGTAAATTAACTAATAAAAGCTAGCTGCTAAAGCTAGCTAACTTTCCTAGGACTATAGCTAATACTTATTATTACTTTTAGTGAAAGCGTAAATTAGTGGCTTGTGGTCTGTAAAAATTGTTAGTGGCCGACCTTCATACGTATTCCTGAAGTGTTTTATTGCCAAATATATAGCCAATAATTCCCTATCGTACGTGCTATATTTTTGCTGGGCCTCTGACAATTTTTTTAGAGAAATAGCCTAATGGTCTCCAACTATTACTTAGAACTGCGCCTACGCCGGTATTAGATGCGTCGGTCATCAGAGATAAGGGCGCGTCTTGGAGCGGATGAAACAATGTAACAGCTTCCTGTAGGCTACATTGTTCAAAAGCTATGTTCGCCTCCTCTGTCCATACGATTTTCGTCTTATCTTTCTTCTTGGCGCTATGAAGATATTATCTATTTAAAATGGATTGACAAGAAATAGCGTTAGGTAAATGTGACTAGAAGTTGACCATACCTAAAAACCGTCTCAGCTGCTCCACATTTTCCGGCTTGGGAAAATCTTGAATTGCCTGGACTTTCTCACCGAGAGGTCGAATTCCCTGTTTAGACACCTCGTAGCCTAGGAAATCTAATTTATCTACACCGAATACACACTTACTAACATTTATTGTTATACCAAAGTCATTTAATCTCAAGAAAACGGTATTCAAACGCTCTTTCAGGGATTCCTGGTCCTCTGCCATGACAATTAAATCATCAATAAAGCAATATACAAAGTCAAGACCATTTAGCACGACTGTATCCATAAATCTTTGGAATGTTTGAGCCGCGTTTCTCAACCCGAAGGTCATACGTGGGAACTCAAACAGGCCAAAGGGCGTTATGATGGCCGTTTTCTCGATATCCTCGGGTGCAACGGGAATAAAGTGAAAAGCTTTATTAAGGTCTACTTAGTCTCGCAAACACATTCTTACCTGCTATTAAATATGTAAAATCCTTCAAAGGTGGTATAGGGTAACGGTCGGGCTTGGTAATTGCATTTAGCCGCCTATAATCCCCGCAAGGACGAATCTCACCGTTCTTTTTCGGTACAACATGTAAGGGGCTGGCCCACGCACTTTTCGATGGCCTACAAATACCAAGTTCGATCATTACCTTGAACTCCTCTTTAGCCCTAGCATATCTATACGGTGGCAACAGTCTAGCCTTAGCGTAAACCGGTGCTCCTGAAGTCTCAATGTAATGCAATACATTATGTTTTGGCGGTTCACTATAACACACAGGTTTGGTTAAATTAGGGTAATTACGCAGTAAATCACGCCAGGAATTATTATTATCTAATGTCCTAATTGCCGTTGAACTATCACTAATAACTATCGATGCTAAGACATTAAGGTTAGTTACCTGATCTATTAATTTTCGTCCATTTAAATATACAACAAGTTTGTGAAACTTAAGAAAATCGGCACCTAATATAGGTTGCCTGACGTCCACAACAATAAATGTCCACCGGAACTGGCGTCATAACTTAAAATTTAGGGTTAACATACGCGTGCCATATGTTTCAATTATCGTACCATTTGCAGCGTATACTTAGGTTATAATTTTCACTTATTTCACTTCTTTTAATTTTTACCACACTTTTAGGTAGCACTGATATGTTCGCGCCTGTGTCCACTAAGAAATTATAACCACTTTTGCTGTCGGTTATACTAAGGCGGTGATTCTCAAACTTGGTGTAGTCGTCCGCCGTAGACTGCCCCAATTTCAGTTTTCCGCTTTATTTTTTTTGTCCCAATTACATGGGCTAATACACTTCGCGGCCTTGTTGCCATATCGAAAGTGATAAAAACATAACCAATCCGGGTTATTACAGCTTCGGCTGTCCCTTGATTTACTTCTTTCACGCTGTTCACGCTGTGAAGAAGTATTCCTAGTATTCCGCTGCCTATACTGCTGGTCCGCTCTACTCCTACGGCTCACTACCTGGGTTAGCTTAGCAACCTGTGATGCCATTCCCGCTTGCCAAGAGGAGCTAGCACTGCATATCTCAGCCACGTCGATAGGTCGCGTCGTCTCCATTATCTTGTCCCCTACGACAGCTAGGAGTTGTATATTATGTAATTATATATTGGGAGCGAACAGTGAAACCACAGTTAAGCACGGTAATTATTTTATTACTGAAGTACCTACACATTACTTCACAATTCTTTATATATAAATACCCTACACCTCCACCTTTAAATCTAAAGATAATAATTAATAGTTCTAATTCTTATCAATAAAAGAAAAACATTTTGTTTAACACAAAAAATGTGTTACTTTACAAAAACATAAATATCTACTAATTACTAATAGGTAGGTATACTCTCAAAGACAGCAACTTATTATACAAAGCTATATTAGGTAGGTATACATAGCATTAAATACCTTTACAAACAGTTATTAGTGTGTAATACTTGTAGGTACAAGATAACCGGTTTCATCTGTAATACTTATTTTTAAATAAACAAACAATCTACTTATCTAAACAATATTATTTAGCTATAAGTTATTTATCATTTGGGATATTTTCCTTTAAATATACATTTCCTTTTAACTTGCATGCCATCATCTCGTTTAGTAATTAGGGCTGGCTCCGTATTAGTATTTTGTTGTATCTCGGCTGATCTACTTTGATCCTCCACCCCCTGATCAAGGCCACAAGATGAAGTATTTTCAGATTGAGTATTCCCATTAGGCTCAATGCAGTTATCGTTAGGTATTGCAACATTATTTTCATTTGGTAAAGAATGACGAGAGAAACGTGTTTTACTAGGTAACAATTGATCAATATGACGCTTCCATTCAAGACCATTTGATGTACGTACTTTGTAGGTTAAGGGGGCGTCCCTAGATACTACGACCGCCGGTGCCCACTTGTCGAGATTATTCCTATAATCACGGGCTAATACCTCGTCACCCGGTTCAACATGACGCTCCGCGCCGGGCCGTGAGCGCCCTGCTCGCTCCATGGAGACTTCTACGTTTCTCTCAGCAGAAGGCTTGAGAGCATCTAAACGACCTCGTAATCGCCTACCAAACATGGCTACTGCTGGTGCTATTCCAGTTGTAGCGTGTTCGCAGTTTCTATATTGAAACAAAAATTTACAAACGGCCGTATCTATCTCAATGCCTTCGTGTAAGGCCTTTTTCATAGAACGTTTAACCAACTTAACCGCATTTTCCGCGGCACCATTACCAGCAGGTCGATACGGACTAGTAATAGTGTGATTGATTAAATTTTTGTTTAAATAATCTGTGAATTCTATTGAATTAAATGGAGGTCCTCCATCACTCACAATGTGTGATGGAATACCAAACCGGGCAAATAATTCTCTAAGTTTTAATATAGTTGTGCTAGCATTAGTACTACTCATCTTTTGTACTTCTATCCATTTGCTATGTGCGTCAATCGTAATTAAATAATATTTCCCTTGAAATATAGCAAAGTCAATATTTAAACGTTGCCAAGGTCTCGTGGGAAAGACCCACGGATGCAACTGAGCGCGTGGAGGAGCGTCCCGCTGCTGAAGGCACGCGCCGCACTCACGGCACAAAGCTTCGATCGCTGTATCAAGCTGAGGCCAATAAACATAACTACGCGATATATTTTTCATTTTAACGACACCTAAATGTCCTGAATGCAATTCGTTTAGCACGCGTTCTCTTAACACTTTAGGAATAACAACCCTGTGATTGTATAATAAACAACCTTTTTCTATAGTAAGACACTCCTTTCGATAAAAATACGGTTTCTCTTCGTCTTGTACGACTACCGCAGGCCACCCGTTTTGTACATAGTAACAAATTTTCTTTAATATTTGATCCTCTTGTGTTTTGATCGCGATCTCTTTTGAACTTATAGGAAAAGAGTCTTCCACATAATTGATATACGTTACGGATTCCAGCCCTGATTCACTTTTACGTACGTACGGCAGTGGCAGTCGAGACAAAGCGTCAACGTTTCCGTTATCTTTAGATTTAACAAACTCGACTGTATAGTCGTAAGCAGCTAGTCTAGTAGCGTATCTTTGTAAGCGACTCGCTGCAGTCTGAGGTAAACCACTCTTGGACCCAAAAATAAATGTTAAAGGCCTGTGATCCGTTTTAATAATAAAATGGCGGCCATACAAATACTGGTGGTGTTTTATAACTCCACTTATTATTGCTAAAGCCTCTTTGTCTAACTGACTATAAGACCGTTCAGCTGAGTTTAACGTTCGCGATGCAAAACATATGGGACGTTCGTCACCATTAGGATATCTGTGTGACAACACGCTGCCAATGCCGTACGAACTACTATCTACCGATAACACTAATGGTAGCTCTTGGTCATAATGCACTAATACATTGCTTCCTGATATTGCCTTTTTAACCTCTTGAAAACTCCTATCACAAGCCTCGGACCAAACCCACGTAGAATTTTTACGTAACAAAGCATGTAACGGATACAAAATGGTACTTAAATTCGAAATAAACTTTGCATAATAATTAATCATACCTAAAAACGATTTAAGTTGTGTTACGTCAGCCGGTTGAGGGGCGTCTACTATGGCTCTAATTTTGCTAGTGTCTGGGTGAAGACCTTGCTTATCAATAACAAAGCCAACGTAGGTAATACTGTCTTGCATAAATACACATTTATCTAACTTAATTCTTAGGCCTACATCATGTAAACGGCTTAATAACGCCCTTAAATTATTTATATGCTCTTCACGTGTTTTTCCCGTACATGCTATGTCATCGAGAAACACGGTCACACCCTTCAAGCCCTTTACAGTTTCATCCATAAATTTTTGAAATTTTTCAGGAATACAAGTAAGTCCAAATGGTGTACGATTATAAACATACGTGCCAATATGCGTTGATATGGCGGTACATGCCTGAGAATTCTTATCTAAATACAATTGTTGATAAGCGTTAGTAAGATCAATTTTAGAATACTGTTTCCCTCCACTTAAAGCAGCAAAAAGTTCCTCAATCCGAGGCAGAGGGTACGGTTCCCGCATGAGTTTAGGGTTAATGGTGACTTTGTAGTCACCGCATATACGGATTTCACCATTTTTCTTTATGACTGGTACTATTGGTGTACCATAATCAGAGTAATTAACTTTACGTATAGTGCCCTCGGCCTCGAGTCGTTCTAACTCCCGTTCAACAGGCTTACGCAACGCTAAGGGCAATGACCTTGCTTTAATAAATACGGGATGTTTATCAATTAAATTTAAAGACATAGTTTTAGTACATGTACCTAATCCCGTGGCAAAAACACTTGGAAATTCGCGTCGTAACATCTCCACAATAGTGTTACTATCATCACTCATATTCAATATAAAATCATTTATCTTAATTGTATTTATTTTTAATTTAGTAAGCCAAGACCGACCCATCAATGGCGGACCACCGTTTTTTATAATAAATAACTTTAGGTTTTTTGCTGTATATTCTCCTAGGACTACATTAACATAAATAAACCCTACAGGCTCAATTATTGTGCCGACATAAGAATACAAAGTCATATCGTTACGTATTATTGACACGGTAGAAAAATATTTTGTATAATAATGTAAACTGATAACAGATAACTTACTTCCAGTGTCCACTTCAAAATTTACCTTGTGATCGTTCACTAATGCCGTCACTGTATATGGTTTACTATTAACACCACTGACATTCAGATTATGAAAATCACACTCCGATTCGTTATCACTATTTCCGATATAATTATTTACACGCTTTGGTCCACTCTTCTGTTTACAAACTGTCTTAATATGACCCTTTTTACCGCACGTGTCACACGAATAATTTTTAAAACGACAATTTTCTGGCCTATGCTCTCTGCCGCAACGCCAACAAGCACGCCATACGCTTGAAGACATCGCCATCTCACGAGACGAGTCGTTTGTAGTCGAACGTTCGTTAGCACGGAACGGCGGCGGTCGAGCCGCACGCCTTGCCGCATAAACTCCATGTATCGGTTCGCCCGCCCGCGTCGTCGTACTCGATGCTGCAGCGTCCGACACGCTTCTACCAGTGTTTGCACCGCTAGTCTGTGCATGTCGTTCTGCGGCTTCCAGCGCCAATGCTAATTCTACTGCCCTTTTGTATGTAATTCTTGGTTCCGCAAATAAACGAGATCTCATTTCATCGTTTGCCAGGCCCGATACAAATTGATCACGCAAATTTTCTTCGAGCGTCGTATGGAAGCTACACGTGCTGGCTAGGTGTTTTAATGCTTGTAAATAATCGGTCAACGGTTCTCCCACATTCTGTCGCCGTTGCCGAAAGACATGACGTTCTGCTATCTCTGACCGCTTTGGTTCTAAATGGTCACCAACAATTTTGACCAACTCGCCAAAGCTTTTGTCTTCGGGATTGCTAGGAGCGCATAAATCACACATCAAATCATATGTCGCTGCTCCCACAACAGTCACTAACGTTGCCACATGCAATTCGTCCTTTATTTCGTTCAAGGTTATAAACTGTTCCACGCGTCGTATGTACGCCAACCACTTTTTACTCGATAGGTCGAACTGTTCTATTTTCCCAATAGGCATTTTAATAAATACTTATACACTTCTTCTAAATAAACTATTTAAACTAAAACTCGTCGCCAGTTGTATATTATGTAATTATATATTGGGAGCGAACAGTGAAACCACAGTTAAGCACGGTAATTATTTTATTACTGAAGTACCTACACATTACTTCACAATTCTTTATATATAAATACCCTACACTAGGCTCTCCAAATCCTTAACTTCGGTAACCGCTAAAACAGCTCGTACAGAAGATGGTAGATGGCCTGACCACATGATTTTGAGGGTCTCCTCAGGGATCTTATTACGGGCTAAGTCTCTCATGCGCGTAATAATTGGGAAGGCTTCTGGCTACCGAGCTGCATTTCGCTTAAGAGCTTTTGAAATTGTCGGGCTTCACTCTCTTCGAACACTTGCAAGAGCCGCTCGTTCAAACTAGCATACTTGTTTTCCGCTGGTGGGTCCAGTAACAAGTCGCTAACTTGCTCAATAGCATTCTTGCTCAACTTGATGATGACTAAATTCTGCTTCGCTGCATCACTGAGTTTTTGCAAAAATACCGTGGCCTTGAACTGTACGAACCAAAGACGTGGTTTATCTACCCAAAACTAAGGAATTCTCGACGAAACCGTCACTGAGGCTAGAGTGACGTCTCCACTATTGGCCTCAATTTCCTTGTGTCTATGGCCTGCGAAGGAACGGGCGCCGCTTGCGCAGGATACATCTCTCTACGAAAATGAGTCGCGACAACCGCACACGAACCGTAGCTAATCCCTCCGAATACGGACTAAACTAAACTATATCCTCTAGACACCGAAGTCTCTTTTAAAATCACTTGCGACTACGTCCGAATGTACTAAATAAAGCATCAAATTATTATTGCTGCAAAGACCGAGACCTTTCAAGCTAAATAAAATATAAACTAAGAATTTTCAGAATTTTCACTAAAACAAATGTTTTTTAGTATTTTTTAACAAAGATATCGAACATATTTGTGTTTAGGTATCTTTCGTTCTATAAATAGGACTTCCGGTCGTTACGGCCAAAGGAAGTTAGTTGTAAAAATCAAACAAATAGTTTAATTTGTTCACATAAATTTAATTAAAGGACACAAATTAATAAATATATGCTTAAAAACTAATGGTGCTAGCATTTAGCCATGGGAAGTAAAAGTTGTGCAAATTATCTGCCACGTTTTCGACACTGCTCCTCTTCTTCTTCACCACCAGAATCAGGTCTCAAAGTTGTATACATTTTTTAAGAATCAATAACTCAGAAAACTCCATTTTAAACTCTCCTAACTCCGACCTCGACGACCAGCTGTAGTCCTGCCTACGCCACTAGAACCAGCTCGAACCTCTGGCGAGTTGGTATCATCATCGCTGTCACTCGAGTCTTCATCTTCCGATGATTGAGCTGCGCCACTCCTATCATTGGTAGTTATTAAACGCCCAACAAAATCTTCATAGTCACCCGAGTCTTCAAACTCGGAGTTATTTAAAATATCTGCGATTTCAGTGACTTGTAACGCTGAAATTAATAAATACCTACTATTTGTATTAACGCTGACAGTACTATAAATACGATCAATTCCATGTACCTAAATTATGAAGTTCGACCGAAACGACTATTTACAGGTTTAAATAATTTACGACTGTATAATTCCTTAATTATTTTGAATTAAATGAATTCCATAGAATGTTTATCAACCAACATTTCTATGCAAAAACTAAACTAAAACAAGAAAAATTATCAAAGATAAATCAAATTTTACTTACCTCGTCGACCACGTGCCTCCATTGTTGTAAACTCGGGAGCGCGCGTCACATGAATGGCTGCCGCTCGAAATGAAATTTCTTTTGAAATCCAAGGACAAACTATCGCCATTGCTTTATTTTAATTGGTTAAAAGAATTCACATGACCAAAACTTATTTAGAGGGAAAATACAAACACTCGGGAATTGATGCTATAAAAAGGTTGACCGGTCGTACTTGAAGCACAAAATTTTGAAACGTTAGGCCTTTACAGCAAGATGTATTTAATACTATTTATAGCACTCGAGGTGTCTAGAGGATACTAATAATGTTCACAGGGGTCACCACTGTAAGTGTTAAGAGTACTTACACTTAACTATCACATGTACTACGTATATACTGCGTAGAGGGATTAGATAGAGATAAATAAAAGATAGTATTGCACAGTAGGTATTATATTCCCCTACGTGCGTCTACTGCTCGGTGTTACAAGTGACTGACTGACTGGCTGTACTCAACTAACGTTCTCGGGCCCAAACTACTACATCAGCATAATGTGTCCCTACGCACATATTTTCGTTTGGACAAATTTTTACTTGGCAGAGTATTACTAAGGAAAATGACATTAAGTCATTTGGTCTTTTATCAAGTGATTTATATTAGCAAACAATCTTTAGACAAATAACGTTTAGTCAAATGATTTGCTTAGACATAAAATGTTAAGATAAAAGTAAAAATGCTTAATAACAATGAATAAACTACAAAAACAGTTGGTTAGGTTAGGTTAGTATGGTGACCATTGCAACGGACCCGAGGTGGAGGCGCGAGCGGGTGTCTTCGCGCGCGCCTCTGAGACGATGCACGGGGTAGTCGAACACCTCACTACCCCGTGCTAGTGAGGAGGCCCGGACGGACCGGGCCAGCACTAGTGGGGAGCTGCAAAAGAATTGGGATTCCCGCGGCCCCGCGCGCACGTGTGAGGAGACACCGATGTTGTTTTAGCCGGTAAGAGTCCGGCACACCCCTCCGCCTTTCCCCAGGTGGAGGTAGTCCATGAGGATTTCCCCCCGAAAAAAAAAAAGTATGGTGACCATGACATGCACATGGCAGTGGCCGGCAAGTAATGGAAAATTTTTTTTTAAATGAAACTAGATTGACAAGACAAATTATTTGGCTTATTTTAATACTAACTGAAACATTTGACTAAATAAAAATTATTCACAAGTACAAGTTGGCAAACGACTCGTTGTTGAAACATTTACTTGGGAAACATTAGGTTTGGATGACAATGGAGTTTATTTGCCAAGTAATAGTTTGGCTAATGAAATTATGCCAAACACTAGCTGACCCGACAGACTTCGTTCTGTCAAAAAGATTTGTAATGTGGCAGTTTTTGTGCCTACGTATTTTAAAAAATTCTCCTGAACAGAACCGTCACCCTGGTGATAGGGCGTTGTGAATAAAAAATAATTAAATAAAACATAGGTATATAAGGATTTAAAAGTAAGTAATCGCTTTATTGTTAATCATGTGAATCATAATTATTATTATTATCATTTTAGTGCTTTGTGGTATACGATGTTTTTTGTTTGATTACCTGGCGCATAGATAAACAAATCTGATGGTTTTCCAACACGGGAACAGGCAACATACAATTGACCATGTGAGAAACATGGGTTTTCTAGATTAATACCACAAACACTTAATGGGACTGTACCTGGGACTTGTTTATAGTCATAGCAAAAGCAAGCCGCACTGGAAACTGTAGTCGTTTAAACTCAAATGGCACATCAGTCGGAATCATTGGGATGCGCGGTATGAGAACATCTTCTCCTTTATACTTTCCTTTGAGTATAGTTGCTTCTATCACATTGTTTAGTAATTTTTTTTACCGTTGCAAAGACGCGGTTGGTTGATATTTCGCAACATTATAACCACCGATCCAACCTTTAATTGAAGATTGTGAGGTGGCAATCCTGGCAAATCCAGCGAGTTTAAAAATTCCGGTGGATAGTTGACTACATCATCTTGATTAGTAGCCGAATCAACTGATTTATATATCCTCAATTCGCCTGTAATTTGTTCTTGAATTTTGAAATTTAATTCATTTACATCTATGTTTTTTGCAGCCAGTATAGCTCGTTCGCTCAACCAATCATGGTTTCTGTAATTTTGAGAAACCTTCTGAATAAGTTCATCTTTTGATCGAGTTAACTGACAAAAACTTTGAGGAAAGTTAATGCAGCCAGTCAACATGTCTATAGGAAATTTGCCATTACCAATGTCAATGAGTTGTTTAGAGAATATGTTTCCAGATTGGTCATTTTGCAACTCGACACGCATATTCTTGCTTAAATGAAGTACTTCGACATGTTTCCACAAATTGGAGGACTTTAGACATGCATTGAGTTCATCAGCTGGCGTTGATCGTGGAATCACTGGCAATGTTTGACGAAAATCTCCTGCTAATAAAATCATTGCACCACCAAATCGGTTATTATTGCTCCGTAGATCTTTTAAGGTTCTGTCTAAAGCCTCCAAAGATTTTTTATGTGCCATCGTGCATTCACCCCAAACAATCAATTTACATTGCTGCAAAACCTTTGCCATTGCAGAGTTCTTCGAAACGTTGCAGGTTGGAGTTGAAACTCCAACCTGCAACGTTTCGAAGAACTCGCTTCATTGCTTTGCATATTTAATGGCAATTTTAGTGCTGAATATGCTGTTCGACCACCTTCAAGCAAAGTTGCTGCGATTCCCGACGAAGCGAGTGCAAGTGCAATTTTATTTTGTGAGCGAATTGTTACTAATATTAATGAAATCAAAAAAGTTTTTCCTGTACCACCAGGTGCATCTAAGAAGTAAATCCCTCCAGTTTCATCATTTGTTACTTACAGTGTGAGCAAACCGAGTTCATAGAACCAATAACAACACATTGGTAGTTTCGTGTATCAGTTGACAAAAGCAAACTCAGTAGATTAGGTAACAGACAACTTTTTTTTTTTTTAAATTTGATATGACTTGAAGTCAAATCCTTTTAAGCCGTACGAATTGTTTTATTTATTTAAAATTTGTATATTAAAAATAATAAAACACTGTTGGTAACGCGATTTTTGTTTGACTGATGTAATGACGTGGAAACTGATGCATTTTATCTCGCGTGCCGAAACTAATACAAAAGAAACGCGAGTTTCGGAACGCGACATTAAACTCCTCCAACTATGTGTTCTGTGCTCCAACGCACACACGCACATTGTTTTGGTAGATATGATCTTTGACGTTAGGAACACACCTACATTGCTTAGACAACACTGTGTGAGTGCTTGTAATTTAATATGAACTTTATACCATAGCAATAAAGCTCAAATTGACTACGTTTTAGTTAGAAATCATTTGTATGGGAAAAAGAAAAGGGCTATTTTTAGGGTTTTTCCAGAAATAATTCAAATTTTTCTCGCCGTAAAAACCATCCTTGAACTTCAACAAACATTTTAAAAAAAGATTTGGCCAAATTGGTCCAGGCGTTGTTGAGTTATGCGCTTACCAACACATTTTGCGATTCATTTTTATATTAATATGAACTTTATACCATAGCAATAAAGCTCAAATTGACTACGTTTTAGTTAGAAATCATTTGTATGGGAAAAAGAAAAGGGCTATTTTTAGGGTTTTTCCAGAAATAATTCAAATTTTTCTCGCCGTAAAAACCATCCTTGAACTTCAACAAACATTTTAAAAAAAGATTTGGCCAAATTGGTCCAGGCGTTGTTGAGTTATGCGCTTACCAACACATTTTGCGATTCATTTTTATATTATAGATTGTTTGGGAAGTAATAATTGTCAAAATCTTTTTGATGAAACAAGATAGACCCTAAATTAAATGATATCAATTAACATGTTTGCCATCAATACTTATTTATTAATTACTAGCTGACCCGACAGACTTCGTTCTGTCAAAAAGATTTGTAATGTGGCAGTTTTTGTGCCTACGTATTTTAAAAAATTCTCCTGAACAGAACCGTCACCCTGGTGATAGGGCGTTGTGAATAAAAAATAATTAAATAAAACATAGGTATATAAGGATTTAAAAGTAAGTAATCGCTTTATTGTTAATCATGTGAATCATAATTATTATTATTATCATTGTAGTGCTTTGTGGTATACGATGTTTTTTGTTTGATTACCTGGCGCATAGATAAACAAATCTGATGGTTTTCCAACACGGGAACAGGCAACATACAATTGACCATGTGAGAAACATGGGTTTTCTAGATTAATACCACAAACACTTAATGGGACTGTACCTGGGACTTGTTTATAGTCATAGCAAAAGCAAGCCGCACTGGAAACTGTAGTCGTTTAAACTCAAATGGCACATCAGTCGGAATCATTGGGATGCGCGGTATGAGAACATCTTCTCCTTTATACTTTCCTTTGAGTATAGTTGCTTCTATCACATTGTTTAGTAATTTTTTTTACCGTTGCAAAGACGCGGTTGGTTGATATTTCGCAACATTATAACCACCGATCCAACCTTTAATTGAAGATTGTGAGGTGGCAATCCTGGCAAATCCAGCGAGTTTAAAAATTCCGGTGGATAGTTGACTACATCATCTTGATTAGTAGCCGAATCAACTGATTTATATATCCTCAATTCGCCTGTAATTTGTTCTTGAATTTTGAAATTTAATTCATTTACATCTATGTTTTTTGCAGCCAGTATAGCTCGTTCGCTCAACCAATCATGGTTTCTGTAATTTTGAGAAACCTTCTGAATAAGTTCATCTTTTGATCGAGTTAACTGACAAAAACTTTGAGGAAAGTTAATGCAGCCAGTCAACATGTCTATAGGAAATTTGCCATTACCAATGTCAATGAGTTGTTTAGAGAATATGTTTCCAGATTGGTCATTTTGCAACTCGACACGCATATTCTTGCTTAAATGAAGTACTTCGACATGTTTCCACAAATTGGAGGACTTTAGACATGCATTGAGTTCATCAGCTGGCGTTGATCGTGGAATCACTGGCAATGTTTGACGAAAATCTCCTGCTAATAAAATCATTGCACCACCAAATCGGTTATTATTGCTCCGTAGATCTTTTAAGGTTCTGTCTAAAGCCTCCAAAGATTTTTTATGTGCCATCGTGCATTCACCCCAAACAATCAATTTACATTGCTGCAAAACCTTTGCCATTGCAGAGTTCTTCGAAACGTTGCAGGTTGGAGTTGAAACTCCAACCTGCAACGTTTCGAAGAACTCGCTTCATTGCTTTGCATATTTAATGGCAATTTTAGTGCTGAATATGCTGTTCGACCACCTTCAAGCAAAGTTGCTGCGATTCCCGACGAAGCGAGTGCAAGTGCAATTTTATTTTGTGAGCGAATTGTTACTAATATTAATGAAATCAAAAAAGTTTTTCCTGTACCACCAGGTGCATCTAAGAAGTAAATCCCTCCAGTTTCATCATTTGTTACTTACAGTGTGAGCAAACCGAGTTCATAGAACCAATAACAACACATTGGTAGTTTCGTGTATCAGTTGACAAAAGCAAACTCAGTAGATTAGGTAACAGACAACTTTTTTTTTTTTTAAATTTGATATGACTTGAAGTCAAATCCTTTTAAGCCGTACGAATTGTTTTATTTATTTAAAATTTGTATATTAAAAATAATAAAACACTGTTGGTAACGCGATTTTTGTTTGACTGATGTAATGACGTGGAAACTGATGCATTTTATCTCGCGTGCCGAAACTAATACAAAAGAAACGCGAGTTTCGGAACGCGACATTAAACTCCTCCAACTATGTGTTCTGTGCTCCAACGCACACACGCACATTGTTTTGGTAGATATGATCTTTGACGTTAGGAACACACCTACATTGCTTAGACAACACTGTGTGAGTGCTTGTAATTTAATATGAACTTTATACCATAGCAATAAAGCTCAAATTGACTACGTTTTAGTTAGAAATCATTTGTATGGGAAAAAGAAAAGGGCTATTTTTAGGGTTTTTCCAGAAATAATTCAAATTTTTCTCGCCGTAAAAACCATCCTTGAACTTCAACAAACATTTTAAAAAAAGATTTGGCCAAATTGGTCCAGGCGTTGTTGAGTTATGCGCTTACCAACACATTTTGCGATTCATTTTTATATTAATATGAACTTTATACCATAGCAATAAAGCTCAAATTGACTACGTTTTAGTTAGAAATCATTTGTATGGGAAAAAGAAAAGGGCTATTTTTAGGGTTTTTCCAGAAATAATTCAAATTTTTCTCGCCGTAAAAACCATCCTTGAACTTCAACAAACATTTTAAAAAAAGATTTGGCCAAATTGGTCCAGGCGTTGTTGAGTTATGCGCTTACCAACACATTTTGCGATTCATTTTTATATTATAGATATTGTTATTCATATTATGAATAACAATATAATTACGTTTAAATAAATTAACTGTTAGGGAAATTCGGTTTTATAAATTGGTCTGAAAAACAAACTATTTTTATACTAATTTGAAAAAAAAAACCGAATCAAATGACTAAAAACAATGATGTTATAAAACGGTAGACATGTTATATGCTCACAAATCAATTATAAAAATGTTCCTATTACGGAAAAGTCAAACATGCGCAATTGATACAAACTACACTGAATTCACCAATAATCGTAGTTGCTAAGGTGATGTCGCACGTCACAAACAAAAGGGTATTATTTCGAAAACGTTGTTTTGAGATATCGCGTATTGAAGTTTTAAAAAATCATAGATTCGGAACTACTTACTCAAATATTTAAAATTATTTATAGATTTAAAAGTACACTATCCTTCTTTAAGCTGATTAAGTTTAGTTTGTGTATCTATAACAGTTTTTTTTCTATTAATAGTTTTATGGGAACAGGAAAAGATGATACCCTTTAAGCAGTTCAAATAGCTTTTAAGTTTAACTTGCTACTCTCTAGCTTAACCAAAATTTACCAAATTATTTCAAAAACGAGTTGTATTTAATATTGATACTATATTAAGCAGCACAGAAATTATCTTTTGCCTACATGACTAAGGGATTATAATAAATTTAATACTGATTGCATCTACAAAATCTTTATTTGTTTTAGTATCATAATTAGTTAAAATAAAAAAGAAACTCAATATGAAAGAAACATAATTTAACAACATTATGTAGGTACCTACACTAACAAAACTATCAAATTAAATCAAATGTGATACTTTGGGGACATACGTTGGATCGCTGTTGTCACTGTCAGCAAATAGGTCTTCGTAGAAGTATTGTGGTGGGCCATGAAAGAGAAAGTTGTACCTGGGAAGTATGTGAAGTTAATTCGTGCTATGTACAGACAAACCAGTTATACGTCCGATCGTCTGTTGGCAACTCCGACCAGTTCAGTGTGGCGGTAGGCTTGCACCAAGGGTCGGCTTTAAGTCCTTACCTCTTACTGATTATGGACGCCTTGACGGCGGGCATACAGGAAATGGCAACCTGGTGCATGCTGTTTGCCGATTACATTGTTCTGGTTGGGGAGGATGGACCTGAGATCCAGAGCAGATTGGAGCGTTGGCAGTCCTGAAGCCATAGCTCTTAACGGCGTGCGCCTTCCAGTCTGCTCTGACTTCCGGTATCTCGGTTCTTTTATTCAAAGCGATGGCGAAGTAGATCTGGCGGTCAAAAACCGAATTAACATAGGATGAATGAAATGGCGGCAGGTCATTGGTTCACGGGAACCATCTGTGACCCCCACATTCCCCTTAAATTTAAGGGGAAGATCTATGAAAACTATGATTACACCTGCCGTCCTGTATGGATCAGAGAGTTTGGCCACAAAAGGGATGAATGAAAGACAATTGCATGTAGCAGAGATGAGAATGTTAAGAGGAATGTGTGGTGTTACGAGAGCGGATAGAGTAAGAAATGAGTATGTAAGAGGAAGTTTGAAAGTGGCACCGGTGGCAGAAAAACTACGTGGCAGCCGGCTGTCATGGTATGGGCATGTTATGCGGAGGAATGAGAGTCATGTGGTGAGGAAGGTGTTGAACATGTGTGTGGATGGATATAGGGGAAGAGGACGACCAAAGAAACGATGGATGGATTGTGTGAAAAGCTAGATGGCTGTGAAGAGTGTTACTTGTGAGATGACGTCCGATAGGAAAGTATGGAAGAAGAAAACATGCTGCGCCGACCCCAAATAAAATTGGGATAAGGGCAGGGAAATGATGATGATGAGCAAATGGGTCTTTGTTTTCTTCATTTGAAGAACTGTCCGGTGTACTTAGGCGATTGCTGATTGCTTTCGTGATTAAACCAGCCCTCCTACTTCGCTTCATTGTTTTAATTTTAACTAAAATTTAAAAAAGAAAAAATATAATAACAACTTAAAAGGTAGTATTTTACTTGAAACTTGCAACCATTAAATACAATTGACAAGATGTACAGAATTATCTCAAGCAAATTGGGAGCTATAAAGTATTATTTTAATATTATTTCGTTAAAATTACCAAATTACATTATATTGAACAGGCAAGAGAGTATTATTTAAAATAAAACATTAAACTAGTATCAATTTTAACAAGCAATAAGGTATTAACTTTACATAATACTGTTTAGAATACTTACAATTTTATAGATTGATTCGATATTGACGACTGGACGGGTTGTAACTCAGAAAGATACGTGCGACGGCCACGAACGATGCCCGGCTACTGAATCAACTAAGATGCGACTGTCTTACCTATCTCGAAAATAGGGTGCATAAATAGTCAAGAAAGAATTGTATCGTTATATTTCAAAAATTATTTGGAATTTTAATACTATTTTCTTATCAATTTAAAGAGAAAAAAATTAAGTTTCCGAATTCAAAATAAAAAAAAAACGGTTTTTCAGACTTAATACCCTTTTATTTATAGCGTGCGATGTGTACAGTAACCTAACAAAAAATTTATGACAGTGATTTAAATTAAAATTTAATATCGGAAATAAATAATAATTACTAATGCGATATGAGATCGCTTGTAATTTATTAACAGTAGAATGATAGTTGGTGCCGTGTCTATAAACACTCAATGGCATTTATTCGTTTTTCTCAACGTTCTACGTTCATTTGCTCTACGTTTCGACCAGCATGACAGTTGCACGTCGACTAGAGAACAAAAATAAGAATTTTCCTCTTTGAATTTCCAAGAGGCTTGCGCCTATAACATATCTGTTTTAATATAACATCACTGACTAAAAACACATTCAAATGTATTAGATAACTTAAACTAAAGTAAAACAAAGAATTAAAATTAGAATTGGACTAATTTAAAAGGGTATCAGCCAAGAGCAGAGTTTTTGTTGAAGTGAACTCCAAAACCTACAACGGCGCAGGCGTTGTTACACAGAAAAAAAAACAGATTCCATTGACTGGGAATCGAACTCGAAATCACTACGTAGCAGTCATAATACTATAACCAATACGAAATAGAGGTTGTCAATAATTGTCGTACAATATTGTAAAATATAAAATGGTTCTTGGTTGTTTTCAAATTTCACAGATAAGTAAACATATTATATATAGGCCGGTTTACATCTAGGCACCCCTTGCAATTGGCAATATTTTTATAGGCATACGTAGAATACATAATTTTGTTTACCGAGATGTAATGCAGTAAATAGTTAGAGTCTTCGCAGGCGAAGCCGCGGGCAATAGCTAGTCTTCTAAATATATAAAAGGAGAAACTGACTGACTGACATATGAACGCACAGCCTAAACGGCTAAACGTAGGCACTTGAAATTTGGAAGGGAAGTAGCCTAGATACCGTAAAGGTGCACTAAGAAAAGAATTCCCGAAATTTCTACGGGAACAGGAATAAGCGGGAAAATCTTTTTGTATGAAAAATCTACATCACTTAAGATAGACGCTTAAAATATAGCTTGTAGGTTACCTCTATACAGGTTTCCTGTACTTTTCCAGACTCTTATCTGGAAAAGTACAGGAAACCTGTATAACCAATCTTACATTGAAGAAAAAGTACCTTATGTCGGAGGCACTGTACACCGTGTAGGCTGGAATTTCTTCTGAAAGCCGCACCGAGCTAGTAGTGATATAAAATGATACTTTAACTGCAGAGAGGTACTTGAATGAAATCATTAATGAGCACGATGGCTCATTTTTGGTAAATATCGGCGAAAAAGGCACCTTTATGGAACTCAACGCTCGTCTTCATACAGATTTAATAGTGTTAAAGTTCCGTAAAGATGTTGCTATCACACGTATGAAGTGGCCAGCACGCATCCCAGACTTGAAACTGATTCAGCATGCTTAAGACGTATTGGGTCGATGAGTAGGACATCAATATTTCCCTCTAATCACCCTATGTGAACTCAAAGAAGCAGTGATAGAGAAATGGTTGTATTTTCCTCAGAATTCAATTAAAAACCAAATGGAAAGCATCCAAAACCAGATGACAGCTGTATTAACAGTTTCTGATAATAATACAGCGTATTAAATGAATGAATATTGCATTTTTGATACCTTAAACCTGTTTTCGACATCTAATGAAAGTGTCAATTTTTATTTAACTTACTTTTGGCCAAAATACACTTAACAATCTGGAATTTTTATCACTTCCATTTAAGGACTGTTAAATTATCTTTATTTTAGTGTTCTTTATCTCCAATATTTTGGAAGTTATTAAGGTTTATGTAAGTGACCCGTTTTCATTGCGGCCCAGTGTATTAAAGTATAAATTACGTCGTGTCTCTAATATAATATACATGAAAATATTAATATTCTGTTCTCTTTGATATGATGCTATCTTGTGACAAACTAAGCAGAGCTTGTCTGTCAAGTTGACAATAAACAAATAATAAAAGTGCTATTTTATTTATATGCCCCCTTACTCATAAACGACTCTTAAATTTTAGTCAATTGATTAGCTCAAATTCTTACGGGTTTGTTTGGCATAAGGTTGGTTTTGCTAATAAAAAAATCGCTAAACAGTGATTAAATTTACGAGTCTTTTATGAGTAAGGGGGTAAGTGACTTGCAAACCGCTTTTTTTTTTTTTTTTTTTTTTTTTTTTTTTTTAATTAGGCCTACCAGAATGACTCTAAGGTGCTTGATCTATTTCCTACACAAAATAACTTATTTCTAGATTAATTGTATTTAAAATACTTTTCCTGGTTGACGAAGGACTGGTGCCTGAAATGAGTTTGTACAGTCATCTGCAAAAGTTGATTAAATCATCCAAATATAACAAGGTCACTTTAAGTGTTCAGTGATGAATGTAATAATAGTGTTACGTAGTTAAATACGTTTTAATTTTTTGTTTATTCAGTTTTAAATTCCTTAAATATTTAGCAGATAAGTAAACATACTTATAAACCACTATACAGAGATATTCACAGAAGACAAACAATATGTCTCGGTGGCGTAACGGTCGAAGTAGCTGCAGATGTGCACGAGGTCTTGGTTTCGAATCTCACGCAGGACAATTCTTTATACGGTCTACAAACTATCGCCCTGAGTTTGAATGCTATTTGTGTATGGTAAAATTGATAGTTGATAACTGGCAATTTAAAAATCATTAACAACAAGTAAAGTACAAAATTGGATATTTTGTTGAGTAATTTAGGTAACTTTTCCATAAAATAAACATAAGAATTCGGCATAAAAAACTAGATAGTTATTACAATAAATTTTTCTTGTGTTACTGCTGTTTTTGGCTGACCGGTAGAAGATAATGTGGTAAGAGAAGACCGTCCTCGACAAAACTCCGAATAACAGCGTAAAATAGTCGTTAGACTAGGTACTTCAAATCCATAAATAGAAACAAGCTCGGTGAGACATTGTTCTTGGAATGAACCACGACGAAAGTTGTGAAAAATTATAGCACGGAAATGTTCCCGCGTAATTTCTATTTTGACGCTGACCTGTCAATTTGAAATAGTATTACTCTTTTGTATTACTTTTTTTTAAATTTCAAAATAAGAATTGAGTTTGAAAAAGCACAAAATATCAAATACCAAAAAGATTTTAAGTCTAATTTATTCTGAAGTATTCCATTCCCGATCTTTTCGGCGTGGCCCTCGTAAGTGGTAACTGTTGCTCTGGAATTCCAGCAAAACCAGGGCACAGCCAGGAAGCAGTCTACCTTAACTGCATCTCACATTCACTCTACCATTCCCATTAAGGCCTACGCAGACCGGGACGGCATGGCAAGGGATTTTAATTTTTACTAATGGACATTCAACCGTACTATTACAGAAATACGACATAAATTGCTATGCTTTAAAATGAAAAATGCCGTGCGATAAAATCCCTTTCAATGCCACGGCATCATTTTAAAGCATAGCAATTTATGTCGTATTTCTGTAATAGTACGGTTGAATGTCCATTAGTAAAAATTAAAATCCCTTGCCATGCTGTCCGTATGCCGTATTTCTGTAACATTACGGTTGAATTTCCATTAGTAAAAATTAAAATCCCTTGCCATGCGGTCCCGGTCTGCGTAGGCCTTAAGAAAACAAGAAAGGATGCGAGGGTATAGTTGGGCTTCCGACACACAGTAATAAAATTCGCAAAACGTCATAAAATATTCATAATAATTAATAACACTATCATCACACGAATATAAATTAAAATCCCCTATAACTATAATATCTTTGTATCTTAAACTTAATTGTTCATTTAATCTAAATAGTTTTAAATATTCATTACAATTTTATTACTCTTAGGAGGAATGTATAAAACACAACATGCAAAAAGATACCTATTGTTTTTATGTATTGTAGCACAAACAAGTTCAAAAGTACATTTATCTATGATGTCGTGCTCAGGTAGCAAAACTCGTCGCAGCTCTAACCGGTTTGCGACCACCAAAAGCGCTCCACCTTGTTTACGTCCATCAGCCCGATCACAACGTATATTATAATTCGGTGGTATCAACTCGGCATTATGAATAGATTCATTACAACCTGTTTCTGTTATAGCAAATATATCAGCATCTATTGTTCCTATATTTTTATAAAATTGATTTACCTTTGTTCGCAGTCCTCTGACATTCTGGTAAAAAATATTAATACCTCATATTGTACACTTACTCCGTCATGACATATTGTATTCTAACTCCGTCACCACACGGAGAACCTTAAATAAGCCTGTTAAAGGGTGGTAGGTACTGCCTCGGTCGAGTTAGCTCGTTTAGGGTCGTAGTACACATATCAAAACGTAGAGAGATCGGCACCGCCTCACCTTTTTCATTGGTGTCGAACGTCAAAAATCCGATTACGTTACGATTTCGATTAGTGTGCGTTGCAGTAAGAAGTTTTATACAAATAATACTGAACGACTCGAGATGACGGTGACGATCCCATTCCGTTTTGATATGTGTGACAACCCTTAAGCTGGAAACAGCGTGACTCTACCACTATATAACCAACAGACGTCTTTTAGCGCATATTATGATCATAATAATGGCATACTCGTACAAAAGTTTAACTTCTGTACTTAAATGTATAGTGTAAAAAGAAATTAGTATAAGATAACTCGTCGACTAAATAATTCGTCAGTGGATAACTAGACAATTAGTCTTTTAAAATGAAATATATTATTTTTTTATTGTTTTTCGTAGTGACTGAAGTCGTTTGTGATCAAGATGGTAACTATACTTTAAACTATTTTAGTCCCACTTCTGGGTCCTACAGTTTTCGATCAATTGGGTTCAAAGTAAACGCCGTTGCTGCTACGGCATCTGGGCGGGCGCATACGTTTATCAAACCCCTACGCCGCCGCGCCGGACAAACGCTAGTGTGAACCTGCTCTTATATTCTTTTATTGCTGTGGACCTAGTAAGTGGTGACCCTGAATGGCCATCAGCAATGCCAGATTGCCAGCTTAGCCGCTGTCTACCCTGGAATACAAGCTGTTATGTCCCACATCCCTGTAACGTCACTAGCTACTATATCCTTCTGCTTAAACACAGTAAAAATAAAAAAAATAAAAATCATTTATTAACCAAAACCAGGTTCTTACACATAGTATCCATTAGCTCCACACTAGGCAAGCCTGTCCTGTGGATGCCTTAACGTTTACCAATAATTTTACATCTAATTAACAATTGATTTTACACTATAAGAAAAAAAAAAGACTATAACTAACTAATTTGTGTTAAATATGTAAAAACAGATAGATAATTATATAATTAATATATACATCCATGCAAATACAATACAATAGTAGGTATAGGTACATACTTATATAGGAATAAAAAGAAGTAATTATTATATAAATTTGATTAAATATGTAATAATGTTTTTGTGTGTGTTTTATGTTCTATGCTACGTGATCTAAAAGTTTTTCGGTGGCCTCATAATCTAGAGATGCAAGCCATTCCGCAGCCTTCATTTTTGGCTCCCTTATAGACCAGTCCCTTATGCTGCAATGCTGAACTACCTTGTTGTATATGTAGCCATCAACAAAAGGACTCAAACATCTCGCAAAGGAAGTGTTAACCTTGGGTACTTCAATTCGGAACACCCTACGTCTTAAAAGATTATTAAGCTCTGCAGAAGTCAAAACTAATTTATGCGTCTTTATGAATGTTGAAAGACAAAACAATTGCCGAACGTTGAGAACCTTGCAGTCTTTGTAGAGCTGGTCGGTTGGGTACCTGTAGTGTCTTTTGTACATAGTTATAAGCACAGAACGTTGGACCCTTTCCACAACCAGCATAAAGGTCTTTGCAGCTCCACCCCAGACTGAAATACAGTAGGTGATAAGTGACTGTGTCAGCGCAAAATATACCCTTTTTAAGGTATCTACCGATGCACTGGACCGAAGAAGCTTCATAATGTTAGTTGTTTTTCTTACTTCTAAAACATTAAGTCCAGTTCTCCTGCCAACATATGGAAATTTCTCCAACCCTTGGGATTGAGAAATCACGTCAAGTGGAATTGCCGCGGAATATTATTGTAGACGATGTATTATACTGTCTATTTATTAAAAAATATTTAGTAGTAAAATGATGCGATACTAACTATAAAACGTACTTAATTTCATTTTCAGATTTCAGCCGTATGTTTATTCACAAATATTTGATTTAAAAAATGTTAAGAATATTATTAGACTACCGAGAATGCGCTTATTTTAATCTAAATTTCGGTCTTTAAAAAGTGGGTATGGCCGAAATCTAAAAATTATTGCATTAGTTTACGGACAATGAACACAAAAATATTAAATAATAGCAAATAAGCTCATCTGAATAAAATTATGAGCCAATTTTATGATGTGATAATAATTTATTGCATTAAAGTATCCAAAAAGGGGCCTTGCCAGAATACAATTACAATTACGAATAGTGGACAATATATTTGCTTTTATAAAGTTATCGTGAGAATGATGTAAATTCAAAATAAGATCAAAATTATACGTTATAAAGTTCCATATAAAGCAGGTTTTAATTGCTTTTCTTCTAACTTCCACTTTAATCATCACAGAAGTTTCAGAGTCTTTGTTTTTTAGGTAGTCAACATCATCGTTAGTAATTGATATCTGTCGAATATCTGCGACCATACAAAATTTGTGTTGTCTCCATCGAGTTATCAAATCTCTAATATCCTGTAGGATTCTTCTAATCATAAGTTCATCATTCAATGAATTTTCATTTGCAGGTGCAGCTCTTTCTTCGTATACTACTTGCAGCTTTGTACTTAGACTCGTCGGCCTAAGAACCACGTGATAAGGTAAGTAATACGGTTTTCGTGATATTGTTTCTGTTTCAGGTACCATACTTATAAGTTTTGTGGGTGGATCGATCTTAAACGGTAAACGTACCATGTACCGTTCATCTTCATTTTGTGTGTGAGTGTTTTTGAAGTGTTCTTTAGATTTTATTTCTAAATCAGTCAACGGTTTTTTGTGTGGTAGATTCTCTTCTATCTCCCAGAATCTTCTGAGTGACCGGTCAGTTTCAACATTAGTTTGCATAACTACCTTATTATGCTCGTATACTGACTCAGTTTGTGAGACTCGACCTGATATTAACCAACCAAGGTGCGAGTTTAGTGCAATAAGAGAATCATTCTTGTATAAGCCCTCGAGAAGTATATTTGCATGCACGTCGGCACCAAGCAAAACATCAATAGACCCTGGCTTGTGAAAGTTTGGATCAGCCAGATCCAACTGCATAGATAAAGGCCAGGTGTCTTGGGGGAATTCACGAGAAGGCAACTGCAACACAATGAAGTGAGTTTCTTTAAGACATAGGCATTAACCTTGAAGGTTATTGCTGGATTTTTCGTGGAGTGGACTGTAATTGTTACTACCGACTTGGTAATTACCACTGATGAGTTTGCTATTCCAGATATTTTGCCAGTAACTGGAGTGCGTTTGAGTTTCAATAACTGTGCTGCTGCTTTGGAGATAAAAGAACCTTGTGAACCCTGGTCGACTAAAGCTCTTAGCGCGTAATTACCACTGTTCTTGAATCTACATTAATAACAGCCGTAGCTAGTATAACTAATTCATCTTTTGTATTAGTTTTCAGGTTTACGCTTAAGTTGCAGGAAGACTCAGGAACAGAAATATTTCTTATAGAGGTATCTTTTTCCTTAATACTTTCAATAGTCTTGTCTTCTTTAGTAGGTGTCAAGTGAAGCAAGGTATGATGTCAACGTCCACACTTCTTGCAGGCTGTACTTTGTCTACAATTAAAGACAGAGTGACCTTTTACAAGACAATTAAAGCATTATATTATTTTTCTTAACAAACTCTTGACGATCAGATACCGGCAGTGTAGCAAAATCTTTGCAGTGGCAAATGTAATGTTCTCGTGAGCAGTAAGTACAAGTGCTTTCGACTTCAGTAACAAAGCTTTTAATAGTTGTGAATTTAGTAGGTTGTTGAAGAGGTTTAATGTAATTTCTTTGTGGAGGTTGTGACAAACTAACCATTTCCATAGCTCGGAATCTGTTTTCCATAAATGTATTTAGATCTTCATAATGTAGGTATGCTAGTGGAATTATCCTGCGATTGCTCCCAAAGTTTGTGAGATTCAATGTCTAACTTTGCGACTAGGAGGTGTACGACTATAGCATTCCAGGAATCAATATTCAAGTTTGTTAAAGATGTGAGACATTGACTCGAAGTATCTAAAAGATCTTTTATTCCTTTTGCAGATTCTGTTGTAATAGGCTTTTGACTTAGGAATCGACTGAGGATGTTGTTGACAATCATTCGCTTGTTTTCATATCTATCATTTAGTTTTTTCCAGGCATCATCATAGTTCGCTTCTGTTAGAGAATAATTTTGAAGTAGTTGTTCAGCTTCTCCCGATAGACTTGATTTAAGGTAATGGTGTTTTTCAATTTTAGTCAATCGTTTATCATCATGGATCAAGGATCGAAATAAATCTCTGAAGCTCATCCACTGATTATAATCACCAGAAAACTGAGGTATAGATATGGGTGGAAGCTTTGGTCTCATTCTTGAACGTTCTAAATGAGTATCTGAAGTTAAAGCTACCTCTTGGTCTTGTTTTATTTCGTATAATTTGTCCATAAGCCAAGACTTCAATTCCAGATAAAATCCTTCAGTTTGTTCGTAAAGCTTTTCTAAGTCAAAATTGAGCTTGTGTACTAAACTTTCAGATTCAATTGCTTCCGTAAGATCATCATAATTCTTGCTGTAACTAATCCAATACTCTTGTAAAATCTCCACACGTAAATCTAAAAAGCCTCTTGTTCGTTTATCCTTAGCACATTTCTTAGAATTCGTGAGTAATTTTTCAATTTTTGTTGAATTTTGAATCAACTGTGTGGCATATTGTTTGATTTTCTTATCCGCCATGTTGTTAAGAATATTCTAGAAGCTATAGTCTATTTTTTTATCTCAGACACTAAAATGACATTTCATGTGTTGCCTGTTTTTTACAACTAATAAATAGTGATGCGGTACAGCCGGTACTTACCGATAAAAATATAGGTTAGTACCGCCGATTACGGTAAATAGAGACTATAGGCTGTTTTTTAATCTCGAATACTAAAATATCATTACTGTTACCTTTTTTATTTATGTATGGTGATGTACCACCACTATCAACAGTTAACGATAAATTTAAATTTTATACAGTTTTTTGGAAGTAATAATATAAAATGTGCAAATTCTAATTTTAAACTCAGGTAAGTAAATGAAACAAAATTTATTTTTGGTACATAATTTATTTTTATTTGGCTGTAAGTACAATTAATCTTTGAGTCTGCATAATAAAATAATAATAATCTTGTTTCATAATAAAAATTAATATATAATTCATAATTAAACATCAATTCTTTTATAGAAACGAATCACCATCCCTGGACAAGGTTATTCTTGTACTGATATTTATATGGTTTTTATTCTTTATTCGTTAAAAGCATGAATTTTCTTTGTAATATAAATATTGTTATGTTTCAAGCTTTATATTTTTGATATTATATTAATAGAAATATAACAATATATGTAATATAATTTCACTTTTTTAGGGACATGTTTTACCATATTCACTACAGACATTTTCACTTGGAAAAAACAACTATAAATAATTAAATTTACTACCTATTTTGTCATCACAGCTAACAGTCATTAACTGTCGATTCCAAAAGTATTTATAAATTGTTTTAATAAAACCGTATAAAAGGGGCAGAATTTTTTATTTCCCGAAACCCATACATGGGTCGGTCGATCCAACTGGGTTAAGTGCCAACAATTGTAGGACTTCTAACGATTAGGTGGTTTACCCTAATTTGTTTTATGTTATAAAATTACGAAAACTTAAAATAGAAATATACGCCAATGACGTCATGCAAGAAATTATAGGGATGGACATAGAAGGAAAAAAGAGAGAAATTCATTAGATTTGTAGGGACACAACATTGTAATTTGAGCGACTGCTGAGAAATCACTTTTACAGGCGCGCGACTGTACACACAGCAACTAATCAAGCTAGACACTTATGTACCTTAATACCTTGAAATAAGAAACAATTTTAAATGAAAATGTTTAACTTGATGTGTTGCTGTGTGTACGAGCGTTGCCCAGCAGTCGTCTCCCCGCCATCATGTAGTTAGGTCGTCGTAATTATACAGGGTGTTTGGTACATCGTTTGTCAAATTAAAGTAGCTGATAGAAGCGGTCATTACCAAGCGGTCATTTTTGGTACACCACTTATTTATCTAGGGGATAAATTAGTTGAGCGACGTTTTTATTACTAGAAAACTTTATAAATGTGATTTGGTGCTCCCACTTTTGTGTACTACCTACAGGACGAATCTTCTAGTTTAAGATATTTAAAAATGTATATTGATCCTTTAGTGCAATCCTTAGTTTTTATATGGTATACAATGGTTGCAGCACTTTGTTACAGTTACAAAATTGTTGTAAAATTATAGAGACGTCTAAAAAATGCTGCTTTAGAGTTTGTTACGCCGCTTCTTCTCTACTAGCGCCTTGGAAGCGGTGGTAAAGTTTGGAAAACTTTTAATATGTAAACTTAGACTAAGTAGTTTTAAACTGACGTCAATAAGCTGTTATTTTGTAACATTATGTTGAAAAATAAAGAAACTGAAGAAACTGAGTCTTTCCTCACTCCCCTAGCTGGTTTTAACCTCAACATATTTTAGATATCGATGTAAAGCTATTTTTAAAAGAAAAACCCAATATTACCATGAACACTTAAATTTAAAAAAAAAATTGTTCCGTGAGTCCTCATAATTATGTTTTGTTTTAAAGTTTAATACTAGGAGCATCAAATAAATTCATAATAGCTCACCAAAAACGTCAACTTTTTGTTTATTGACTTATTATAACTATAGAGACAGGTAAAATTTAAAGATATGATCAACTTCACAGTACAATAAAAAAATAAATAAAAGAGAGAAAGTTCTTCCATTTTCTGAATAAATGCCTTACTTTATCCTCTTTCCATTGGTATACAACATCCTATAAAATAGTAAATAGTTTTTCTACAAAACATGTGTAATACATAATTCAAAGTAAAGAAAACACGTTTGATGAATAAGCACAGGTAAATTTACTAGCTATAATTGCTATAATTGATTCATTCTAGCGTACTTACCTAGTTACTTTAACTTTTTTTGTCACTGCAGTGGGTCTACCTTATCACATTAGAGTTAATTTTAATATAATAAAAGAAAAAAAAAGTCATCATTTACTATAGCGTCAATAATTACTTCGAATTATTTATTTATTTGTTAAGCACACCAACAGTATGTATGTTTATGTATTACACATGTTTTGTAGAAAAACTATTTACTATTTTATAGGATGTTGTATACCAATGGAAAGAGGATAAAGTACCTACCTCTTCTATCAGCAACTTCTACTATTTGTTTTTATAAATATCTAACAACTATTTGCTAATACATGAGAACTGATATTATGTCAAAGTATCGTCATGATTTAGCTGATGTTTTGTTGTGCGATATTGACCCTAATAGTTTTATGAAATGCAACTAACATTAACTCTAGAGGTGATAAAGGCATTTAGTTCTCGACTATACTAATAACCGTAAATATTTTACAATAATTACAAAACGAATCGAAACACAGGGACAGCACTGTTTCTTAAAAGCTGGCTATATTAGTTTTACGTTTGACATTAGTAGTTGTCATTTTAGTGTCCGAGATAAAAAAATAGACTTTAAGTCAAAATTCGTTAAAAATTTCCTAAGTCCTTTTTTATCGAAAATTTTCTAAGTGTTTTTGTATTGAAAATTTTCTAAGTCTTTTCACTCGCGAATGAGATGACCATGAGATCCGAAAACTGATGAAAATTGTTTTGCGCATAAATTTGATATGTCTATACTATTATTAGCATAAGTGTCACCAAGACTCATTTCAGAAGGAAAATTAGAACTACTACTACGAAGTTTTTTTACGTGTGACCAGAAGAATTTAGGATTCCTTTTTATTGATTGCTCTAATTTGGCTATGTAGTTGTTGTAGCATAGATTTGTAAGTTGGCGACAATCTTTTCGTAAATAGTTAAATTCAATTATGTCTATTGGGTTATTATACTTTTTTATTTTTTTATGTAGGTTAAGTTTTTGTTTAAGTAATTTTATGAGTTGGTTAGAATACCACGGGGGATACTTACCTCGGAAAGAAACAGATTCTGGCACATATTTTTTAATAACATCCTTAATGATAGCATAGAATTTTTCTGTCATTTTATTAACATCAGTGTACGGTGCGAGTTCGGTGTCCCAACTGACTTCCATAAAGGATTCAATAATAGCCTCATAGTCGGCCTTATAGAAATTAGGTTTACGAATCAATATTGGCTTGTTTTTGGTTTTGATTGGTATCAGGGGAACTATTTCAAAAGCAGGGTGATATTTGTCAAACTTTTTGATTGGGTTCAGGCAATTTTTTATTTCTGTAAAGCGGTTGGCTTGGCTAGTGCCCAACGCTTTGTTTGATAGGAGAACCTAAAGTGTAGTCTGTAGTCCCTACAGCCCTAACGTCCCTAAATTCCTAGCCTATCTGGTGGGATACCTGTACCATGAGACCTAAGGTGACAGGTGGATAATAGATGGATGTTCAGGTAAAGGTTGGTACTTCTCACTGCCGGTCAAGCAGGCTCACAAGACCGATCAGAGCTGACGGCGAATGGTGTCTTGGCCGCAGTCAGGGGTTAGAAGGTGGTTTGGGTGGAGGGCGGACAGAGTCCAGGGTATGAGGTTATCTCACTGCCGGTCAAGCAGGCTCACAAGACCGATCAAACTGACGGCTAAAGGTGTCTTGGCCGCAGTGAGAGGATGTAAATGAGAAAAGAATAAATTCTAATCTGATTTATTAACAATTATGTACAGCTTATATACTACTTATTGCTAATATACACATATGTAGGTTTATCGTAGTGTGTCGTCCGTGTAGAATGTCTCTCAGCAGCCTGGAAGCATGCATAAAAATGCATTGAACATTCTGGGGACTCTCAGGAACACGACTCTAGCTCGTACAGCTCTATGACCTCATAGGGCCTCACGTGTCCCTCCGTAGTGTGTGGTGTTTGGACAGTCACCGTATTAGGACGAGGTTTCCCATACAGAGGCTGTGGTTGTGATGGTGTTGATGTTGTTTGTCCTGCCGTCCTTTCAACATCTCGTGTGTACTGTATTGTTGTTGCCTCCTTGTTTCGTCGTCTTATCAGTGCACTCCAACATTGTTTGACGACCTGGGGCATAAAGTAAATGATAATAAAAGCTAATACTATTAGGGAAAGAGAAGTAATGGTGCTAGCTATATATGAATGTGATTCTATTCGCTTCCATATTGTGTTATCTAATTTCGTTTTTAACCTTGCTTCCGAAGCAACTAGATGATCAAATATACTAGTGGAGCTATCTAAGACTTCTTCTTTAGGTATTTCTTAACATCTGAGGGGATTACTTGTGTAGCTAGAGTTAGGTTACTTCTTTTTAAATAAGATGCCTGTACTGTTGTTGTTGTAACTCGTTTAGCCGCAAGAATGTTGTTTAACGTCTTTATTATACAGTTTTCTGAAATATGGAGTACGCCTATGTCTTCTAGGGTAATCTCCTGCCTTTGTCCGTCGCATATGATGGACGCTGTTTCTGTTTTTGTAGTAATAAACATTCAAGTATTCTGCATGTACAGTTGTTTCCATACTATTTCAGATTGAATGTCGTATCTTCTTGACGTGCATTGTGAGTTATTGTTGTTATTGTTGCTGAATAGCTGTTCAACAATGCAATTTTTATTTAATTGCATGTTCTTAACAGCCACGGGATAGCAAACAAACTCCGAATTTTTATGTAGACAATCTCTAAATTCTTCTTTACTCAACTCAAAGTACCGTTCGTTGTTATAGTCGAAACCTATGAACGCTCTTGGGATTGATAAACATTCAAAGGAACTTCCCGTCAACCTTTGTGGTATTGCTGTTACATGTATTAACGTATATTTCCTTATGTCATGTATTGGATAGTACGCAAACACGTTTATGTGTGTAGCATTTATTTCCATCTTTGTTTGCATTAATTGATCTTGAATTACTCTTAACGTTCCAGGTAGTTTTTGATTGGTTGTTTGTATTATATCATTTGCGTGTTTAGGACTTAATATCGTGTATACTGATGCGTCATTTAGGTATATGTCGAGTAATCCGTTGTAGTAGTCAATCATCTCTGTTATGTAATTACTTGCTAACTGATACGCTTGCATTAATTGTATTTTCATGTGGTTAACGTCTATTTCTTTATACCATACGTCGTTATTGTACATAAATGATGTAGCTTCGTTCAATTTTTTCTGAAAGTTTTTCAACTTTTCCTCAATCCGTACTTCAGTTTGGTTTACAGCGGAAACTGTAGACAACATGATATTTGTTTGATGACTTGCGGCGTTTATAAGTTCTTGCTGGTTGCTACTCAAAGAGTCAATATTTCTGTATACTTCATCGTTAACTCCAAATACGTATGTTAGCATTTGGCCTAATAAACCACGTTTCCTTCTTAAAGTGATCTTTATTCCAGTAAAGTAGTCCTTTATCTTCTCAAACTTAGATTTTCTTCGTTTAAATGATAATAAAATTCTGTACAATGCGTGTCTTTTGAATAATACTGCGTGTCAGTGCATAATTTTTTAAATTGAGACGCTATCTTTATTGTATTATTCCAATCCAGCTCCAAATTACTCCTTTCGTAATTAGTTTCTATTCTGAAACTACCTCTGTTTATAGTCGATGTACCTATTTGTTCTACAAATATAGGCCTGGGTTTATGTGTCTTATAGAGAACATGGATGTACTTGTCACTTGTCCAATACACATAAATACTAATAATAAAGTATAGAGTGACTAACTTCCTTTTTTAGCAGTTTGTGTGTGTTTTCCGTTCGTGACATTCGTTGCTAAGTGTGAATTTATAGGCGTTTTGGTTGTTTTACATAACGGGTCTTCGTCCTGCTGTATAGGTAAAGGTATTAGTGTATGTATAGCTCGTTTTTGACATAGTCCCGTCGCTTTTCTGAGTGTTACTACTCTTATTACCCCGTCGCTTCCTGGGTGAACGGTTTCAACTTTTGCCAAGGGCCATTTACTTGGACTTATGTTTTCATCTCTTATCAGTACTAACGTTCCAATTTTAATATTTTCTTGGTTTTGTTTCCACTTCTATCTTTGTTGAAGTTGATGTAAATAATCAGATAACCAGGTTTTCCAGAAATCCTTCTTCATATTCTGAATCTGCTTCCATCTGTTTATAAAATCAGTATTTAAGTTCGATAATGGATCTGGGATCCCGACTGCTTCCCGACCAATTAAAAGTGATTTGGCGTTAGTAGTGTATTGTCATTTATGTCTTCGCTTTGTGCGCACAACGGTCTTGAGTTCAGGCATGCTTCAATTTGATGTAGAAACGTTATCATTTCTTCGTACGTTAACGTAGATTCTCCAATTACTCGTCGTAAGTGGTACTTTACTGACTTTAGGCCAGCTCCCCAAATACCACCAAAATGAGGGGCGGCTGGTGGATTAAAGTGCCATTGCGTCCCTATACTAGTTAGCGCATTTTGGAACTCTGATGACTGTGTTATTAGTAATACTTCTTGTTCTAAAAACTTTGCGGCGCCTACGAAATTTGTGCCATTATCGCTATACATGTGCGATACGTGTCCTCGTCTTGCCATGAATCTACGCATTGCCGCAATAAAAGTTTCAGTGGTTAAATCACCCACTAGTTCTAGGTGAATTGCTTTAGTTGCCAGGCACACAAATACTGCAATATATGATTTGTGACCTCTTCCCTTCATTGTTCTTGTTTGTATTGGGCCCGCATAATCCACTCCAGTGTGGCTAAACGGGTAAGACTGGGTAACTCTCGCTTTCGGAAGTGTTCCCATTTTTTGTATATTTGTTGCGGACTTGTATCTTGTGCATTTAACACATTTTTTCAATATACTTTTGACAACTCGGTTCCCTCCTATAATCCAGTATTTCTGTTGTATGAAAGCTCTCGTGAGTTTGTTTCCTCCGTGTAATGTTTTCATATGTGCATTTTGTATAATTAATGACGTTATATGATGGTTGTGTGGTAATAGTATAGGATGTTTTTGATTATACGGCAAGTCAGAGTTGTCTATTCTACCTCCCACACGTACCAATCCATCGTCATCAATAAATGGGTCTAATGTCGATAATTTATTATTATTCTGTAGTGATTTTTTCCTTAGAATGGTTTCTCTTTCGTTTTTAAATTCTTCTTGATGTACTATGCACAGAATTCGCTTCTCGGTTTCATCTAATTCCATCCATGATAATACTCCGTGTTTTTTCCGCCTGTTAATAAATCTATAGCAATACGCTAGTGTCCGTATCATCTTATTTTAGTTAGAAAATTTATTCCATATATCATATTTTTCACTCGTAATCGTACTTGTTGTTGACAAACAGTATTTCTTAGCTTCTAACGTCGGCTGTGGTGTAGTTGTAGTAATAGGGATATTACTTGTCTGTAACCATTGTGGACCGTTCCACCATAAAGAAAAGTTTATTAATTTCTCAGGCTCTAATCCTCTTGATATAATATCTGCTGGGTTTTCTGACGATATTACATGATTCCATTGAGCGTTCGTATTTTGCGGTTAATTTCAGACACCCTGTTAGCCACGAATGTATGCCATCGACCAGGTTCGCCTTTTATCCAGCCTAAAGTGATCATGGAATCCGTCCAACATGATATCACGGTGTTATGATCTCCTTTAAGAGCTATTTTTACTTTTTCTATTAAATTAGCCAATAACACTGCGGCACATAATTCAAGACGTGGTAGTGTTGTTTTCTGTTTCTTTGGTGCAACTTTTGACTTAGCTTGAAGCAATCCCAAGTAACACAGAAAGCATTTTAACAAGCAACAAGTGAACTTATATAGAGCTTAAGACCCGTACAAACTCTTATATAAGTTCACCGAGCGTCTTGAAGCTGAACAATGGCATTTGAAAATCATTGTAATGCTTGACGCTGTATAACAGTTAGATAATGGCATATCAGAATGCTTTTGTAAAGCCTTTAGCTATTTTTAGTGCTTTTGGTTCTACAAAGACATTTTAAAGTAGTTAATAAGTGCTTGAAGCTGTTTTACAGCACAAACGTGAACCACTATAATGCCATGTAAATCCGATATCCAGCTTTAAGCTGTTTTTTGTGCCTTTTGCTGTGTAAAAGCACTTGTAAGGGGTAAGTAAAAGCTTAATGCTGCTGAACAGCATTAATGTGAATCAATATAATGCTTGCATTTTAAAGGAAGAACTGAGTGCTGTTGTGTAGCTAATAGCTCTTTAAACAATCACACGTGAGTAGTTGTAATGCTCGTGGCATTAATTGGGCTCACCGGGCTGCTTAAGGCTGACCACCATTTTGTAAATATTTTATAACCAAAAAATATTTTCTTTCGGATCTATTTATAAAAGGAATTGTCATTTAAAATATTTATATAACTTAATTTAATACAGTACAAGCAAAACTATGATTGTATTTATTCAAAACTTATTCTGTACTAGGAATACACATTTGTTTTGGTTTTACACACATCATTTTTATAAAACATATTGTATGAAAACCACAAAATATCGAAGGCGCGTGAAAATTTTCAATGAAACTTATATAAACAAGTACAGTAAACTACACTGCGCAGTAATATTTGAAGGCAAGAAATAACAAACGAGTCAAAAACTTATCCGATGAATTTGTTTTGATGCAAATTATAATATGGCGTCACTCACTGTTTTATTTTGACCGTCTTTACTTATTCTTTTTTTGATTGTAATAATTTACACGCAATAATATAAAGTTTCCTAAGTGTGAACACTTAAATTGCTCCAATAATTCTTTTAGCACATTTAAATGCTAGTCTAATGCTTTGGTAATGCCGTTGGCATCTTCACTATCAATAATTTTGCTATTATAATGCTTCTGTAATGCAATAGGCTATCTCATTGACCATTTTAATGCTTTCTTAATGCGATTGGCAATATTATTGACCAAAATGATGCTTCTTTAATCCGATTGACATCTTTCTTGACCATAATAATGCTAATATAATGCGCCAGTAATGCTATTAACCAGCTACTGTGAACCTATATACGGCATGAAGCTGTATAATTTGTGCCCAAATAAGCATTACAGTAGCCATATAAACGTTTATAATGCGACTATAAAACTAACTCAAAATGCTAATAGGATACAAGAATACTCTTATTCGGCCCTTATAATGCTTTGATGTGTTACTTGGGATGTTATGTAGTAGTTGTTATTCACTATCATTGTACTGTAGACAACAGCTCCGTATGCTTTCTCTGAAGCATCGCTGAATCCGTACAACTCAATCTTTGTTCTATCTATTGTGTGACACCATCGTGGAATTTGAATAAGTTCTATACTTTTTAATTGTTTTTGTATTTCTATCCATTTGTATTTTATTACGTCATTTACTGGTTGATCCCATTCAATTCCAGCCATCCAAAGTTGTTGTACTAGCAATTTTAGTGTTATAATGATGGGTGCTAGCCAACCCAAAGGATCAAATATTTTTGCCACTTTTTGCCGACATAATAAATCGTTTAGTAGGTATCGTGTTTTCTGTAACAGTAATTTTGAAACAACATTTATCTTCGCGTGGAGACCATATAATTCCCAAAGATTTCCTTGTCTCATCTAAGGGAAGTTTCAGCATCTGACTTTTTTCGTTTTCGCATGATAAATTATTTAGTACTTCCACACTGTTCGACGACCATTTGCGTAGTTGGAAACCCCCTTTATTTAACATAGATATTAATTGTTCCTGTAACTCCTTGATAGAGCTTTCCTGGGATTCTCCTGAAAGGATGTCGTCAACATAGAAGTCTTGTAGTGTTACTCTACTGGCGATTGGATAATTGTCTTGTTCGTCTAGTGCCAGTTGTTGTAATGTTCTCACGGCCAAATAGGGAGCGCTAGTTGTGCCGTAAGTTACTGTTGTTAGTTCGTATTCACTGATGGCTTTTTTTGGTGAAAACCTCCATAAAATTCTTTGATATTTATAATCTTTTTCATTTATTTTTATAAACCGGTACATTTTCATGATATCAGCCATAAAAGCAAACTTATGCGTACGCCATCTTATTAATATTTCCGACAAGTTTTGTTGAAGTCGTGGACCTTTATGCAAATTGTCATTAAGGCTTGTTTTTGTACTGGTTTTACTACTAGCATCAAATACTACTCGTAGTTTTGTCGTGAGGGAATCCTCCTTTATTACTGCTTGGTGGGGTATATAATACTCTCCTAAGTAATATTCTGGTTTAGTAACTTTTCTCATATGACCCATGTTTAGGTATTCATACATAAACTCATTGTATTGTTCACGTAATTTTTCATTTTTATCGAAATGTCGTTCTAGTTGTAACAGTCGAGCCGCGGCTTTCTTCCTTGACTCGCCATATTGCATACTCGAGTCCTTAAACGGTAGTCGTACCTTATAAGTACCGTCGGCATTGCGTATTGTAGTAGTTTTGTAATAGTTGTCACACGTCTCATCATTTTGGGTGAGTGTGTATTGTTGTGGGATCTCTTAGTTCCCAAAATTTAGTTAATTGTTGTATGTCGTCGGTGCGTGTCATCATACTTATAACGTTGATGCCACTGCTTGTATTGTTAGGATATAACCCGGATAAAATCCAACCCAATTCTGTGTTTTGGGCGATTATACCATCTTGTAGTCGTTTGAGACCTTGTAATAGTATTTTACTGTAGTCTTTGGCTCCTAAAATTATGTCTATAGGTCCCTTTTTGTAATACGTTGGATCTGCCAATAGTGCATTGTCCAACTCTCGTAATTGTTGTAAGTCACTCCTTGGTAACGAGTTTGTAAGTTTTGGTAATATCAATAGTGTAACAGGTAGTTTGTATTCACTAGAGTACCTTGGTTGTTTTAGCTTTTTCGTCTCCAATACCTTTTATTTCGGCTTGGACTTTTTGTCTAGGATAAGACAGAAGTTGTGCTACTTCTTGCGTGCAAAATGATGCTTCTGAACCCTGGTCACACAATACTCTTAATAATTGTGGCGTTCCATCATATGATGTTGTTCTTAATAGCGCTGTGGCCAATAATACCGTGTTTTTTGCTTCTGAATTAGTAGCGGATAAGTTTGATACTGTTGCATTTTGTTGTCTTTCATTCCCAGTTTGCTTTGGAGCATATTTCTTCTTGTTCCCGTATAACTGCGGTTGCACGTTAGTGGGATCGAATGTTCGGTGTAATAGTGTGTTATGACCTTTATGTTGACAAATTTCACATTTTGTATAAAACTCGCTCAAACACATTATTTGTTTATTGTGATTTAAGCAGCGTTTGCACATTCCTTTGTCTATCACTTCCTTACACCGTTGAGTCACGTCCAAGACCTTGAAACTCGGGCATTGATTTATACTATGTTCTTTGCTTTTACAATACCAACAATATTTATTTTTTGATGATTCGGCTGTCTGTACATGCGTCACCTATTGTTTGTTTACTGTACGAGTATTACTATTTATATTACTCGTATTTACGTGATTGTATGTAATTTTTGTTTGATCGTAAGATTTTAAACTTTTGAATCGTTTCTCTAAATATTCTAACATTTTCTCAAACGATTCCAATTTATTTGGATATTGCAGTTGATCTTCGTACTTCGAGTCAGTTTGTTGATCCCATTTCCTGGCCAAAAGTCTAGCCAAGATAGGGTCCCATGTTGATGTGTCAATCCCTTGATGTTTTAGTGTTTCTATACATTCTTTTATGGTATCGTGCATGTCCCTTAAATCAGTTGCACTCGCCGTATTTATTTTTGGCAAATCTAACAGCTTGTCGATGAACTTAATTGATATCATTCGTTCATCTTCATAGCGTTGCGTAAGTAACTTCCACGCCGTTTCGTAGCTTGATTCACTAATTTGTAGACGACGTATGATTTTTGCTGCGTCACCTTTTACATGGGTTTTCAAATACTGCATTTTTTCTACTAATGAAATGTTTTTGTCTTCCTGAATAATTTTCTTGAATAAGTCATGAAACGTATACCACGAATCATAACTCCCCGTAAATGTTGGTATAGAAATACGAGGTAGCTTCCCTGATGATTTTGTTAGGGTCGCATTTTCACTAAAACTTTCATGAATTTTCTCTTCCAGATTCTCCATTGTAGTCTCATACTCAGCTTGTATATTTTCGAAACATTTATTCCGGAAGTACAGGTTTCCTAATTCCAGCTCATTCATCATAAGTTCGATATGAGTTTCTTCAATAGTTTGGCACTGTTTTTGTAAAGATTGTGTTGTAGTTTGTAAGTACCATTTTGGTTGTTTTCAGCGATACACTCATTCGCCTGTGATAACTTTTTTGACATCTGAGATATCCGGAACATTTGTATAAACATCTTGGGGTTCCCGACCCCTTCTTCACATTCGCTATTACTCTGTTGTTCAGGTTCGTAAAGAGTTTGTAAAAGTTGTAGCCTTTCTTCACATTTTCGTAGGTGGGCTATGCCTTCGTCGTATTGTAGCTGGATATTTCCAAAGTAATTTGTAGTAATGTATTTGTGAGATGATAACATCTCTTGTTCCTCCAGTTTCGAGTGATTTTCTCGAACCCGTTGGAAAATAGTCGTAAGTGTTTGTCGTTTTTGGTCAATGTACTTTTTACAATAATTAAAAGAACCTATTCTTTAGATTAAAATTAAGTAGGAAGAATGGCTGATTTAATGTTGTAAAACCAAAATACAACTAATTATTTTTTACTTTTTAGTGCAATTTTTGTTTTTGAAGTCGGTTTTTTTTTTGTAAAAATCAATTTTATTACATATGCCGATGATACTGCCTTGATATTCCATGATACCTCGTGGAAGTCGGTTCTTGTATCAGCCCAGGTGGGACTTAACCAGATAAAATAAGATAAGAAGATAATATAATATATAAATATAAACCTCACACATTCACACAACGCCATCTAGTCCCAAACTAAGCAAAGCTTGTACTATGGGTACTCGACAACGGATAAACATACTTAAATACTTTTTTTTTTTTTGTAAATACATACATATCAAAACACTCAGACCAATGCAAACAAACATGTTCATGCACACAAAAATTTGCATTGAGCGGGAATCGAACCCGAGACCTCTGCGTAGCAGTCGTGTAATATACCGACTGCGCCACAGAGGTCGTTATAAGATATATTTATTTGCTTTAAACATGTGTAGTTTACAGATAGTTTTACATAGGTAATGCGTTTCAACATGTTTTACCATTATTGGCATGCAAATGTTATTTTAATTCATAAAACAATGTCACAATAGATATAAGTACAATTAACAGTTTTACAATAACAGATTTTACTATTGAAAAGATAAAGAAACATTGCTTGAGTCACCTTATTACAGAAACTGGGAGCGTCCTGTTCTAGGGTCGGTTGACATGCAACTACCCGATGCTGATGCTACAAATGATTTTTGGCGCAGCATTTGGTCGGTGCCTGTCAATCATACAGAAGGTGACTGGATAGGGGATGTTGAAAAAGCGTGTGAACATATTCACCAAATGGAGCCAGTAGTTATAACAACTGAGGATGTTACTTGTGCAGTCCGTCGACTACCAAATTGGAAATCAGCTGGACCAGACGGATTGCACAATTTTTGGTTAAAATGGTTCCATAGTTCCCACGCTTGTTTAGCCTCTCATTTCCAGTCATCTTTAGAAACAGGTACGCTACCAGATTTTATTACTACTGGTGTAACCCACTTGCTTTATAAATCAGGTAGCTCCACGGATCCTAAAAATTATAGACCAATTACTTGCCTCCCAACAATATACAAACTTCTTACATCTATTTTGAGAAAAAAAATATCTTTACATATACAAGAAAATTCTATCATGTGCATTTCTCAAAATGGATGTAGGAATGAGGCACGTGGAACTAAAGAACAACTCCTTATTGACACTACTATTAGTGAACAGGTACGTCGTAACCGAAAAGACCTGTCTACATGTTGGATAGATTACAAGAAGGCGTATGATTCTGTTCCTCATACATGGCTTCTGAGAGTGCTGGAGTTGTATAAGATCGATGCAACTCTATGCACTTTTTTGAGGACATGTATGACAAAATGGAATACGGTTCTTTTTTATTCAGGATGTAGACTGTGCTTAGGAAACGAGGTGCCTATTCAAATTAAGCGAGGTATATTTCAAGGTGATAGTCTCAGTCCGTTGTGGTTTTGCCTAGCACTGAATCCTCTTAGTACTTTGCTAGAGTGTTCAGGGTTAGGCTATCGGTTAAAGAGACATGGTCAAGTTATATCCCACCTCCTGTACATGGATGATCTGAAGTTATTTGCTCCAACTAAATCACAATTATTAGTTTTACTAAAAGAAACAGAAACCTTTAGTAATTCTATTAAAATGGAATTTGGTGTGGATAAATGTGCTGTCATGCATGTTAAGCGAGGTAAGGTTGTGGAATCTGATGAGTTACAACTTTCAGATTCCATAAAACTTAGATGTCTCTCTCCATCCGACACATACAAATACCTTGGTATGTCACAGGCTTTATGTATAACGGAAACGGACATGAAACAACAGTTACGGGATCGCTTTTTTGCCCGCTTGAAAAAGGTTTTGAATAGCCTTTTGACAGGGGGCAATAAAGTTCGTGCCTATAACAGTTGGGTCATGCCGGTTCTGATGTACTCCTTTGGCATACTAAAGTGGACACAGACTGAACTAGAAGCTTTGGGTAGAAAAGTGCGAACTCTACTGACAGCTCATCGAATGCATCATCCGCGTTCTTCGGTAATGAGATTGTACATTCCACGAAAGAGTGGGGGTCGTGGGTATTTAAGTGCTAAGACCCTCCACAATCGCGAGGTGTACAATCTCAGAGAATATTTTCTCACTGTGGATGCGGATATACACAGAGATGTTGTGTCGGTAGATGTCGGACTTACTCCGCTTTGTTTGGCTAAAGAGAATTGGCGCAAACCTATAATACAAACTATCGATGATCGTAAAGAAATATGGAAAAGCAAGGAGTTGCATGGTCGTTTTTACCGGGCCTTAAATGGGCCTGATGTTGACACATTATCATCTGTGTCCTGGCTGCGATTCGGTGATCTCTTTGGAGAAACCGAAGGTTTTGTATTTGCAATTATGGACGAAGTCGTAATGACTAAGAATTATCGGAAATATATCCTGAAGGATGGTACAGTTGACATATGTCGGGCATGTCACTGTCCCGGAGAATCACTCAGACATATTGTTTCTGGTTGTTCTCGTCTTGCGAATGGTGAATACTTGCATAGACACAACCAAGTAGCCAGAATTGTCCACCAACAACTTGCTCTTAAATATCATCTTGTCGATGCAGAAGTACCGTGTTATAAGTATGTACCCGACCCGGTTCTCGAAAATAGTAGTGTTACATTATATTGGGATCGATCTATCATCACTGATCGGACTATTGTTGCCAATAAGCCAGATATTGTGGTGATAGATCGGTCAGAATGCCGTGCAATGATAATCGATATCACCATTCCTCATGACGAGAATCTTGTTAAAGCAGAAAAAGACAAACAAACGAAATATTTGGACTTGGCTCACGAGGTTGTCGACATGTGGAATGTTGATTCGGCGATCATTGTTCCGATAGTACTTTCGGTCAATGGACTTATTCCAAAGAGTCTCTATCAACACCTACGGAGACTCTCGCTTGACAGTTGGATCATAGGTCTGATGCAGAAGGCAGTACTGCTTGACACGGCACGCATTGTGAGGAGGTTCCTGTCTCTGGAGCCCTAACCACCGGTAGCTTGGTCCCTGTACCCGATGCCGGTGGGTCTACCTTTTTTTTATATTTTTAAATGTTTTTATTTTTTATATCAATATTTAAAAATGTAATTTAATGTGATAAATGTAAATAAAGAGAATAATAATACAAAATTAAAATTAATCGGTCAAGTAATCATTAATATTATAATAACATTTTTTCTGCAACAATTCTTTAAGTTTTCTCCTGAAAAGATTAAGATTTAAATCCTTGATCTCTTTTGGAAGCTTATTGTAGATTTTAAGTGCCATACAGAATATGCTGTTACCCAGAAGAGCAGTTCTGGAGCCGTGCAGACGTAACTGATTTTGGTCTCGTCTGTTTCGTTTTACAGTATCGGATAAAAGTGGAAACAATGTTGTGTTAGTTTTCACAAGTAAACATACTTCTAGAATATATAGAGAGGGCAATGTTAATATGCCATGATTCTGGAAATAAGGTAGACAACTATCTGTAACCTTAAGTCCGAACATAGCCCGGATACACCTTTTCTGGAGTTTAAATATTAATAATTTATGAGTTGAAATTGCCCCAAAAAATTATTCCATACCTTACTATGGAGGCCACTGACCCGTGATAGGCAGTTAATAGTGCATCAACATTAACTGTTGGGGCCAGTTTAAGCAGAGCATATGACGAGCTACTTAGTTTATTACATAGATTCTCAATGTGGTTTTCCAATTTAATTTTTTTATTGATAACGAGCACAAGAAATTTATTACTGTCCACTTCTTTTATTAACCCATTACCCCAAATGGGTCCAATGGGTTAAATGATATATTGCTTACTCATTTTTTTTATTTTTTATTTACAGGTTTAGACAGTGTATCGTAGTATGTTACTTTTATTTCTGACGGGATCTCTACTCGTTGACTAAAATGCATTATGTTTGTCTTACTTAAGTTTATCTTTAAATTATTATTATGTAACCACCTAACCACGAAATTATACATGTCAAGGAGTTATTAATGTCAGTTTCGTAGGAGTCGGGATTTTTACACATAATTGTTATTGTACTGTCATCGGCAAAAAGAGTCCTTGGTTGATTAGTAGAGTTAGGCAAGTCGTTAATATAGATATTGAATAATAGCTGCCCAATGACGCTACCTTGTGGAATGCCAAATTTATTTACGCGTTCCAGAGAAGTGTAGAGTGCTTCTGTTTTCGTTCTACTGTCTAATCTGGAGACCGTTCTTACTTGTTTCCTGTTTGTTAGGTAAGAGTCGAGAAGGTTCAAAATATTTCCTCTTATGACATAAGTTTCTAGTTTGTCTTTAAGTATATTATAATCTAAATAGTCAAATGCCTGCGTCATGTCGCAATATATAGCGCAAACTGGAGTCCGTTTGTCAATGTTTATCATTATATTATATAGAAAGTCATAAATAGCCATATTAATAGTTATATTCTGTCTAAAGCCCTTTTGATGGGGGCATAGTATAGATTTTGTTTCTAAATAGCTATAAACTTGTGTGTATATATTAGGTTGGGGAAAAAGTCTTTTCGTATTTTTGTATGAAAAGACAAGACATTTTTTTCAAAGTTTATTTACATTTATTTACAATATATATGTACCGTTTTGTTGAACAACTTTCTGCCATTTTGTGGGCAGAGACATTATCCCGTTACTGTAGAAACTTTGGGACTTCTGATAAAAAAACGGGTCAAATAGTTTTGGCAGTCCTCTCTTGAGGTCAACCTTACAGAACCTAAAGAATTCGGAAGAGACCGAAACAGGTGAAAATCTGAAGGCGCAAGGTCAGGGCTATATGGTGGATGCACTAGGACCTCCCAGTCGAACTCTCTTAATTTTTGCTGAGTGGCTAAAGATGTGTGTGGTCTAGCGTTATCGTGATGAAAGACCACACCCTTCCTGTTGATCAATTCTGGCCGTTTTCTCTCGACTGCTTCCTTTAATCTCATCAGTTGCTGGCAGTAAAGATCAGAATCGATGGTTTTGCCGGGCGGTAAAAGCTCATAATGAACAATGCCCTTCCAATCCCACCATACACACAGCATCACCTTATTTCGTGTTAGGCCAGGTTTGGCCACAGTCTGTGAAGCCTGGCCAACTTTCGACCACGACCTTTTTCGCACGTTCTTCTCCTACGTGATCCACTTTTCATCGCCAGTTATCAATCTCTTCAAAAACGGCTCGGTTTTATTACGTCTCAATAATGAATCGCAAATGAGTACACGGTTCATTAAGTTTCTTTGAGTGAGCTCGTGTGGGACCCAAATATCGAGCTTTTTTGTATAACCAGCTTTCTTCAAATGGGTCAAAACTGTTTTGTGGTCAATTCCCAGTTCTTCAGCTACATCGTAACTACTAATATGCCGACCTTGCTCCACTCTTTCAAAAATGGCGTCCATTTTATTCGTAACAGGGCGACCAGAGCGAGGTGCATCTTTAACATCAAAATTTCCGGACTGAAAACGTTTGAACCAAATTTGTGCTACTCTTACTGACACTGCATCAGGTCCATAAACATCACAAATTTTTTTCACTGCTTGAGTTGCATTTTTGGCTTTTTTATAATAAAATTTTAAAATGTATCGAATTTCTTCATTAGATTCACTCATTTTTACGGAGAGAAAAACAAATAAAAAATAGCGGGAAACAACTTTTTTTTATTTTTTTCTTTTCTTTATAATGTAACCTTTTTTATGTTACCAAAACCAGCCAGACACAAGTAGTACAGTCAAAGAAATTTTATAATAAGTTTATACCTACGTTATGCGAAAAGACTTTTTCCCCGACCTAATATATTTTTCAAATATTTTTGATATTATGGATATTAATGCGATCGGTCTATAATTCTCTATTCGGTCTTTATCGTCTTTGTTATGCAGTGGTTCAATTATCGAAAGTTTTAAGGAATCGGGATAGGTACCGTTACTAATGCATAGATTTAGTATATGGCTTAGGTGGTGACATATTATGTGACCCACAAACTTTATTATTCTTGTTGCTATCTCATCGTAACCCACACTTTTCGTATTTTTTAAACCTTTTATTATATTCATAATATCAAGCGGAGTGCTTGGCTACTGGATGGTTTGCAAAGAACCTTCTTACCTTAAATTATCTTGACTATTTGCAAAATTGACATTAGCAAAATTACATTTGCTTTTTTCTCCAAATTTACAATAACATTGCTGGTTAGATCCAGTACTGCATTTTTTGTTGAAATGCCTGAGCGGAAACCATATTGAGACGTCGAGAGAAGGTTATTTTTCTCTAAGTAATTAACAGGTCTATTATATAAGTCTTTCAAAAAGTTTCGAGAGAGTAGGCAGGACGGGCTCTGTCCCCATTCTTGTGTATAGGATGCACAATGGCTAGTTTGTAGGCGTCTGGGAAAACTCCGGAATTTATAGCGATGCAACTGTGTGTGATGGAAGGGATTAAGATGCTTTTACATTTTTTAAGAAACATCTAAGCCTATCGCACAATCACTCTTGAGGTTCATTATTAGGTGCTCAACTTCAAATTCATCTGTTCATCTGCATGACAAAAGTTTTAGATTGCACGTGTGATTCTGTGTCTGTATTGGTGTTTATGGGTGGTGTAATTAATTCAGCCAGAGAGCGGCCCACATTAGCAAAATAGGAATTAACGACATTAATTGATTTTAAGGGTTCGGCCGGTGAGAGGAGTTCGATGGCATGTGTGTTAGTTGTGTATGTAATATTTTTAATGGCCTTCCATAGCTTTTTATTATCATTTTTAGCCGAGTTTAATTGTCTTGTGTCGTGATCTTTCTTAGCGTTTTTTAGTATCATCGAACAAAAATTTCTATATCTTTTATATGTTATTAACCTCTCGCCTGGCAGGCAGAAAGCGACAAACAAAAATGTATTTAAATAGTACTGTAGTTATTAATAATAAGTCACTTCATTATCACAACATAGTATAAAACAAAGTTGCTGTTCCTGTCTCTTTGTTCATAATGCTTAAATCTTTAAAACAACGCAACGGATTTTCAAGCGACTTTTTAACAGATAGAGTGATTAAAGAGAAAGGTTTATATGTATTAGGTCCTTACCTATGAAAATGGTGTTTTTCTCCTGTGCAGTCTTTAGCCTCTATTTACTATTAAAACAATGATTGCTTGAATTATTTTTGTAATTTGGTAAATATAGGACATTACCAACAACTACCAAAAGATAATCAAGGAAAATAATTATTATTCGTAATAAGCCTGTAAATATGGGTCCAATTTAAACCAGCGGATTTTACTATTTGTTTAGTTGTAACTTCTTCATTCATATTTTTTTTCTTATTCTTAAAATGCTGTAAGTAAGTTAGAAGTTCGCCCCTACTTATACCAAATTTCATTCTACTTAGTAAGTATAATAATGATTGAAAAGTCTAAGAAAACGTTAGTATGAAAAATCAAACTTCCGATAAAATCTTCATACAATTCATAATAAAACGCCAATTTCATAATACATGCATTATGTATAGTAGACACTGATAAATTTAAATGTTTCTAATGTGATTGTCTAATGTAACTGTACATACTCGTAACCGTTTAAGGACATTCTGTAGTAGGTATATTCCATTTTTTTATACCTGACTTAAAATGTAAAAAAATATGGCATCGTGTTAACCATAGACTAAAGACTAAGATGAGAAATGTACTACGAATCGAAGACTATCTATAATCTACAAAATATGTCAAATGGTCAAGTTTGTCGTCAAAAATTAGATTTTATTAAAATTTATGAAAGATTGTGGTTAAATCAAAGTAATTCATGTGTTTTCTATTGCACAAATGTCTAATGCTACTTTCCAGAAAGTTTCATCCAAATCGAAGTGTGCGATTGATGTAAAGACTTTGTGATTAAGAGTTATTTAGAAGGCTAGTGTTATTATAAACAATATTCTTTGCAGATCGCAAGATATGTTTTTTACCCAAAGAAACTGGACCTTGCATAGCGGCGATTTCTAGGTAAGCATTATAATTAATTATTATTGTAGGCAGTAGCGTCATGGATCTGATGCAGAAGGCGGTACTCATTGACACGACACGCATTGTGAGGAGGATTCCATCTCTGGTGCTCTAACTAATACGAACTTGGTTCTTGTAACTGATGCTCATGATTGTACAAAAATAGTGACAGAATGGCTTGTAAGAAAGGACTATGACTTTGTTGAGTCACTGATTTCCATGTCATTTTAACTTCTAAATAAACATAGGTAAACGTCTATAAAATATATCCCATAACACATTTAGGCAGGCACACACACACACACACACGCAAACTCACAGACAAGCACGAACACACGCACACACACACATCCACACACGCACGATCACTAACTTTAATACAATATAACTTAGTTTTTCATTGTTTATTTTGTTTTCATTCAATGATAAATTTATAGTTTCGACCTGTTCTGTACCATCATAATCTAATTTAATAAATAAATTGTTTATTTTCAGTTACATCATTTCATCAGTTACATAACTTTAGATACATTGGAGATCATCTTGTAAGCAAGATTTGCTTACAAGATGATCTCCAATGTATCTAAAGTTAAGCAAATGATGTAACTGAAAATAAACAATTTATTTATTTATTATGCTGAAGTGTCCACCTTTTTAAGGGTTTAGTAAAATTTAAAACAAAATTGTAATAACATAAAAACATTATAAAATGTTTAAGTGTAAGACAACTCTTACACTAGGGATATGTGTCGGGGACTTTTCAAAACATCAATTTAATGGACACAAAGACAATAGACAATAATTTATGGATCCCACAAATAATTGTACTGCGTGGAAATCGAAACCGTGACCTCCTGCACTGCAGCTGCTTGCGACCCACTGAGGCAGTTAAAATTACATATAATATTTGTCACAGACAACGCCATCTAGTCCCAAACTAAGCAGAGCTTGTACTATGGATACTAGACAATAGGGTACTTTTATACTTTTGTAACGCAAATACATACATTTTATACATGAGTGTTTTTGATGGATGAGGGAGGCACAGGACAGAGGAAGATTGACGTTTGATGGATCCTTATGTTCAAGAGTGGAAGTTTTGTTTATGATAATGATGATATATAGAAAACATGATTTTGTAGGCAGGGGAATAAAAGTAGGCCAAAAAATTTACAAGTTTCATAAATATTGTTTCTCAACTTAAGGTTCAAATTTGCTTGGCACAGAATTAGATATGAATTAAACGTCTTTTCACCTCAAAGATTTTGGAACTCAAATACAAGTACATTTTATTGTTACACGACTGATATAATTATGTATAACTAGGTAAGTATGTATAGTGAACACAACAAATGTTTTTTTTTGCAGATTCTACTACGACACCTATATAGACGAATGCGCGGAGTTTTTGTATGGAGGATGTCTAGGAAATAAAAATAATTTTATGACAATGGAAGAATGTCAAAATATGTGTGAAAGTTAATAAATAAAATGATTATGTTTCCACAATTATATAAGATTTTTATTTCTTGCACATCGCTATCCCTAATCCCTTCAAAACCCGAGAACATTTACAAAAATAAAATTCCCTCATTGGCTCGGAATATTTCGAATCCCACGCATGACAGTTCTTTATGCAATCTACAAACTATAGTCCTGAGTTTAGATCTTTGATGTGTCCGCTAAATTTATGTTTGTAAAGTACGCGACACACAGAATAATCCCTAGTACGGTCACGAGCAATAATATGTACACATTTTCGCATTTTGTAAACCAGTTATCTAAAGTTCTGCCAATCCAAAATTGAAAATTCGAAGATTAATTCAAAACTGTACGGAACCTCTTCTAAATTACGAATTCATTTTGATATTGTAATGTCTAGATAAACGTGCAGATAGTTTAGAAAATTTGAAAATGTGTACATATTATTGCTCGTGACTGTACAGGATCGATTATAAATTTTTATGTAAGTATTAATGATTTATTATGTAATTTATTAAATAAATAATCCTCTGTTTAATTAATGATCTTTGGAACTATCCACTTGTAAAATATTGTGTTTTTATAATTATAATAATAAGTTTGGTCTAAAACGCGATAGATGGCGTTGTATCGAAATCCTAGATTGCACTATGGTTTCGTTTACTTTTAAAGTACATATACCTTGTCACGCCACAAACCAGTGAACAAATTGTGAACTAAAATAAATAACTTATCAACATATCCTGCAGTATTATTGAACAATTGTATATGGTCCTTACGAAGCCGGACTTAGAAGAAATTTGAACCTACCCGTGGTGCCGCCTAGTGAAAGAAGAGGTAACTAATGAAGAGGAAGGACACCCAGTGTAACCGTGAGTAATCTCTTGGACTTGTAAAATTTTAAGCAAGTTTTGGTTGAGACGGGGAACCTATGCCCGATTACACCTAAGTTTTGAAGCGAAAAAAGACTTAGAATAATTTCGTTTTGAATTGAAAAGACTTAGAATAATTTCGCTAAATATTAACTTAGAAAAATATTGCTGTTTGAACACTTAGAAAAATTTTCAATTTTGGGACTTAGAAAATTTCATTAAATCAGAACATAGAAATATTTTACATTTAAACAAGTCAAGAAGTATCTGAAAATGGAACCTTTAATAAGACTTCAAGGGGACGTTCAGTCAAATATAAGCAGAGGATTTACTAATTTTAAGAAATCACCTAAGGAAAGAATAACAATTAGCTACATAGAAACCAGAATGGAAGATTTAGAAAAGCAATGGTCTAAGTTTGAGAGTACTCACAGCGACATAATAGCAGGTTACACTAAGGGGGAAGTTGAAAAAACTGATTATACCAGAAATTATACCTATGGCGATGTAGAACAAATATATTTCGATTACAAGACAGCATTAAAAGAAGCACTTCTAACGAAAACTTCTAATTTGGGTAACAACCACAAAGGAAATGAAATTATAACTAGCTCCCGGAGCAATGTAAAATTACCGAAGATTTCTATACCTACGTTCTCGGGACTATACCAGGAATGGCCTACATTTCGTGACTTGTTCCTGTCACTGGTGCATAACAACAGTTCGTTATCCGCTGTGGAGAAGCTACGTTACTTGAAGAACTATCTTGCTGGAGAAGCGGATCAACTGTTACGACACTTACCTATAACTAATGAAAATTATGCAACATGTTGGAATATTTTAGAACATAACTATAATAACAAAAAGTTTGTATCTGATTCGATTTTAAAGCGGTTTTTTGGTCAGAAGTGTATTCCTACTGAGTCTTATAATAGCTTAAAAGAAATGTTTAACACTACTAATGAATGTCTAAATCCGTTAAGAAATTTCGGATTGAGTACTGAAAATCTTTGGGATCTAACACTTATTCATTTATTGTGTACAAAATTGGATGGAGTATCCCGTCGAAAATGGGAAGCTAAAACTTGTAATTTAACTAATGATTTGCCTAAATTAAGTGAATTCCTGGAGTTTTTAGAGCATAGGTTTAGGTCACTTGAGTTTTTGGGGACCAAAGTAACTAATAAAACTGTTAAATCACTCCAAGTCAACACTGCTATCAATAAGGTACCAGTACCTTGCTTATTTTGTAAAAATAGCAATCATAAATTGGGTAATTGTAAAAGCTTTGCAGGGGAAACACTAACGTCTCGTCGTAATTTTGTCCAAATTACCAACTTGTGTTTTAATTGTTTAGGTACAATCCTTTCTGTAACAACATGTCGATTGCCCACTAGGTGTAAAATTTGTAGTAGGAAGCATCACTCACTATTGCATGCCGAGCATTGGAATCAACCAAACGAAAATAACAGTCAGACCATTAAGCTGTCGGATGATGGCAGCAATTCTGAGACTGTAACATCACTGCAGGAAGAAAATCATATAAATAACATTACCTCTTGTTTTGTTAACAATAATGGCCAAGTTGTACTGGCAACGGCTTTGGTAAAAGCAGAATCGAAAGGTGGAACAGTAAGCTCTGTTGGACCAAGGCTCACAGGCTTCGTTTATTACAGAGGCTGCAGCACAATTACTAGGACTTAAGAAAACTAAAAGTAATTGTGTGATAACTGGTCTAGGAGGTGATAATAACACATCACTTCATTCTAAACAAACAGTTCAGGTAAAAATTCAATCTATAAGGGTCCCTAACTTTAATTTAACAGTTAAACACATATTTTAAAGAAACTTACTTCATTTCTACCGGAACGAAAAATTGTGGTTACGTCGTGGCCTAATTTACCAGTGGAGAACTTAGCAGATCCAAATTATAACGTACCAATTCAAATCGATTTGTTGCTTGGTGCTGATGTCTATTGTGAAGTTATAGCTGAGGGGTTGATCAAATGCCCTTCAGGAACGTTAATAGTACAGAACACCAAACTGGGTTGGATCTTATCAGGTAAGGTTAAGGGAACTAACGAGATCAATGAGGCTTCATGTTGTAGTAGTACTATTGTATCAATGCATATATCTAAAGCTGTTGAAGATTTTGATCTTAAAACGTTTTGGGAAATTGAAGCGGATAACTTTAGTTTAACTAAGCTGTTTACAGAGGAAGAAGAGAAGTGTGAAAAATTGTTTCAGGAAACTACAAAACGTGATTCTTCAGGAAGGTATGTTGTAAAGTTGCCATTCAGGGTGGCTGAACCTAGAAGCATACAGGGAAATTCACGCGATATTGCAATTAAAAGGCTACAGTCATTAGAAAAAAGGTTTATGAAAACCCAAGAGTTAATTTTACGGTACCAAGAAGTAATTGATGAATACTTGAAACTCGAGCACATGCAGTTGATACCTAAAAAAGAGATTGATAAACCGTCTGTTTACTTACCTTATCACGAGGTTATTCGAAATGACAAAACGACGACGAAATTTCGAATAGTATTCAATGCATCCAATCGTGACAACAACGGCGTATCTCTTAACAGCGAGCTTATGGTGGGTCCTACTTTGCAATCTGAGTTGAGACATATACTTATGAAGTGGAGATACCATCCTATATGTCTGGTGGCTGACATTGTGAAAATGTACAGGCAAGTTAAAGTAACTACAGCCGATGCTGATTATCAACGAATAGTCTGGCGAGCTGACCCTAACAACGAAATACAGCATCTACGTTTATCGAGAGTTACTTTTAGGACTGCTTCAGCTCCTTATCTAGCAGTAAGAGCTCTTCATCAGGTGGCTTATGATGAAGGTAAAAACTATCTACTGGCGGCTGAAAGAGTTCTTCAAGACTATTATATGGATGATCTGCTTACAGGATGTAAAACTAGAACGGAAGGCAATCAAATAGTTACAGAAATGAAGCAACTCCTCAACAAAGGAGGTTTTGAAGTTCAAAAATGGTCAAGCAATGATTTACTTCTCTTTCAAGAAATAAGAGACAGTATCAAAGGGAATGGAAGCAATTTGTAAATAAAACAAGATGAAATAATCAAAATATTAGGACTCACCTGGAATAGACTAACCGATGATTTTGAATACTCTGTTAAGCTATCTCCAATCTACGAACCTGTAACTAAAAGAAGTGTTATTTCAGATATAGCTAGATTGTTTGATCCAATGGGCTGGATAGCTCCTGCAATCATAACAGCCAAAATCATGATTCAGAAGATTTGGCTTTCTGGAATTAATTGGGATGAAGAGCTACCACCATCTTTAGTAAGCAGTTGGATTGCATACCGAAAAGAGCTAACAGAACTTACCAAGTTTAACATTCCGCGATGGATCAATGTCACCACTAAAGATGAAGAGTTAGAACTTCACGGGCTTAGCGACGCTATAAATGATGCTTATGCTGCTGCTGTATATTTAAGAGTAGTAGACAACACTGGAAAAGTACATGTTCATCTCATCACATCTAAAACCCTGGTTTTAGATGTGATGAGATGAACATGTACTTTTGATAGGTGCAACCCTGGTTGCACCTATCAAACAAGTGTCCATTCCAAGGCTGGAATTGTGTGGAGCGGTTTTGTTAGCCAAACTCTTACAGGAAGTAGCTGCTGTTTTAAACATTTCAAAGATGAAAATAAAAGCCTGGACCGATTCTACCTTGGTGTTGGCATGGCTAAGTAGTCACCCAAGCCGATGGAAAACCTTCATAGCAAACCGAGTGTCTGAAATATTAACTATTTTAGACAGAACACAATGGGCGCATGTATCTTCGGACCAGAACCCAGCGGACTGTGCTTCAAGAGGCCTTAAACCGTCGGAACTACTGGAATGTTCATTGTGGAAACAAGGCCCACTCTGGGTAAGAGAGATAACTCTGGACAGACCTGAAGAAACTATACCAGATACCACTTTAGAGGAAAAACAAAAGAAAGCTTACCATGTAATTGAGAAAACTGTATTTGATATTTGGAACAAGTATTCTTCACTCAGAAAACTGCTAAGAGTACTAACATATTGTAGAAGGTTTATCAACAAAGTTCGAAACCAACAAATTGAATTTCCTTTTTGGCTAACGGCTAATGAATTAAAGGATTCACTTCAAATTATTATTAAACAATGTCAAACAGAACAATTTTGGCCTGAAATCAAAGATATTAAAGACAAAGGATGTGTAAAGAAAAACAGTAAACTTACCTCGTTGAATCCTTGTTTCGATGATGCTGGTATTTTGAGAGTGGGCGGTCGACTGGAAAGAGCTGATATAAGTATTGGAAATAAACATCCTATTATCTTACCTTCAGATTCCCACATCACCAACCTTATTATTGCTGAAGCTCATGAAAAAACTTTGCACGGGGGCCCTCAAATGATGATGACTTACCTGCGGTCTAAATATTGGATTCTTAACGCCCGAAACCGTGTCAAATTCTTCGTTCGTAAATGTGTAGTCTGTGCACGTCACGCAGCCCAAATAAGAAACCAACTTATGGGTCAGTTACCATCAGCGAGAATAACACCTAGTAGACCTTTTTGTAGGAGTGGTGTTGATTACGCTGGTCCTATTCTTCTTAGAACATCCAAGGGTAGAGGTCATCGTGCCTACAAAGGCTATATTTGTCTTTTTATCTGTATGGCAACAAGAGCCATACATTTAGAAGTTGTAAGTGATCTTACAACTCAAGGGTTTCTAGCAGCCTTCAAAAGGTTTGTGGCTAGACGAGGTCATTGCGAGGACTTGTTCAGTGATAACGGAACCAGTTTTCTTGGTGCATCTCGGGAACTCAAATCTCTGTTCGCTCAAGAAAAGTCAGAATTGACTTTGGAAATTGCTGAATGCTTGGCAAACAACGGCACTAACTGGCATTTTATTCCACCCCATAGTCCTCATTTTGGAGGACTTTGGGAAGCTGGAGTAAAATCCACAAAGCATCATCTCCGTCGTGTCATTGGCAATGCAACTCTCACCTACGAAGAATTATCTACTTTGTTGTATCAGGTAGAAGCATGCCTCAATTCTAGGCCATTATCTAAATTAAGTACAGACTCTCAGGATGTCGTTTCACTTACTCCAGCTCATTTTTTGATTGGTGAACCTTTAGTCTTATTACCTGACGCTAATTATGAATCATCGTCTATATCTTCTTTAAAACGTTGGCAACTAACCCAAAAAATGCTCCAGCACTTTTGCCGCCGATGGTCTAACGAATATTTAAGTCAATTTTTACAACGTTACAAGTGGGCAAACCACAACCCTGAACCTCAGATAGGAGATTTAGTTTTAGTTAAGGAGGACGGTCTTCCTCCAGCCAAATGGCTAATAGGTTTAATTACAGAAAAACACCCTGGTTTGGACAACATTACTCGAGTGGTTACTCTTAAGTGTAAAGGAGTGTTTAAGAGATCAGTAGCAAAATTATGTATTTTACCTATTACACCATAAGTAGTTCTTTCATAATTCTTCTTACCTGTTGTCTATTAAATTTAGTTTAATTGTTATCTCATATAATATGAATTTGTAACTATTGTTTGAACGTTGTTTAACCTATAAAATATTCTTAGCTACCATGATTGTAAGTAAATAAATAAAAAAAAAATATGTTAGATTTTGTTTATAGTAAATTTTATCAATAATACAGTCCATTATATCGAAATTAAAAGATCATGGTGGGTAGGAATAATGGACATTCTGTCCATAGTGGGCGGAATGTAAAATATTGTGTTTTTATAATTATAATAATAAGTTTGGTCTAAAACGCGATAGATGGCGTTGTATCGAAATCCTAGATTGCACTATGGTTTCGTTTACTTTTAAAGTACATATACCTTGTCACGCCACAAACCAGTGAACAAATTGTGAACTAAAATAAATAACTTATCAACATATCCTGCAGTATTATTGAACAATGTAAACCACTACTACTAAGTAATGATGTCTGATGTCACGATTAAATAAAATGTTATTAATTACCTATATTATTAAAAAGAAATATTAAAAAGATCATGTCTGCTATATAAGATAACGTTTATTTGTGACACAAACAAAAATAATAAAAAACAATAAAAATCATTACACACATTCACAAGTTTATATTTCACAGTATTTAACTGTGTCATACTCTCCATCAGAGCCACCTTCATAAATCGCGGTCATGTTTACCTCGAAACAATGTACGTGAACCGTACATAGTGTACGTGCATTGTATATAACTGTACGCATACAGAATCGAGGAATAATGTACGTTGAAAGTGGCTCTGCTGGAGAGTATACTCCCTGGCAGCCCCACCTAGAAAAAGTATTTAGGATAGACGTAAAACAGTGGTATTCATGAAAATTGATGTACGTATATTGTTTATTATGTACGTGTTAAAAAATCTTTCTTCATTTCATTGTTTTATTAATTTTCACAGTTTTAAAATTTTTATTTATAAAACGCCTTATAATATTCATTAGCAAACAATATCAGAGTAAATATACCCAGTACAGGTACTAGGTATATTTATGTACTGGGTATATTTATTTATTAGGCACTCAAGCATAAGTATTAGGGAAGAGGAAAAATGTATTGTAAATGTAGCTACATAATGCAATGGTACCTTCTTACTTTTTTATAATTGTATTAAATTACTTTTCAAGTAAGTACCTATGCATATTATTCGCTATTATATCATAATTCAAATTAAAACTTGATGTAGTAAAAACAAATGACACTTGGAGGGTAGTTGTTTATTCCATTGTGATTCCGACCTTACTTTATTGTTTAGTTAGTGTGGATAAGTGTAGTATTCTATAACCAATTATCTCAATTAGGTACGTATCCTATTTATTGATGGACCGAGGAAAGAAAACCTAAATGGGCAAAAAGGGTATGAACTGGAGAATTTAGGAAAAAACGATTTTATGTCAAAATAAACGTTCAGTTTATTTTGTATTTTACACTCAAAAATTATTAATTTTTTGAGGTGTTCTAAAAATTTGGTAAGTTGACAAAAATAATTTATTTTTTGTAGCCTTGAATGTACGTATAGGTTGTCTATAAAGTCAAGAAATTAAAGTTTGAGGAACTAAATTGTTCATGTGTCTGGCAACACTGAAATTCAAAATAGACTTGTACATGAGCTGTCATCGAGTAGAAGTTGCGGAACGGTTTTTATTTTGTGATTTTTATAAGTTCATTAATCTACAATAAACTAATACTGACTTACGAAGAACAACATAAAGAATGAGTAGAGTATATCAAAGTGGCACGTGGGAAGTGATTTTTAAAGTTCTTTATCGATGTTTGACGGATCACGAAGCTGCTCAAATTTTATGTGCTTTGGATGATATTTATGGGCGAACTGCAACTTTGATGGGTATGTAATCGTGTTACTGTGTTTTGTAATCTGTCTCAAGTAATATATTCACCCCATTTGCGATTTAGAGACCAAAAACAGGCATTGCGTACATAGCATAGTTTTAGGTAAGATTGTCATTGAAAGTAAGAAATATTAATTATCAGTTGCATTAGTATAATTCAGTCAAGATTTATCCCAATTTTGAATTTGAATTAATTGCTTTATGTCTATATTACGGTTAATAACTAAACTAAGTATGTCACTTTCGCATCAACTGGTCTGTCGACAATGAATAATTAATTGCAATATTTTATTATTTTTTTTATTATTAAGTTCTTAGTAACTCCATGTTAAATGATATCTTGTTAGTTAATATTTAACACTGAATAAATTTTAGTTAGGTATTGCAGTTATTCTTTCCATCCCATTCTTTGCCTGTATTTTGTGTCTAGGTATGTCTAAATTTATTGTAAAAGTATAATCAAATGTTCAATCAACATAATTTTTGTAAAATTTCAGGCTCCAACCAACCCTCAGATAGTTGCAGGTGATAGCTAGAACTGTGATGGATTTTAATTGTAGTCTTGAAGTTCTACGCAAAATTTTAAATGCAATAGGCCTACAAGAAATGCCCTAGTAATATAAAAATCGAGATTTGTCTGAAGAACTAAGGAAAGACATTATTTATCATTCTTCATACAAGGTAACCTGTATAATAAAGCATATTCTTTTGTATAGTAATTTTTCTCATTATTAACTGTATAAAATAGTTAAAATAATAGTTTCTAGCCTATTTTCCCTTTCTACTCCTCTTTGCCCCCTATACGCCCCTCCAAATAAACCAATAATCAAATCTTTTTTAATAATAATATTAGTATAGTTAGTAAATCAGTAGTTTCCGTGTAGTGACGAAGGAAGAATACAATATATCACCACCCCATCTCATCCCATGGGTGTCGTAAAAACCGACTAAGGGACTGTCCGTGAATATTATCTTTATGAAATAAAAAGAAAGAAAACTTGAAATAAAACCCTATACCAATACGTCTGGCCAGCGTGGTACCAGTAGGCCAAGTATTATGATGATGATGAATTGATATATAAAATATCAGAATATTTTATAAAATAATCACTAACAAGTAACTATTTATGTTCCCGCAGGTCACGAAATGTTGGCAATTTCTAAAAGGGCCTTCAGCAGCATCACAGCTGAAACTTGGAAAAACTGTTGCCATCGCGTCGAGAAGCTCCAATCAGAATACTACTAGAGAGGACGTCACCTGTGGGCAAATACTGACGATAATAGCAGCAGCAAAAAAAGCTTTAGTGATGACGATGAAGGTGGCAACGAAAGTTATCTCAACATCGAATATTTAAAAAATCCTACGATTAAAGCGATGAATAAATCTCCTTGTTAACTGTGTACATGCGTTTTTATTACTCTGATTCAATCCGTTAATTTATTCTAATACCCATACCATTCTAATAGGTCATGCTATAACAATTATTCAAATTTCTCAATCACTTAGGGTTTCAACCAATGAAATGAATTATCTCATTATGAGTTGTGTGAATTTCTTACTTGAGTATTAGATATAATGTGTTTCAAAATTACTTATTTTATTTCAATAAATTACTAGTATGAAAACTATTTTCTCAGACTAAATAGGGTTGCTACGTGTAGCACAGTGGCGGCCTCATTTATTTTCAGGACTTTATAGACAGAGTGTACGGCTAGGGCGTAGTGAAGTACGTAAGAAAGAGTTGTTATTAATGAGTACATAAATAAAACTATTGTGTATGCCGCATATAACAGATTTACTGAGAACTAATTAAATAATTTTCTTATGCATTTCACGGTTTTAAAATAACTATAATTTATATACCTACCTAACTCACAGGCTTTCAATATTAATAATATAATCAGTCTCTAAAATTATATGCATAGTAGCTATGTAGATACGAAATAATAAAGCAATAATAATGATTCTTTTAAAATAATCCTTGTTTGAAATTTGGTGGAAAATGGAACAGTATTCTAATTACAAAACTTTATGGAGAAAGTACTTAATTATTTTGATTAAAATAAAGTTATTAAGTAAAACATAAGAAAATAGTCTAGTTTTTAAAATCTTTACATTGTATAAGTATTATTCATATTTATACGGGGGGTACTAGCGGCCTATCCCGGCTTCGCACGGGCATTATTTTTCCGCTTTTCTGTTGTAAGTTTTCCTGAATTTTCTTTGCTATAAACCTCACGGAGCCCGAGACCTTTCCAACGAATGCAAAACCGGGGAAAGCGGTTCGTGCATTCTGGAGTTACAGCGTCAGGAAGTAAAACCCGACTTATTTTTATATAGTAGATTAACACGTTATATATTATTTGGTACATAAATAAATAAATATTGCTCAAACTTTCACACAACGCCATCTAGTCCCAAAATAAGCAGAGAAAATGCTTACTGTATAAAATATCATAGGCTAACTGTGTAAAATGACTTGTGAATTCATCACACCTGGAAATTATATTTCATAGCCATACTTTTATGGAACTGTTAAAACAGCAATTTTTAAAATCTTCAGAGCTTAGTTGGCATGGGTTAATGTTTAAAGTTTAGTAAAATTTTTGTATTTAAGTAGGTCTTGGTAGTTTAAAAAACAGGGGGTATGCATTTCGATAGCAAAAACAAATATTTTCGCTTATATGAGGAACACCCTATTGTATTACTTCTAAGGATCACTTTTTAATATCTATACCTACTAATATAATAAAAAGTGAAGGTTTGATTTTTTGTTTGTTTGTTTGAATTGAATAGGTTTCAAAACTACTGAACAGATTTGAATTATTCCTTCACTGTTGCAAAGCTACATTTTTCCTGAGTGACATAGACTATATTTTATTTTTTTTAAAGAGGGATTTTTACTTAAATTACGATAAAGTGTAAAAGAATATCAAAAAACAATATTAATGCCCGTGCGAAGCCGGGACGAGCCGCTAGTCTAAAATATAATGTTTCACTGAACATAAACGGATGCATGTTGGCCAAAAATAATTATTTGTAAGTGTGAAAAAAATACCTTTGAGTGAAGTAGTGTTTTTAAAGAGATAAGCATGAATTTATCGTTACGTATGTTTTTTAGGGTTCCGTACCGATTTTGAAAAAACGGAATCCTTATAGGATCACTTTTCACTTTGTTGTCCGTCTGTTTGTCAAGACCATTTATCTCAGCAACAAATCAAAAAAAATCATCGCCCTTTTGTCGCAAATTTTCGACCAGCAAGGGTAAAAACCTACAGGGTACTTCCAGTCTACCTACAAACTTGAAATTTGGCATGAAGCTAGGTCTTATAGTAAATGTAAAGGAAAAATTACGAAAACCTTAAATTTTTACTTCCATCATATTAAATTTTGATTATTTCGTCATACAATTTTGGCGGTTAAAATGTTTGTTGACAGCTGTCAAATTTGACAGATTAGACGTGACGTCATAGAATTTTTACAGATGAGTCGTGACGTCATAGAATTTTTGATGGATGAGACTTAACGACACAGAATTTTTGACAGATAAGTTGTGACGTCATAGAATTTTGGCAGGCAAATATTTTTTGACAGCTGAGTCGTGACGTCATAGAATTTGGCGGCAAAATAAATAGGCTTGTACGGAACCCTCGGTGCGCGAGTCAGACTCGCACTTGACCGGTTTTTATTTATGTAATATGAGCCAAGGTTTTCTTTCCTCGGTCCATCACTAAATAGGATACGTACCTAATTGAGATAATTGGTTATAGAATACTACACATATCCACACTAACTAAACAATAAAGTAAGGTCGGAATCACAATGGAATAAACAACTACCCTCCAAGTGTCATTTCGTCGCACGAATACTTAAGTGTCCAACCTCCATTTTCAACATTTTACACCAGAGACATTTTATTGATTAGTTTAAGCAAATAATATGATTTTATAAAAGTTTTATATTAAAAAAATAGTTAATGTGTTTATGAAATGATATATTACAAATAATCATTAAAAAGTCAAACAGTTATGTTTATTTTCACAATGCTTTATGGAGGTTGAGCAAATAAACACATCAATAATTATGCAATTGGAGATAGACCACTACCGGGGTGGAGGTTGAGCATTTTGCATTCGAATATATTTAGTACTTAAGTGCCCTATAACCAAATACAGTGTGTTTGGGTATCGTGGTAAAAAAAATATAACTAGTTAACTTGCTATTTATTATTGAAAAAAACACAGAATTAAAAAAAAACACTGTTTGATTTATACAAAATACAATATTTTTTTGTTTTTGTACCGATACAAGATCGTTTACTTCGCCTGGTATTGTTTATGTTGTCTGATCCTGTCAAAACCTTTTTAATTAGAGATTCCATGGAGGCTTTGTCGTCAGCTTTCATATATTTGTAAGTACTTCTAATATAATTTTTTTTTCGGTTAGTGTCTGATTTGAATTAGTCCTAGTAATTTTTTTTTTAATTAGTCGTATTCTTCTTTCGTCGGATTCTTGTTTGGTCGGATTCTTGATTCATCGTACGTAATGTCAACATAAAATGAAACTATGGTATTACCGTGGCTACACTTCTTCATTTCAATATGTACAATAAACACGACATAAATTAAATACAAAACGGTGATAATATCATACCTATACGTATAAAAAATAATTAATATACTGAGACTATTTAAACAATTTAGAAAAAAAAAATAGTATTAATCTACTTATCTAGCATCTAACATCATTGCGAACACAAAGCATAGGTATACGTAAACACAAAACTACCCATTTAATGCTTAGAAATTTACCTATTTAACAATTAGAAAACATGCAAGTAGCAGGTATATTTTGACAGTCATCGCACAAAAGCAAAATTTTTTATTATTATATTAGTTATATTTTACAACCTTACGAAATGTTCGAAACAATCTGTTCATTTATAGATACGTCACAATTTCATTTAAAGATTTAATTAAATCTGAAATAATAAGAATTAAATTTAAACATCCTGTACTATAAGTTAACGATACGCAGTGGTAATCTACAAAGAAATGTTAACAAAAATACAAGTTACCGATTCTTTTCTATAGTTGTGACTATATTTTCCGATTTATATTTCGTCACGGACATTTGGGGTACTGTTTTCTATTAAAATTAATACTTTTTTTCTATATTTCGCGTTATTTTTTACTCAAATGCGTGCGAGCACCAGCTTCGTCACAAAAGAAATTTATGATGGCGGCGTATTGCGTCATCAAAATGCGATGTCGTGATTGGTTACCTGTGAGGAGATTGAATACTTAAGCACGCAATCGATGTTCGGATGCACGTTTGGTGTTTCTCTACGGACGTTGAGCAATTAAGCATGAAGTTTTAATTCTCTTGTGTTAGTTTACAAAAACTTAAATTCCTTATAATTCATGTATTTTAAGTCCAAGCAGCAAGTATTATATACCAATCGAACCGCAATTAGATCCTTAATAAAATTGCATCAAAAAGTGAAATTCGTCAAAATGGTCGGTTGAGCAAATAAGCATTCAGGCGACGATTTGTTTTTACTACATCAAGTTTTAATTTGAATTATGATATAATAGCGAATAATATGCATAGGTACTTACTTGAAAAGTAATTTAATACAATCATAAAAAAGTAAGTAGGTACCATTGCATTATGTAGCTACTACGTTATACTCGTGAACGGGTGCTACTTGGGGTGACTGGTCGACCCTGACATTAAGTAATTTTCATTTTTGGTACACCACTTATTTATCTAGGGGATAATTTAGTTGAGCGACGTTCTTATTACTAGAAAACTTTATAAATGTGATTTGGTGCTCCCACTTTTTTGTACTACCTACAGGACGAATCTTCTAGTTTAAGATATTTAAAAATGTATATTGATCCTTTAGTGCAATCCTTAGTTTTTATATGGTATACAATGGTTGCAGCACTTTGTTACAGTTACAAAATTGTTGTAAAATTATAGAGACGTCTAAAAAATGCTGCTTTAGAGTTTGTTACGCCGCTTCTTCTCTATTAGCGCCTTGGAAGCGGTGGTAAAGTTTGGAAAACTTTTAATATCGTCCCTTAGCTTACAACACCGCTTAAGTCATTTTTACCAACTTTACAGGAGACGAATAAAACTGTCTATTTTAAAATATTTGTGGTTTTTTACTATTGCCACTTAATACATACTCTAGTTAGAGGTTAAGAAATAATTATATATACTTATTTTAACGATTTTTTTTATTTTAACTTTAATTCTATGATTTAGGCGGTGTTGTTTGGGGAAATGTAAGGGATAAAGGTATTAAAAGATGATTTGCAAAAGCTTTTAATTAAAAATATTTAAAAAAAAATATCATTCTTTATATTTATATTTATTTATTCGTATCAATATCTCTAGACTTACAGATGACTGTCCGGCTTCCACACCATCATGTGTTTTTAAGGGTTTAAAAAACCAGGCTCTTATGTTGTACGTTTTCCCGCACGTGGGGCATATCAAGTCCTTTTTCTTGCTTTTGTCGTTTTGAGAATCTATCTGTGAACAATTTTTTCGCCCTCCCCATTCGGACTGTCCTAGGGGTATTTTTCTTTTGTGGACTTTTAGCGCGTTAACTCTTGAGCAAGGGCTTGCTAGGCCTCTCATTTGTCAAGTCAAAGTGAAAAAAGAAAGAAATATGTCTGGTCTCAACGGCTACACGCAGATATCCTCCGGGATTTTGTAGTGTGTTTCATACGTGTCAACCAGTAGAGTCCAATCGTCTGCCGAACTCAGGACTGAAAAAGCCTTCCTTAACAAATTTGATGTTTTGTCTTTTATTCGTAGTCAGTCCTTTTCTAGCTCTGGCAATTAATTCTAAATTAATACGAATAAATCAATAAACATTACTTTATTCTATAGCTTACCTCTTAATCTTCTATTTAAACTTCTTGCATAGACCTTTCAGCCATAAAATTCGCATAAAAATTTAATAATCACGGAACGGGAAGTATTTTCGTGCGAATAGTATGGCAAACTAAGGACTTGTGCGGTGTTGCGACGACAACCGACTTGAGCGCTGTCACTATTTTTTTAAATAACGGCTTCTGATAGGCTGATATCTATTTCATGAGACCAATGGTTCGACGCGCAATGCGCAGCTTCATCCAATGGCATTAAAATATAAAAACCACCAATTTTCGACTTGAGCGGTGTTGTTAGCTAAGGGACGATATGTAAACTTAGACTAAGTAGTTTTAAACTGACGTCAATAAGCTATTATTTTGTAACATTATGTTGAAAAATAAAGAAACTGAAACTACATTTACAATACATTTTTCCTCTTCCCTAATACTTATGCTTGAGTGCCTAATAAATAAATATACCCAGTACATAAATATACCTAGTACCTGTACTGGGTATATTTACTCTGATATTGTTTGCTAATGAATATTATAAGGCGTTTTATAAATAAAAATTTTAAAACTGTGAAAATTAATAAAACAATGAAATGAAGAAAGATTTTTTAACACGTACATAATAAACAATATACGTACATCAATTTTCATGAATACCACTGTTTTACGTCTATCCTAAATACTTTTTCTAGGTGGGGCTGCCAGGGAGTATACTCTCCAGCAGAGCCACTTTCAACGTACATTATTACTCGATTCTGTATGCGTACAGTTTTAAACAATGCACGTACACTATGTACGGTTCACGTACATTGTTTCGAGGTAAACATGACCGCGATTTATGAAGGTGGCTCTGCTGGAGAGTATGACACATTTAACTGTGTAAAATAAACTTATTTACATTATATCGATAACAATGTGAATAAATATTTAATTTAGATTAAGGAAATTGGGTTTTATAAATTAGGTAGTCAGAAAAAACTAATTTAAACGTAATTAATTTAAGTAGTACTTTAATTGAATGAAAAACAAGAATTCATAATCTATATATAAACATGCAGACATAGCATGAAAACGGCTTGACCGATTTGGCTGATTTTTGTTTTGTAGTTTTCTAATACTCTGTACAAGGTTCTTAATAGGAATTCTTACGGAAAAAAATATTAAGAAAATTGCTCAGAAATATTGAAAAATATACATTTAATTTTGCATATTTTTAAAAAAGCGCGTTACGAATGTCAACGTCATTTAATTTAAAACAAAAACTCTATGGTGTCATAGATCACCATAGAGTTTTTATCGCAGATAGGTCAGCTATACAAAATAAAGTAGTGCATCAAATTTACTCCGAGGCGGCACGAAGTTCGCCGGGTCAGCTAGTAATTTGATAAAAAACTAATCAAATTACTCAAAAACGAACAAATTTAAATGTAGTAAATAACTAAGGCTGGCTTTTGTGTCATGCGGACCGTCGTCGGTACTGATCGCTCCGTATAGACCAATCTGTATTAAAGAATCATTCCTTATAGTTACACTCTTAAAGAGCGTTTTAGAACAATGCGGACGGGTCCGTACGGACGACCGTCCGCGCGGACAGTTCCGCATTATTCTAAAACGCTTCTTAGGCTTAATACAGATTGGTCTTTAAGGAGCGATCGGTACCGACGGTCCGCATGACACTAAAACCAGCCTAAAACGAATATAAATCAAAGTAATAATAGTAATGGATTAATTTTAAAGGGTATCAGCCAAGTGCAGAGGTTTTGTTGAGGTGAAGTAAACCTACACCGGCGCAGTCCATGTCATACATAAAGATTTCCGGAATTCCATACTATAACCAATACGCGATAGATGTCGTCAATTTTGTAAAACACAAAAATGCTTCAATTTATTTTAAAATTCTGTTTCTCACAGATAAGCAAATAAACATATAAAACATAAACAGTCCAACTACACACAAGTTGCGTTTAAACTTTGCACTCGTTTAGGCATAGCGCAAACGTACACACCTTTATGTCTTGTGTCAAATACAAGCTACAGATGAATGTTTTATTTCTATAGAACCAGTATGAAATCACCCACTCCCTGCGCATACTTTACAAATTTTGTGTCCAGTTGCTTTCACAAACAAACAAAGTGTGCGGTGTGCCGTGTCGGCAACAAAAAGTATTTACGTTTGCGCAGGGCCATAATCTATACATATAATAAAACTGTAGAAAAGTCGTTTTTGTACATTAAAAATAAATCCAAAAAAAATAGCCAGGGTATTAAAAGACAACCAATAGAACCCATTTCCACCATTTTTGGCATTTTTGTCTGTTTATGTGTATATCTGTTTATCTGTAACCTAAAATTTGTTCGGGCATCACGTAAAAAGTACCAAAGCAATGTAAATGATTTTTATACACAACGATTGAACGTAACTTGAAGTTTTATTTAGTTTTTGTTACATTGCAATCGGTTCCGTCTCTTACAAGATATTTGAATTTAACTAATTAATATTAAACAGCGCCATCTTTCAAACTTAGACTGAACTACATCAAGAGTTGAACTGCGTGCAGTATTTTTAAATGTAACGTAAAATGTACGTAAGCAATGTAGATGCCTTTAATACACAACGATTGAGCGTAACTTGAAGTTTTATTTAGTTTTTGTTACATTGCAATCGGTTCCGTCTCTTACAAGATATTTGAATTTAACTAATTAATATTAAACAGCGCCATCTTTCAAACTTAGACTGAACTACATCAAGAGTTGAACTGCGTCCAGTATTTTTAAATGTAACGTAAAATGTACGTAAGCAATGTAGATGCCTTTAATACACAACGATTGAGCGTAACTTGAAGTTCCATTTAATTTTTGTTTCATTGCAATCGGTTCAGTCTATCAAAAGATATTTGAATTTAAAGTGCTCAAGAATAAGTAGTTTTAGTTTTATACGTAGTTTATGTTTACAAAGTGAAATATTAAACAGCGCTATCTTAGGAATTTAGACTGGAATATATTTAGAGTTAACCTGCGTGCAGTATTTTTGAATAAATAAAATAAAGACATTTAACATTTTTTTATCCGGCTCCAAAAAGTACTCGATAGAATATTATGTAATAAAACTCCAATGGCGAGTGAAAAAGCCTTTATATATTTTTTTTTTTGTTGAGGACGAGTAGTTGGTCTCAGACGACCGTTACTACTTTACGCGGGCTGTGGTGGGGCGGATGGCCCTCAACCAAAGACATTTAAGTGACGTGCCTCAGGGGCACCCCCTTTGGGGTACGAACCTCGGCCTGGACCGTCACTGACTAACAGGACGTGCGGAAGGCACGCCCTCTAGGAGCGAACGCGGCGCGTATTCCGGCCTCGACGGCGAGGACGGAACCGCGGACGTGTTGTTGTGGCTTCGCGAGCCGTGTGAGCTCTACGTTGAGCGATCGTGATCCTATCGTCCGGCTCTTCGAGAGCATGCCTAGGTCTACAAATCTTGCTAATCTTGTATGGGATGTACCCGGACGCCTCAACCACTAGTTGGTTGGGGTGAGTGGCAGCCGTATCAAAGTAGCGACGGGAACAGAGTTTCATGTGTTGCTGGATAGTAGGCAACCCGAGGTCTATGTGTAGATCCTCGTTACGCATGAACCACGGTGCTCCCGTCGCTTTGCGCATGAACCTATTCTGAAGTGTTTGTAACCTATGGACCCTGTGTGGCCTAAGGTGGGCAAAAACTACGCACGCATACGTCATTTATGCCCTGAGGTGTAGAGCGAGCGTTGGTATATCTAATATGGTGCTCATTGTACCAAGTGGACACCATGTTCCATTTGGATTTCTCCTGCAGAAACAGTGGTGGGGGAGGGGGCTCCTTGCGAGCGGGCTTTGGCTGCGGTGAGGCAGCGCTGGCGGATGTGGAGGGCAGGGGTGAGGACCGTTCCTGCCGTGAAGCGGCGGCACAGGACTGTGCGGACTCTGGGGCACCGGAGATGGCGGTGCTTAAGGTGACCTTTGGTTTGGGCCCGTCCTTTGAGGAAGCCTTTCGGCTGCGCTTCCTGCTCTGAGACTCCACAAGAGTGAAGTCCTTTTCTGAGTCCGTCTCGGAGGACGACTGAGAGGAAATGTATTCTAGCTCTTGGTCTGGCGAACCGGAGCGGCTGTCGCGCTCCTCTAAGTCTCGACGACGAGACACAACGTCTACATCCATCACGCTTGATGGCCTATGAGCCTCCGGCGAGGCGGTCCTAACCTCCTCCGTTGAGGCGGTCCTATCTGCCTCCGTTGAGGCGTTCCTAACTGCCTTCGGCGAGGCAGTCCTGCTCCTATCGGCCCCCGTGGCGGGAGTGGATCCTAATTTCGGTTTACTCGCGCCGTATTTTACGCGGTAACGATCGATTGAAGATTGGGTAAAATCTGCATCTGTCCTAGCAGGGATGAGGTCCCCGTGTCTCCTACGTAGCAAAACGTAAATCTCCTTGTCGTCAAGGACGTCGACTAAACCTATTGGCGGAGGCGCCATCCTGAAAACTAACACTACTATTCCCTAAGTAAACCCTAGTCTCCGGACGGGATAGCCCGGAGGTGCGTTCACTCTGTATCCCTCCCAACCGGGGTAGGCTGGGAGGATGTACTTAAATAGTGTGCCCTAAGCTTGTAATCCCGGATGGTAATCTTATTGTCCACCGGGTCCCTATCAGCCCGAGTGCCGGGAATGTATGGGCCCTTGCAGGCCGGCAATTCCAATCTAACACACGGGGATGGATTATAAGGAAAGGAAGGGTGGGAGGGGGGCGATGGCTAGGCTTGACTAGGAGATCCCCCAAGGCCAAGTGATCTAGCCCCGTCCGATGGGTAGCTTTGCCCTGAAGGGGCTCGGCAGGTGAATCGGGTCCTCACCTCACCCGGCTTCGTTAACACCGCTAGGTATCAACCGGGGACCAGTTGGTGTAACCTGGTTTTTCCCTGAAGGGGTTGTAAAACGTAGACGCGATCTATAGAAATAAGTTGTGAACAAAATGGCGGCCTGGGCTATTCTGACGAACCACCCGTAGCTACCTGTTCACGTGAGGTTGTGACGCGTCCTGAAAAGGACGAACTGAAGTCACGACTTCATAGACTTTTTCGATGTAAAATATAGAACGACTTGACTTCGTAGACGCTAAGTAGAGAGGCTTAGCGCTACGCACGGAGCGTCGCGGAAACGTCCTCGACGAACACTCGTTGACTGGCGGCGCGCGGCACTTGCAGCTCTTCTTAGCGGCGAACTCGTAGCGTTGACTTGCGACAGCGACGGACCGTACGGTCGGTTGAGCGGAGAGGGGCGCACAGCGGAAAGCGCGTGCGGATGCGACGGCTGCTCGAGCGCGTCTGCCTTTATATTTAACTACAAAACATAGTTATGCTATAAGATGAACATAAAAATATCTTAACTATATATCAAATAACGCCATCTGTTGGTGGCTTAATTAAACTTATTAAGTTAAACAAATAGAACATTAAACAATAATTTAATGTTTTGTGATTGTATTTCTATATTTTATTGTCAGTTATGTATTTTTCAATGTTAATAATTAGCAATAATTTGTTAATTGATTTTATAGACAAAAGACAAATCCCACACTAGGTAGTAAGGTACTCTATGGAAACCGAACCCGTGACTTCATGCACGCCAGCCAGGTAATGCGACCGCCGCACCATCGAGGCAGTTTATTTATTTATTTATCAATAGACATGCCAACGGTATATATTATTATATATAAACATTCAATAAAAAACCACATAATAAATAGTGATCTATACTATACTATATAATATTTAATATTATATATATATATTATATATAATATTATAAAGAGGTAAAGTTTGTGTGTTTGTTTGTGTGTTTGTGACGTTGTAGGGGGTAATCTCTGGATCTACTGAACCGATTTTAAAAATTCTTTCTTTGTTTGATAGTCCATTTATCGGGGAGTGTCATAGGCTATAATAATATAGTATCACGCTATGCCTAATAGGAGTAGAGCAGTAATGAAATATGTTTATATAAGGGACGCTTAAAAACGTTTATTTTGCTTCTGCTGCTTAAACGTCTGGAGCTATACTGAAATGATGTATTAGAGAATTGTACCTTTAAAAAAGTTTTACAATTAAGTCAGCGGTAGCATATATCTATCTTCTAAGGTTGACTCACTACGACCTTTTTTATAATAATCAAATTTGATTTACAGAAATGCATTGTTTGTAAAGGTATTTTGTGTATATGTTATTAACCCTTATCAAAATAAATACGTTAATCATTATATTTATTTAATTTTAAACAAAATTGACCTTTACAGCGATGAGATCCGATTATTAATTTGAAAGATATCTTAGTTTTAAAATAATGCGCAACTAACGTAAAATATCTGTCTAACGCGATGTTAGTAGGTATTGATGAATTTTCTTAGTATCAACATTTTGGTTGGAGTATGATCTTTATTTTAATTTTAAATACATGTCATCATAAGAGCCCATTAATGTCCCACTGCAGGGACGGGCCTCCTTCCGTGACGGAGGGTTACTTGGCCTACTAATACCACGCTGGCCAGACGGATTGGTATAGGGTTTAATTTCAAGTTTTCCTTCTTTTAATTTCGTAAAGATAGTAGCTACGGTTATTCCCTTAGTCGGTTTTTACGACACCCATGGGATGAGATGGGGTGGTGACATATTGTATTCTTACTCCGTCACCACACGGATAAAATACCTGTACTATAAATTAATTCTACCCCAAAAAGATCGCTTGGTCGGACTAAATTCGGAGTTCGGAGGACCCTGTTCTGTGGCGTTTGTTGGGAGAGGACTGCGATAGGCTAATTGGTTTATTGATTAATACCATGTATTCTTAATCCGTCGTTACATGGATAATACTCTATACTAATATTATAAAGAGGTAAAGTTTGTGTGTTTGTAAGTTTGTGACGTTGTAATCTCTGGATCTACAGAACCGATTTTTAAAATTCTTTTTGTGTTAAATAGGCGGGGAGTGCCATAGGCTATATAGTATTACGCTATGACTAATAGGAATGGAGCAGTAATTAAATATGTTTATAAAAGGGAAGCGTTTTTTTCGCCGCCCAACGAAGTGGGCACGGGTCAGCTAGTGTTGTCAATAAATTCATGGCTTATAATACTAAAGGGGGTAGGCAGACAATACTGAGAGCTTTGTACTACGATACTTTTTATTCAGCTTTGCTTCGTTTTAATTAATTCACAATTTTCATATTATTATGCTATACTCTATTAATAATAATGAATTCTAATTTTTAGGGTTCCGTACCGATTTTGGAAAAACGGAACCCTTATAGGATCACTTTGTTGTTCGTCTGTCTGTCAAGACCATTTATCTCAGGAACGCGCGGAGGTATCAAGCTGAAAGTTTCACCAAATACTAAAGCTTGTTGCCTCTGAGTGCTGTAAAAAAATCAAACTGCTCATCTAACGCAATCAAGAGATAAAGCTGGTTTTGTCGCAAATTTTAGAGGGGTAAGGGCAAAAACCTACAGGGTACTTCCAGTCTACCTACAAACTTGAAATTTGGCATGAAGCGAGGTCTTATAGTACATGTAATGGGAAAATTCCGAAAACCTTAAATTTTTACTTCAATCATATTATATTTTGATTTCATAGAATTTTGGCGGGAAAGCTGAGTCACGTGACCAGTGACGTCATAGAATTTTGGTCACGTGACCCGTGACGTCATAGAATTTTGACAGATGAGTCGTGACGTCATAGAATTTTGGCGGGAAAATATTTTTGACAGCTGAGTCGTGACGTCATAGAATTTTTGACAGATGAGTCGTGACGTCACAGAATTATTGAAAGCTGAGTCGTGACGTCATACAATTTTGGCGGGAAAATATTTAAGACACCTGTTCTTTTGACAGCTGTCACTTTTGACAGATGGGCGTGACGTCATAGAATTTTGGCGGGGAAATATTTTTTGACAGCTGAATCGTGCCAGTTTTGTGTTTTTTTTTTCAAAAATAATATTTAAATAGCTGAGTCCTGACGTTATCACAATTTGGCGGGAAAATAAATAGATTTGTACGGAACCCTCGGTGCGCGAGTGAGACTCGCACTTGACCGGTTTTATTTTCTATTGTCTTTCTTCTTTTCGGGTCTGGGTGTTTTCTATGTATAATAATAATATGTATGTATTTACAAAAAAAAAAGTATTTAAGTAAGTATGTTTATCCGTTGTCTAGTAACCATAGTACAAGCTTTGCTTAGTTTGGGACTAGGTGGCGATGTGGGAATGTGTGAGGATTATTTATATGTCATGACAGCTGAAGAAGAATAACATTATAAATTGATGTTTATAGATAAAAAATCTTTGAAAGCCTATGGATTTTTGCAGTTTGACATGTTTATATTATTATTTCTCATGCTATCTTGAATAGAGTATAGTCGGTTTTGAGTGCTACATAATAGCCCTTCCTTCTTCTTCTTCTTAGCGTATCGATGGCAAAACATTACTAGACTAAATTGATGTAGCCCAAAACTCTGCGACACTGACTGCGTTATCGCTGGCAGTCATTAGCTCTTTCTGAGTGCAGGTGTAAGGGCATCCAGGACATGATGAGAGGTGGGCCATAGTTTGTGGAGCGCCGCACATAGCCCTTCCTAAAGGATATTATGTCCGTGTAATTCTCTCTAGGGCGTACCCTATCGAAGTTACCTATGTTCATGCTATACATTTCTTTTGTTAATCTTCTACCATCAATAATACAATTAATTTGTTTTGTTAATCTTCTTCAAACTTATTTACTTACTTAGCACAATATTATGCGTAGATATACTAATGAAAACAAAGATTGGGCAAGACCTTACGCGGTGGAAAAACGACCCAAGCAAAGTTGCAGGTGACCGATGGATGGGGGAGGCACATCATTGCATGCAGTGGAAAGTTTTGGTATAGGTCTAAGACCAGTAGTGGACGTATTTTAGATTATATGATGTTAATGATGACATCATCATAACAGCCCATCAATGTCCCACTGCAGGGACGGGCCTCTTCCCGTGACGGAGGGATACTTGGCCTACTAATACCACGCTGGCCAGACGGATTGGTACGGGGTTTAATTGCAAGTTTTCCTTCTTTTTATTTCGTTAAGATGATAGTCCCTTAGTCGGTTTTTACGACACCCATGGGATGAGATGGGGTGATGACATATTGTATTCTTACTCCGTCACCACACAGATGCTCCGTCACCACACGGATCATTTCATTGTCCAAACCTTGCCTGTGATGACGAAGCAGTAAATGATGACATACAACACATTAACTTCTGTACATAACTGTATAGTGTATAAACAAATTAGTATAAGATAACTCGTCGACTAAATAATTCGTCAGTGGATAACTAGACAATTAGTCTTTTAAAATGAAATATATTATTTTTTTATTGTTTTTCGTAGTGACTGAAGTCGTTTGTGATCAAGATGGTAACTATACTTTAAACTATTTTAGTCCCACTTCTGGGTCCTACAGTTTTCGATCAATTGGGTTCAAAGTAAACGCCGTTGCTGCTTCGGCATCTGGGCGGGCGCATACGTTTATCAAACCCCTACGCCGCCGCGCCGGACAAACGCTAGTGTGAACCTGCTCTTATATTCTTTTATTGCTGTGGACCTAGTAAGTGGTGACCCTGAATGGCCATCAGCAATGCCAGATTGCCAGCTTAGCCGCTGTCTACCCTGGAATACAAGCTGTTATGTCCCACATCCCAGTAACGTCACTAGCTACTATATGCTTCTGCTTAAACACAGTAACATTAGCACATTCTGTTTGTAGTTATAGGGTCTCATAATAATTTGTCCTGTATTGTCGCTAGCTACCATTTTACCTAAACTCACTTTTTTTCGCACTGCTCCATAAAATAATATTAAGTGGGCACAGCAGTGTACACGATAGGACACCGATGGATGAGGGAGGCACAGATCGCACAAGGTGGCAATATTTGGAGGAATAGGCCTCCTCCAACAGTGGACGTCTATTGGCTGATTGATGGAGGAGTGCACTGCATGGACAGCAGCATTGAGTAAGGCTACAGGCACGAAATTTGCTTGATTGATTCCTTTTGTCTTTCACCAAATCGACTCTTTTGTAATAACAAAAGAGTCGATTTGGTGTAATATAACAATATTATGTATAGGGACTGTATTTGTTATTTATAATGTTTCATTTACAGATCGCAAGATATGTATGTTACCTTTGAAAAGTGGACCTTGCAAATCCAGAGAGCCAAGGTAAGCAAAATAATAATTTTAGAAGTACCATTACAGCTGGTATCATAATTATAATAAATTATACCGTATATACGAGTACCTGACGACGTCCTCTTTGGCGTAGTCGTTATATAACATGGCTGCTACGCAGAGGTCTCGCGTTCGATTCCTGCTCAATGCAAATCTTTGTGTATATACATGAACATGATTGTTTGCATTGGTCTGGGTGTCTCAAATTTATAATATGTACGTATTTACACAGAAATGTATTTATGTATGTTTAACCATTGTATAGCACTCATAGTACATGCTCTGCTTAGTTTGGGGCTAGATGGCGTTGTGTGAATGTGTGAGAAATATTTATTTATATACACTTTTTTGCAGATTCTACTACAACACCTATGCAGAAGAATGCAAACAATTTATTTATGGAGGATGTTATGGAAATAAAAATAATTTTATGACATTAGAAGAATGTCAAAATATGTGTGAATTTTAATAAATAATAATAAACTTATTACTTATTATGTTTTCACAATAATAACATATTTATATTTTTATTAAAAAAGACAACTGCCGCATATCCCTTTTCCTAATCCCTATGTCGCAGGATCTTTACAAACTTATATTTAGCGGACACGTCAAACAGGACTCAGGACAATTATCTCTTGCATCGCAGATACTAAAACGAGTACAAAAGACAAATTTTGACAATTCGAAAACTTTTTTCGATTTGACAAACTCGAACTAAGGGCTCTTTCAATTTAGCCGTTTCGTGCCCTACGGATGCCGTGCGTTTTTCGAACGACTTTGATATTTGAAAACAACGAACGTTGCCTTTGCCATTCGAAAAACTTACGGCAGCCGTACGGCACGAAACGGCTAAATTGAAAGAGCCCTAAGGATACAAATACTAAACGAATACATAATATTTTTTTTTTCAAAGACAATTTCCGCACAAGTGTTCATGCCCTGTGTCGCAAGGACATTATAAACATTTAAAATTATGCATTTACCCCACCCAGACAGAATAATTTGTAAGTCACAAAATTAATTGTCCTGCCTTCGAATCCACAACCTCGTGCATGGCATTCGCTACTTCGACCTTCGTGCCACCTTCGCGGTTTAAATTAACAGCTCCGGCTGACTTGTCGAAATGCCCCAATTTCAAGAGGTATTTTGTATCTAAGAGTATTGGGATCCTTGAAGTTGGGACTTGGAGGACAAATCCAAAAGGCAAACCAACAATTGGTTATGCTGAATAGTGCGAATTGGTACTTCACACCAAACCAGCGTCTTATGCTCTACAAAACACTAATTCGACTGCTTGTGGAGTACCTTATAATGAAAACAGTAGTGAACTATCTTATAATGAAAACAGGATTTCTGTTAGCAAATATGCATCTTCAGTACGTAAAGAAGACAGCTTATTGTCATTATTAAACCAAACAAAATGTAGCAATGATAAAGTTTATATTTTCTCTGACCAATTGGGCTTAGGTTTCAGTACTCTGTTAAAAAGTTTTACTAATTACTCCATTGCTTCAATCATATAATTAATTGTTTAATGAATAGTAATCTAGAAGCCTCTTCCACTATTATATTATTATATGGTAATTGCATGTCAATTACTAAAAAAGATATCATTCACTTGACAGAAGTGATGTTAATGCTTAATAAAAAAATAGGATGTAGGTTCATCACATGTGCCTTACCATATGTACAAAATGTAAATAAGGAGTATAACAAAGTTATATATAATATAAACCTAATGATGTATAATTTAACTTGTCGTCATAGTGACTTTATATTATACTTTGAAACCAACAATTTTGTAAATAATTTTACATTAACAAGAGATACAATGTATCTGTCAGTATATTATAAGCGACAACTTGCTAAATTATTAGCATACAACGTTTTACACTTTGACACAGGTACATGTAGGGTATCGAAGGACTTAGATAGTAATACTAGTACAATTATTTCTATTGACACAGGTACATGTAGGGTATCGAAGGACCTAGTTAGTAATAGTAGTACAACTATTTCTATTGACACAGGTACATGTAGGGTAACGAAGGACCTAGTTAGTAATAGTAGTGCAACTATTTCCATTGACACTTCTTTAAACTAAGAAGTATGACAAAGGGTAGGTCTCTGAATATAGCTCATCAAAACATGCAAGGACTACCCAGCAAAGAATTAGAATTAAGTTAAAGATAAAGATAAAGAATCATTTATTGCATAACTGTGTACAAAGATCTTAGGCTAAATACATATAAATTGTTTCAACAGTCTACCCTGATCGGATATGCAAAATTATAACAAAAAGTAAATAAACAAGTAATTAATTATTGTTTTCCTAACTAATGGTTCTTTTTATTAAAAAAATTCATTCAGATCATAGAATGCATTGATGGTTAACCATTTCTTTAAATCATTTTTAAATATTTTAACATTATCTAGTTTCTTAATATCTAGGGGTAGTTATTTAGTTAGGGTAGTTTATTCTTAGAGTCCCACAACATCCAGGTAATATGTATTACAGAGCATTGGCTAAAAAATTATGAAGTTAGTTGTGTTAATAATAGTAATTTTACAGTACATAGTGTGTTCACTAGAAAAAATCATGCAGAGGTGGGTCATTGATATTAGTATCAAATAATATTATAAATTGTAAAGAGCGTAAGGATATTGTTAGCATAACTATTGAATGTAGGTACAGTGGAAGTATCCTGCATTGAACTTAAGCAGTATGTTATAATTTGTGTGTACCGTCCCCCTTCTGGTAATTTGAAAACCTTTGAGGAGGTAATGGAAGACTGCCTTAGAAAAGTTGAGAAGAGTAAGAAAAGTATAATATTGTGCGGAGATTTTAATATTAATATATTAGAAAAATCATCTACATCTATCAGATTTCTGAATCTTTTTAAATCATTTAAAACACCTATTTAGTGAGCCTACTAGGATTACAAAAACATCTTCCAGTTGTTTAGATAACATGTTTAGCAATCGAGATGTCTCATATAAGGCATTATCTAGTGATCTGCCATCAGATCATTGTGGACAAATAGCAAGCTTTCCAGAGGCAAAACTAATAGATTCATATGAGGTATCGGGTAGGCCTTTGAGTAGTGGTCGCTTGGTTTGCTTTAGAGACAATGTTGTGAGCGGTATTAACCCTTCTCTTCTGGAGATTCATTCACCTAATGCCATATATGAAAGTTTTAACACAGTAGAAAACAATTTTTAAAAAAAATTTGAAAGTTAAGAAAATTTTTGTAAAAGTCAAGCCAGCGTTTAATGATTGGGCTACTGTTGGTATACATAAAAGTAGACTGTATGAATTATATGATTTAAAGAAATATAACAATAATCCTACTTTTATAGAGTATGTTAGAAATTATTCAAAAATATTTAGGAAAGTTTGTTGGGAAGCTAAATCTCTTTATGTAAGTAACCTAATAAAGCAGTCTTCAAACAAAGTTAAGGCTACTTGGCGAGTTATTAATGAAGCCAAGGGTAAGCCTCCGAAACAAATAGGGAATTTAAACTTAACTTTAATTGATAATGGTATGATAATGGTAGGACTGTGATGTTGTAGTAGCTTATGTTTTTAATGACTTTTTTGTAAGTATACCAGTAGCCACTACTAAGGCTCTAAACGCTTCTTCGATAGGTGCGTGTAACTTTTTAAATTCATGTGTAGCAAAATGTGACACCAATTTTGAATTCAAACATGTTAGTCCTTACGACATTGTTAACGCTTTTCAATCTCTTGCTTTGAAAAATTCTGGTGACTTATGGGGCATGTCAGTAAAGGTAGTCAAAAGTATAATAGATGTAGTAGCTCCTTATTTATCAGTTATTTTCAATGGGTGTGTAGATTCAGGTACATTTCCCGATTTAATGAAATGTAGTAAAGTTATACCACTTTTTAAGACAGGTAGTACGACGAATCCTGGTAACAATTTTAGCGGCCCATATCAATATTACCGGCCTTTAGTAAAATATTTGAAAAAATCATGCTTAGGCAATTATTGAAATATTATAATCAGAATAGCCTACTGCATAAGGATCAGTATGGCTTTACAAAGGGTTGTTCCACCACTGATGCAGGCGTAGCTTTATTAAAACAAATTTATAATGCTTGGGAGAATTCTTGCAACGCTATAGGTGTATTCTGCGACCTTTCAAAAGCATTTGACTGTGTATGTCATGAAACGCTTGTACATAAACTTAGACATTACGGTTTGCAGGATTTTTCCTTAGCTCTTCTCTCATCCTACTTGAGTGGTCGGACTCAATATGTTGAAATTAAAGATTCGAGGTCCTCAGGCTTGCCCGTAACGTTGGGTGTGCCGCAAGGTTCAATTTTGGGTCCATTTCTGTTTTTAGTGTACATTAATGATTTACCTTACAAAAAAACATTTGTGACGTTGTACTGTTCGCTGATGATGCATCTTTAATATTTAAAGTTGCTAGAAATAGGACGCATTTTGACGAAGTAAACAATGCACTCACAGAAGTAACTAAATGGTTTACTGCCAATAACCTTGTACTTAACCCAAAGAAAACGAAATGTATTAAGTTTGCATTACCAAATGTAAAAAACCTTGGCCCAAGTCTAATTCTAAATGGTGATCTGCTGGAAGCTGTTCAATCCACAATGTTCCTAGGTATAAAAATAGGTGAGAAGTTATAATGGGGTGCGCACATAACTTATTTATCAGCGAGGCTCAGCTCAGCTGCTTACGCTGTTAGAAAAGTTAGATATTTGACAGACGTAGATACCGCTAGATTAGTTTACTTCAGCTATTTTCACAGCGTTGTGTCATATGGTATACTATTGTGGGGTACAGGCTGCCGATATACAAAGTGTATTTATTTACAGAAAAGAGCTATCCGTGCCATTTATCGGCTTGGAGCACGAGAATCGCTTAGAGAATTATTTAAAGAAATAGGTATCTTAACCGTCGCTTCTCAATTTATTTATAACAGTATACTGCATGTAAGACAGAATATACATTTATATAACAAAAGAAGCGAAATTCATACTGTAAATACTAGAAATAAACATAAACTGTGTATCCCTCATTACCGTTTACACAAAGTACATCAATTGTTTATGGCACTTAGTATACGTCTTTATAACAAAGTACCTGTAGAGATATTAGAATTACCGATTACTTCATTTAAAGAAAAAATTATAAGTTGTTTAGTAGCCAAAGGATATTACACTCTTGAAAATTATGTTAGTGACCGGGATGCCTGGATTTAAAATACGTCTATGAATTAGGACTCGCAGAAAAATTTACTTTGGTCGATGTGAAGTAAGTAATCCCTCTGCCATTTGTATCTTCCCTAATTGCAGTTTTTTTTTTGTTGCTCTTATTGTCAGGACTCGTCATGCTCACTATAATGTCATTGCTTGTGGTGGCGTGGAGGCCGGGTCAATCCCTTCCCTACAATAAGGCGAGGGGGTTGATGGCTGACCTTTGCGTTATACTCGTGAACGGGTGCTACTTGGGGTGACTGGTCGACCCTGACATTAATAAATTTACATTTTAATACACTTCTGAGTTTTATTCGCTTAAGGACAGATTCTCAAAAAGACAGATTCTCAGAAGGACAGATTCTCATATGGACAGATTCTCATAAAGACAAAAGTAATAGTAAGAAGAAAAGGAAAACCAAGTATTTAGAAATGAAATTTGAAAAATTATGAAAAACAAATGAGCATCAGTAAAAAACAAAAGAATATTATACCTACTTGGTAAATAAAAAAATAAATATTTTTTTAAGGTTTTTGTTATGTCGACGTTAATTTTTAGGGATCAAGGGATCAGTAAAAAAAAAGGAACCCTTATAGGACCTTACTTTGTTATCCGTCTGTCTGTCTGTCAAGATCATATTTCTCAGGAACACATAGTGGTACCGAGCTGAAATTTTTACCAAATAAATACTTATGTCTGTTGTGTTTTAGAGCTGTTAAAAAGAACCAACTTCTAATTCAACTCAATCAAGAGATACAGCTGTTTATATTGCAAATTTTCGACAAGCAAGGGTATCAAAACCTACAGGGTACTTTCAGTCTACATACAAACTTGAAACTTGGCCTGATGAAAGGTCTTACAGAACATAATATAAAGGAAAAAACTTGAAAACTTTTAACTTTTAGTTCCATCATATTTGATTTTTTAAGACATGACGTCATAGAGTTTAGGCGGAAAAGGAATTTTTGACTGCTAAGTCGTGACTTTATTAAACTTTTGACAGCTACGTCATGACATCATAGAATTTTGACAGCTTATTCGTGACGTCATACATTTTTGATAATTGATCGTGAAGTCATCGCATATTGGCGGGAAAATAAATAAGTTTGTACGGAACCCTCGCGGTTACGGTTTTATTTATAGCGATGCTCACGATTTCATGTCCTAATGACTTGCATGAAAGTGTGTACAACTGTACCATTTCTGTCTTTTTGAGAATCTGTCCATATGAGAATCTGTCCTTTTGCGAATCTGTCTTTATGAGAATCTGTCCTTATGAGATAAAAGGTTATTTAAGGGGTCATTTGGCTGAGCGACGTCTTTATTACTGGATAGTTGTTTATGGATGTGATTTGGTGCTCCCGCTTTTATGTACTACCTACATCACGACGCTACCTTTATCATTGAATAATCCTTGGTTATGGTTATGTATGGTATACAATGGTTGCAGCACTTAATTACAGTTATCTCCTAAGTTAAAAAAATGACGTCAAGAGAATGCAGCAGTAGAGTTTGTTGCGCCGCTTCTTCTCTACTAGCGCTTTGGAGGCGGTGGTAAAGTTTTCTAAACTTTGAAATGTTATAAACTTAGATTAAGTAGTGTTAGATGACGTCAAAAAGATACAATATTATTGTACTACTTTGAATAAATAAATGAATACTGAATTCTGAATACTGCTAACACCTCTATGCAGTCGCTCCCAAATACCAATATATAATATATGTCGCCAGGTGGCTATCTATATCAGTTTCAGACTTCTTCAAGTAGGTAAAGGCTCGAGGTCTTTTGAAAATAAAGTAATTACAGCAACTTTCAAGGTAATTACAACTGCACTAGTACACGGACACTAAAGCAGTCCGTCACACTATCTTCCGGATGAACCACCAGCCTCCTGGGTTCGGTGGTTTCTCCTAGTTTTCATGACGTTCTGCTAGAATGACGACTCCTTGTCATTCTCGTCCGAACATTTTGAATGTTTGTTTCATAAATCTCTATGAACGTTAAAGGAGGTGTAGGTGCGTGTAGTAGGAAATAGAAAAGAAACAGTTTAAAGTTCACAGTAGAATAAAGTTTATTATGTACACCACACACACGAAGTAATAGAAGGAGTAACAGACAGAAAGAAAGTATAACAGTTTACAAGATAGAAGAAACACCAGTCCTAATAATATATAATCTAAATTTTTTATCTTTTATTATTGCGGTCGCTATGGTAACATACCAAAGCGACGTTCGGTTTTCGTTATAAAGCGGTTGAGTTTTTAACTATATACCATAAAAATCTGTTTGTCTTTTTGAATATTTAAATTGATTTTATATAATAAAAATTTTGACTTTAAAGCTGTAAATAATATTAATATAATTATTTTAACGGTATATAACGTCACTACATCACCCCCCTCCAGAGACCGTCAAGGGCGATAATAGTCGGGAAACCTTACACGACGTCCGTATCGCGTCTTTTTTATGACGTCATCATTCGGAAGAGGTAAGACTTGGTTATCCGCCTGAGGAATGTGGTGATGAGTGTTACTGTAAGTGTTAGATGATGATTGTGTGTTATTGAAAGTGTTGTGTGGTGTTTGTAAATGAGTTGTGTCAGTGTTTCTCAATATGTAGGCCGGTTTAATACGGTCTATGGATACGGAAACTTGTTTCCCATTCACAAGCAATTTAAAATACTTGTCTCTTCTTTGAAGGACTTTGTGGGGCCCAGAGTAGGCAGGTTTTAAACCAGAAGTAGTGGTGCAGTCCCTAAGAAAAACGTGAGACGTGGTTTTCAAATCTTTGTAAATAAATGTTTTAAATTTACTATTGTGCCTTGCCGCTGGTGATGGTTGTAGACTACGGACAAAACTACGAAGTCTGGACAGATACTCGGTCATATCTACGGTGTCATCAACTTCAGGGTCAAAAAATTCTCCTGGTAGTCGGAGAGACTGACCGTACACTAATTCAGCGGCGGAAGACTGAACATCTTCCTTAAAAGCGCTGCGTATGCCCAGGAGTACTAGTGGAAGAGATTCCACCCAGTTGTCCTTTGCGTGGCAAGTGATAGCAGCCTTCAGCTGGCGGTGGAATCTCTCCACTAGGCCATTGCATGCAGGATGGTAGGCTGTGGTTCTACGATGGTTGAAACCAGCAGTTTCGGATAGTTTTTTAAATAGTGAAGACTCAAACTGCCTTCCTCTATCCGTGACTATGTCGGTAGGACAGCCGAAGCGGGAAATCCAGCCGCTTAACAAGGCGTTAGCCACTGTCTCAGCGGTAATATCCGCTAGCGGTATTGCCTCAGGCCATCGTGTGAAACGATCGACGGCGGTGAGGCAATATCGGAAACCACAGTGGCAACGGTCCTATCAGGTCAATATGAATAAAAGCAAACCTTGACTGGGGTAACTTAAAAGTGCCTACTGGCGCAAAGACATGGCGCGTTATCTTACAGCGTTGACAATTTAAACAAGCTCGTACCCATTCACGACAGTCTTTCTTCATCCCGGGCCAAACATACCGCTCAGCCACCAGTTTAGTGGTGGCTTTAGCACCTGGATGGCTCAAGGAATGTAAACTCGTGAATATGGGTTCGCGTAACTCCTGTGGAACGTAAGGTCTTGACTTGTGATAACTGATATCACAGTACAGCTTAGTTTGTGAACCTGGGATATTTACCTGCTGAAGACGCAACGAGGTTTCGCCTGCTAACAGATCTTTAAGTTGAGCGTCTACGCGCTGAGCAGCAGCAATGGTATCGTGGTCCACCGGCGCAGCTATCTCTTCTATACGAGATAGAGTGTCTGCCACGACATTGTTTTTGCCTGAGATGTGCCTGATGTCCGTTGTGAACTGGGCAATCAGGTTCAGGTGGCGGAACTGTCTTGGGGAAGCATTTTGTTTATGAGAGTGGAAAGCAAACGTGAGGGGCTTGTGATCGGTATAGATCGTAAAGTTGCGAGCCTCTAACATGTGACGAAAGTACTTTACACTCTCATAAATGGCAAGCAGTTCGCGATCATAAGGGGAATATTTCGTTTGCGTTGTAGTAAGTTTACGCGAAAAGAATGCAAGAGGTTCCCATGATCCCTTTGTAAGCTGTTGAAGGGCAGCACCAATGGCTTTGTCAGAGGCGTCCGTGACCAACGCCAACTGAGCGTTGCAGTCAGGATGAGCCAACAATGCTGCACGGCAAAGACTATCTTTGCAGTTGTTAAATGCTTTTGCTTCCAGGGGTGAAAAGTTAACTGGATGTGACCCCTTGACAGAACCTGTTAAAAGAGCATTTAGGGGTGCTTGGTCACTGGCAGCGCTAGGTATAAACCTGCGGTAGAAATTAAGCATTCCCAGGAATCACCGCAGTTCTTTCACAGTCTTTGGTGCTGGATACTGCTGAATAGCTTCGACCTTGGATAGTAGCGGCTTGGTACCCTGAGCTGATATATGATACCCTAAGAAATTGACCTCGGATACTCCAAAGACACACTTTGATGTATTTATGACCATACCGTAGTCTTTGAGTCTGGTGAAAAGTTGACGCAAATGATGCTCGTGGGAGGCGTGGTCTTTTGAAAAGACTAAAAAATCGTCAAGGTAAGCGTATGTAAAATCTAGGCCTCTAAGCATTTCATCTACGAACCGCTGAAAGGTCTGTGCAGCATTTCGTAACCCGAAAGTCATGTACGGAAACTCGTACAAGCCAAATGGTGTTGTGATGGCTGTCTTCTGGATATCCTCTGGGTAGACTGGAATCTGGTTATAAGCTTTAACCAGGTCAATCTGGGAGAAGACTGTACAGCCTGAAAGACTATGAGCAAAATCTTGGATGTGCCGTATTGGATATTGATCGGCAATGGTCCTCGCGTTTAACATTCTGTAGTCGCCACATGGACGCCAACCATCGTCCTTCTTAGGGACAAGATGGAGAGGTGACGACCATGGTGACTCAGAAGTACGACAAGTACCACATCGTAACATGGACTCGAATTCGTCTCTTGCTATTTTTAATTTATCTGGAGCTAATCTACGAGGTGAACAGGAAACAGGTTGGCCGGGTGTAGTTCTGATATGGTGTGCTGTATTATGTTTAATAGTGCGATGTATACCGGGTGGACGAGTAATGTGGGGATATTCCCGTAGTATGTTGTGATAGACGGACTTACCAAGACTCACCTTTACGGAATAAATGCCGTCCGTATGTTTGACAGGTGAAGCCGCGGTCGATAGTGTAGTGGAGTTATCTATTAGACGTTGATTCCTGCAATCAACAATTAAATTATAATAAGATAAAAAATCCACGCCTATTATCGCCTTTGTAACGTCCGCTATAATAAATCGCCAGGTGAAGTCGCGGCGCAACCCTAGGTTTAGTTTTGTATTTATAAAACCGTATGTATTAATCGGTGTGCCGTTTGCTGCGCATAACTGATAGCTGGTCTTCTCGCGTCGTCCTGGTAAGGCTGATCGGGGATAGACGCAGAGGTCGCTGCCTGTGTCGACCAAAAATTGCGTCTTAGACTGTAGATCGGTGACAAATAAGCGACCAGTGCTCGGACAATCATCGGCCGCCATTACTGATTGCCCCGTGCGTTTCCCGCCTTTTGAAAGTCACAAGGTTCGACACATCTTCTCGCCCGCTCTCCAAATTTGTGATGGTACCAGCACTGAGGGTGTCGTCTGTACTCGGACTGCGACCTAGATGCACGATCATGTGAACGATGATCGCGTCTTCGGCTATGAGATCGCTCACGGGGCCGGGACATTCTTTCTACCTTCCCCGCGAGCTTCTTCATTTGTTGAGTTAGGGCAGCAATCTCAGATGACATGGTGCTACCTGGTGTGCTTGGCGATGGCAAAATAATGGCGGAGGTCGTTGCCATCTGGGTACCGACGACGTCGTGTATCCTATCGGCTAACTCAGCTAATTCGCATAAAGCCATTTTAGACTGTGAAGCTACTATCGCCTGCGTGCTGTTAGGTAGACGGCTCGTCCATATTGTTCGCAGGAACTCCTCCGGGACGCCAGGGCCAGCTAGGTTAAGCAAGTGGCGGTAAAATTGTGAAGGCTTGCGGTCGCCAAGCTCCTCGTGCATGAGTAGTTGCTTGACCTTCTTTTCACGAGAAGCAGAAAGCCGTTTTATAAGTTCACTTTTTAACTTCTCATACTTATCAGTAGGTGGAGGGTAACTTACAATGTCTTCGACCTCTGCTGCGTATTGTGGGTCGAGGTTGCCTGTGATGTAAAAGAACTTAGTTTCGTCCGTCTTGATTTTCGACAGGACAAACTGAGCTTCCATCTGCGCGAACCATAAAGCTGGCTTCTCGGGGTAGAAAGGTGGAATTCGTACGCCCGCGCGAAATGTCTCTAACCGCTTCTCGCCTTCGGTTGCCGTAGTATTCTTCACGCTGTCTTCCATCGTGCTCCGTAGGGGTCACCAATGTAGGTGCGTGTAGTAGGAAATAGAAAAGAAACAGTTTAAAGTTCACAGTAGAATAAAGTTTATTATGTACACCACACACACGAAGTAATAGAAGGAGTAACAGACAGAAAGAAAGTATAACAGTTTACAAGATAGAAGAAACACCAGTCCTAATAATATATAATCTAAATTTTTTATCTTTTATTATTGCGGTCGCTATGGTAACATACCAAAGCGACGTTCGGTTTTCGTTATAAAGCGGTTGAGTTTTTAACTATATACCATAAAAATCTGTTTGTCTTTTTGAATATTTAAATTGATTTTATATAATAAAAATTTTGACTTTAAAGCTGTAAATAATATTAATATAATTATTTTAACGGTATATAACGTCACTACAGAGGTATATCGGTATCCAAGAAAAAGGTTAGTTTTATTTCACGGCGCCAGGGATGCGCCTTCACGGCCGGACTGACAATCGCCCGTCCTCGGGCGCATATGCATTCCTGCAACAATAACGTACAATACCATTACTCAAGTCATCAAGCTCGTCCAACCTGACACGAGTCAATGCTTCTTACTTTCCAGCCACAGTTCATCTCGAACTTACTCTCGCACTCTCCTTATACGATACCTATGCGTATTCCAGCCCACATCTCTTCAATTCAGCATCAATAAGTGAACTGAACCCATACATCTCTTACACCTAGCGCTAGCCACCAGCGCTGGCTAGGCCTAAGCAATATTATCCATCACACACAACGCATACAACCCGAACATGCAACCCTGCTGAACTAGGGTCTACATCTCTTCCCTGGGTGTTGCGTCATTGCTGCTAGCCACTAGCAGCCCAGGACCGCAAACACCCAGCACACACCCTACCTGGGTGTTGCGTCATTGCTGCTAGCCACTAGCAGCCCAGGACCGCAACCACCCAGCACACACCTTACCTGGGTGTTGCGTCATTGCTGCTAGCCACCCACTAGCAGCCCAGGACCGCAACCACCCAGCACACACCTTACCTGGGTGTTGCGTCATTGCTGCTAGCCACCCACTAGCAGCCCAGGACCGCAACCACCCAGCACATACCTTACCTGGGTGTTGCGTCATTGCTGCTAGCCACTAGCAGCCCAGGACCGCAACCACCCAGCACACACCTTACCTGGGTGTTGCGTCATTGCTGCTAGCCACTAGCAGCCCAGGACCGCAACCACCCAGCACACACCTTACCTGGGTGTTGCGTCATTGCTGCTAGCCACCCACTAGCAGCCCAGGACCGCAACCACCCAGCACACACCTTACCTGGGTGTTGCGTCATTGCTGCTAGCCACCCACTAGCAGCCCAGGACCGCAACCACCCAGCACACACCTTACCTGGGTGTTGCGTCATTGCTGCTAGCCACCCACTAGCAGCCCAGGACCGCAACCACCCAGCATTCGCCCACACAACAAACACACTACGTAATCTCTGAGCGTACAGCGGGCAACAAAACCCAGCACTCGCATACCACATCTCTCACAAAACATAACCGCCTATATCCACCGGCTTCACGGTTTCCTTGTCACTTAAAATGCCTTTATCTTTTTCCATATAGCCTCGTGACCTCGCAGCACCGTCTCGTCTTCTTTACCACACGCTCTCCAGTCCCATTTTCATCAACGATTTACTGACAGGGAGGTGACCTGTAAACATACCGAATATTAGTCAGATATATGGCTGTGGCTTAGGTTCCACAGCTTTGTGGACCTGCCCTTACCAATGTTTATACTACTGTTGTAGGCCTAGGTATAATATAGTGGTCTAAGGGAGCGACCAATATTAGATATACCCACAGATATCTGAACAAAGGAGATGTGCCCTGAATGTCATTTTGTATGGAAACCTAATGTCGCCAGTTTTATTAACACACACAGCAATAGAATAAACGAATAGACTACTGTTCTCAGTTACATCTAGATTATCAATGAACGCAATACTCTGTCTCGTTTTTCCTTGAAATATCTCCCTTACACGGTGTCACAGCGAACCAATCAGCGCTACTATATTTAAACAAATAAAACAAACTTCAAAAAAATTTGATAGAAGAACTACTACAATTTAAAACTACTACATTAAAAACAAATACATTTATGCTAGGCGTTGACCTTATCGATAAATAATTAATAAAATTTATCGATAGACAAGACTTATATTTTATTAAAAATTAAATACTTATCATATAAATAATAATTACTTTTATATAAATATGTATAATATATAATTGTACAATACTTTGTAAAATAATATTCACGACAGTGTGTGTAAGATCGTACATGTCGTGAAACAAATTAATCCGAGAACTGATGTCGTAATATCGCAGGTTGAAGGAACTCAAGCGTCATACCTACTTCTTTTGCGTCCTTATTGTCGCAGCAGTTTGTAACATTTTGACTGTTGTCATACAAAATTAACGCACCTGTGAGGGAGAGCTAGCGATAATTTAGCCACAGTCGGTAAAGCCTAGCCGACTTTAAACCACGACTTTTTTCGCACGTTCTTGTCATGCATGATCCACTTTTCATCGCCAATTATTATCAATCTCTTCAAAAAGCGCTTTGTTTAATTTCATCTCAATAATGAATCGTAAATCAGTACATGGTTTATTAAGTTTCTTTGAGTGAGCTTGTGTGCCCCATATTTTGAGCTTTTGTCAAATGGGTCGAAACTGTTTTGTAGTCAATTACAACTTATAGACGTCAATTTCAAGCTACATAATCTAAGATTACAAATTAAAAAAATTTCAAACTTTACCACCGTTTTCAAGGCGCTATTAGAGAAGAAGCGGCGTAACAAACTCTATAGTAGCATTTTCTAGACGTCAATTTATAATTTAACAATTCAATAAAACCAGTTAAAAGCATGTGTGTTGTGCTAATAAATGGATGAGCGTTTAAAAAAACTTTTAAAACCACTGTAATCAACATTTTAAACCTTTATTTTCTAGAGTACTTACTCCACCTTTGATTTAGGATATTATTTCAACATTGTAATACTTATATTGAAATTAGGGGCACGCGTCCTAATGTTGGCACTGCACCAGATTATCAGCACCCCCAACTAAAACTCAAATTATAAGCTTTCTATTAATTAATTTCGGCTACCATTTAACAAACATTAAAATAAGATCCTTTTGGAATTATAAACTGATCCAAACACGACACGTTTTGAAAAAAAAAAGCGATATTTTTAAAAACGCGGGAACATGTCCTTCACATTACTTTGTTTTGACAGTTTCTTATGATCGTAGGTAAGTTCAGGTTTTTTTATTTTACTTTATTTTAGATCTTTTAGATATTTTTTACTGAACCTTTAGGTTTTATTCATGTTTAAAATGTTTTATAAGCCTTATCTGACAATGGAAATGAACGTTATCTTGATTTTATGTTCATAAATGAGGTGCTGACATCTGGATTCATTTTTTTTGCGAATTGCTAATTATCGGCACTGGTACTGTTACATGACAAAGTGGTATGTAAAATTGTTAATCCATATATTTTATTGTAAAGCGTGATTATTTTATGCCTAGAATTCAATATTCTTGGAAAAAGTACTCTATGATTTCGGATTTCATATCCTGGCATGGTGCTGAAACTAACATTGCTAGTTATTTTCATAGTGTTGATATTATGATCAAAAGAATGTCTATTATTTTTTGGAATTTTTTATATTTATGTAATTATTTTTCTGAAACTTCGGTTGTTAGGCTAGGTATAAATAAAAGAGATTTTACTATAAACATTGGATTATTTCATTTATCTACCCAATTTTATGTCTAATTTTAAGGTGCTGATAATTGGCTCAGTCAATGCCAATAATTGGCGATGATGGTGCCAATAATTGGCGCCAGGGTCATTATTTAGTCAGACTCATCTAAATAAAATGTGTATGAATAATAACTATTTTTTATAATAAAAATCAATTATTTATTAAATAATGAACCAAGACAGCATATTGTTATAGCTGTTATCATTATCATCACTGTGATAAACGATGTTAAAGTAGGACTAACTCTTAAAGTGCTGATAATTGGTAGCATCACCCTACATAATTTAACATTTAAAAAAATTTTTTTTTTCATTTAATTTAATAAAACTTTTACAATTTAAAATTCCTACAATACACGACTTTTTATCGAAAACGATAGATAGCCGTAGTCATGAACGGGTCGTCACTATCGTTTGGTTGTTAGAGCGATCACGGTTAGCAACCACGTAATCGTTGAGCGAATAGTTCATTGCTTCATATATTCATTGAATGACTAGTTTAGACAACATTAGAGAAGCATTGTATATGTTACAAAAATATTATAGTAGGTACTTAATTGTCCGAATATTAAAATAACATAGTGAGGACATCGAAGATTATATTTTCATGATTTTAGAGGTAAATACAATAAAATACATATATTAACATGGTAAGTAATTCCATTATTAATAAAGTTTTTTTTATAGCTCTTATTTTTACAGGCAACCACTGAACAACTCGGCATTTTATATGTTATCCCGGTCGTTGTCAAAACACAGCTAAACCTAGGTGACAGCCATTTTTAGCTATATAATCGTTCTAATCATATCGCTTTTACACGAAAACCCCGTCATACCACTTCTCCTTTTACTTAGATTTCTGTGGATATTTCCCATACAACGACTAACTATCGACAGAACTCATATTTAATACGCAGGATGAAATGTTTTAATAAACTCGATCCTGGTTTTGATATTGACCTGTTCTGTACAAAACCGAATGAAGCTAAGCGAATTCTAGTGCAGCAGTTTATTTCTTCTTAGTTATAGATTATAGTTTTACTAAGTGTTAATTAGTATTTTAAAATGTAGTTCATGGTGTTAAACTTGATCTGCTTTGGTTAGCGTACTTGATCGTATAATCGTTAATCTATGTGAATTCATCATTTGCATACACATTTGATGTCAATAGGTGGAAGCTCGTAGTTGGCCACTTTTTCTACTTTTAACTGTAAGGTAATTCCAATTAGTTCGTTAACTTTCCTTAAAGTAATAAAATAAAATAAATACCTACGTACTGGAGTACCTTTGCCAAAACTGTAGTCAGTGAAGTGCTCTTACTGCCACTGACTGCACCATAAGGTTAAATGGTGATTAATTTAGTGGGACTTTTGTTGCAACTGTTGGGGTGGTTTTAAAAGTCTTCTTCATCAATCACAGTATATTATTACTCGAATAATTTGGCAACACGGCATTGTAGCTGCGCAATAGTCTTTTCGCCGTACAATGAGACAGTCTACGTAACAGCCGCAGCATTAACATTATAATACATGCGTCTCTGCAGACGCACCGGCACACGGCGTGTGGCCGCAGTGGCGTCTCAGCAGACGCACAGGCACGCGGCGCGTGGCCGCAGTGGCGTCATGCAGACGCACCAGCACACGGCGTGTGGCCGCAGTGGCGTCATGCAGACGCACCGGCACACGGCGCGTGGCCGCAGTGGCGTCATGCAGACGCACAGGCACGCGGCGCGTGGCCGCAGTGGCGTCATGCAGACGCACCGGCACACGGCGCGTGGCCGCAGTGGCGTCATGCAGACGCACCAGCACACGGCGTGTGGCCGCAGTGGCGTCATGCAGACGCACCGGCACATCATCGCGCGCGGCCGCTGTGGCGTATTTTGTTTTAAATATTAACAACTTCATTCAGTTCTTTTATTTGCACAGCGCCAATCTAGTCCCAAACTAAGCAGAGTTTGTATTTTGGGTCTTAAAACCCAGATCAAGGAAACCAATTATGTTCATGCACACAAAGATTTGCACTGAGTGGGAATCGAACCCAATACCTTAATACTTTCATAGAGGTATGACAACTTACGTCATACTTTTCTTTGTGGCAATGTAGTATTATTTCGTAACACACTTGCCTCCTATAAATGTAAAATACCTATCACACTGATCAATGCACTGCTGAGGTACACACAACACCGTAACGAGTGTGAACCTTTTTATCACAGCTATTTTACAGGTTTACTAAGTATTACTTGTAACAATAAGCTTAGTACTTACAGTCATAGCTTGCATAGACATCAACTATTCTCCATTTTTCAATCTTACCTTATTTTTACTCAACAGTGTTTATTGTGTCATTCACCATAGTGGCATTCACCATAATCGTCATCATTATCAATTAATTTTTATTGTTCTCAATGTTTTTTTTTAAACCTGAAAACATTACGATATCATTATTTAGTTACTATTACTTGCAAAACAAGCATCACTCAGCCGACATGCACTCTGCCCACCCTCACGGTGCCCGATCCAACAACACAGGACTCAGGCCAACCTCACGGTGCCTGATCCAACAACACAGGACTCAGGCCACCCTCACGGTGCCTGATCCAACAACACAGGACTCAGGCCACCCTCACGGTGCCTGATCCAACAACACAGGACTCGGAACAACCTTGAGTGTGGGTTACTGCCCTTATCAGATAGCGGACAGCTTAATTCTCCATCACGAGTTTACTCTATAAAATACTGCAAAGGATATGCGGTTCGACACGCGTGATGAAATAACTCCTATTAATCTTGAACTGACTTGACTTTAAACGGACCTTTGTATATTTATGGTACTAATTTAATGTAACACCGTAGTTTAGCAATAGGACATAATCATTAATAGCATAAGGCTCAAACATAGCGCTATCAGCTGCTAGTACAGTCGACCATCTACGACCGATAGAATTCCCACTAAAGTCCTTTCTATAAAGTTACTTAAATAACTTTAACTTGTTCATAACCATAATTTCCATTGAAACATAACCGTCATAGGGTTAAAGCCTATGGAATAATTCTTATTACACAGTACTACGTTAGTATACTGATAACATTATCGGTTATACTTTCAAACTGTGAGCACTTTGCTCTAAATATTATAAAAAGGAACATTCTCACCAAAGGGTCTTCATTCGATTTCAAAATTAAGCAAGCCAGTCTAACAACAATATCTACAATTTTCCATATTATTACCACACTTCATGTGGTGTCTTCGTACACCATAATGAGGTGTTTCCTATCCCATTTATCACCATCAATTGGAGAATGTTAACGTATTTTGATTATTAGCACTCTATATTCTCTAGTATCGATATCCATTTTCCTTGTCGTGTCAAACACAGACTCATTACTGTATTGCTGAAATCAAAAACACTTTAAACATGGCACAAAACCGCCATGAGTCGCGCGGCATACACAATGCCGAAGTAGAAATCCATCTAATTTATCAGAATTTTTCCGTCGGCAAAGATGGCGTCTTCATAGTACGAATAATCGTCATAAAATTCCTATTTTGTCGCTCAAGCGGTAGTTGCCATTTTACAAAGGTGACGATTTCAAACACGTGGTGTAGTGTCTCGGATCCCACTTCTGATGTCGCCAGGTGGCTATCTATATCAGTTTCAAACTTCTTCAAGTAGGTAAAGGCTCGAGGTCTTTTGAAAATAAAGAGACAAACTCAGTTTACAATTATATTCGCAACTTTCAAGGTAATTACAACTGCACTAGTACACGGACACTAAAGCAGTCCGTCACACTATCTTCCGGATGAACCACCAGCCTCCTGGGTTCGGTGGTTTCTCCTAGTTTTCATGACGTTCTGCTAGAATGACGACTCCTTGTCATTCTCGTCCGAACATTTTGAATGTTTGTTTCATAAATCTCTATGAACGTTAAAGGAGGTATATCGGTATCCAAGAAAAAGGTTAGTTTTATTTCACGGCGCCAGGGATGCGCCTTTATATATAAAATAGTCCAGCAGATAAAGACAAAAAATGAGGCTAAATTCGCAAAGCGTGATGTAGTTCTGCATTTTTGGTATGTTGTATGGGTCTGTAAGGGTAGTCTGAATTATTTAAATTTGCAACTTCGAAAAATTTGTGAAAAATGAGAAAATAAAAAAAAACGAGAAAAACTTTAAAATTTTTGAACTTTTTTTACTATTTACTCTCCAGGGACAAAACTAATTTTTTTTGTGAATCATTTTTTCTAGAACAATCTAATTACAGCTCTCTTGACCCCATAGGAGCTAAGCTTGGTTATTTCGGAGATGATCAATTTTTCCAGAAAAATTAAATTTACTGCTTTTACTCACTTATTTCGCAAAATATTGGCAAAACTACTAGTCCTATGAAGAAAGGTTCCTTAAAATAAACTATTGTATACTTATTTATCTTTTTTTTAGACTAACAGGTTACTTACAATGTCAAAAAAAAACAAAAAGGAGGTAAAATTGACAAATAAATTAAATTATATTACACATTTTCCATCCAAAGGTTGTCTGGAAGAAATCACTTCGAGTGATAACACCGCCATTTGTGTCACCTAGTTTTTAAGATAATTCATGTACTTACCTGCTGTTTTGATTTTTATTTTGGTGTACAATAAAGTGATTAAATAAATAAATAAATAAATAAATAATAAAATTGGTTACATAGGCACGAGGCTAAAATATATATAGGAAACTAGCTAATGCCCGCGGCTTCACCCGCGTTGTATAAGTAGCTTAAATGTTATTCTACACCCTAAACTACCTATATTCCAAATTTTATCAAAATCCATTCAGTACTTTTTGCTTGAAAGAGTAACAAACATCCATCTATCCTCACAAATTTTCGCATTTATAATATTAGTAGGATAGTAGGATTAGAAAGGAATGGTACTAATGGCGATAAAGGTCATTTATAATAAACCGGCTCGAATCTAAGTTCTGACTAGGCAAATTGACTAAGAACTGTTTTTAGTCAATCTACGTTTTTTAATTGGTTGGGATTCCCTTTCATCAGGATTGTTTTCATTTTGAGGAAGATGAAAAAGAACGCGCTTATTTTCGTCTTCCTCCCTCATCCTTCGATGTCCCGGTGCCATCTGAACTAGAGCAATGGAGAGAGCTATGTCAGGAGTTCCCTTCGTGATCGAATCAGAAATGAGAAGAACCGCAGGAAAAGCAAAGTAACCCATACATAGCGCTTAGGATTGCTCGGTTAAAGAGGCGGTAGACAAGGCACATTGTACGAAGAACTGATAGCTGTTGGAGCAGGAAAGTTCTGGAATGGCGACCGCGTACCGGAAGGTGCTGAGTAGGAAGACCTACCACATGGTTATGCAACAACTTAGTTATTATTTATGTACCTAATCCTACTAATATTATAAATGCGAAAGTTTGTGAGGATGTATGGATGGATTTTTGTAACTCTGTTTAACGACCTCTGTGGCGTAGTGGTTATATAACATGACTGCTACGCAGAGGTCTCGGGTTCGATTCCCGCTCAATGCAAATCTTTGTGTGCATGAACATGATTGTTTGCATTGGTCTGAGTGTTTTCTATGTATAATATGTATGTACAAAAAAGAGAAGTATTTATGTATGTTTATCCGTTTTCTAGTAGGTACCCATAGTACAAGCTCAGCTTAGTTTGGGACTAGATGAAGTTGTGAGAATGTGTGAGGATTATTTATTAAACACTCAATAAACACTCTTTCAAGCAAAAACTACTGAACGGATTTTGATGAAATTTAGAATGTAGGTAGTTTAGGGTGTAGAATAATATCTAGGCTACCTATATACCACGCGGGTAAAGCCGCGGGCATCAGCTAGTCCACAATAAATCCTCTTGAACCTGAAAGTACATTGTGCTCGTTAATTTCATGCGTGTAAAAGTCCCAACACAGGGCATGATCATTTAAATCTGGCAGAGTGCAGACAAAGTAGAGATGCACTACCTATGCCCGACCATAAACTTACAAGGAGCCTACTACAACTGCCCAAACGGCAACTTCGAATGGCTACAGCCGCCATCACAGGGCATGGCTCCTTTAACAAACACCTTTCAGTTCTAGGTATCACAGACAGCCCTCTCTGCAGAGCCTGCATGGGAGAGGAAGAAACGGCGGCACATGTGCTCCTACACTGTCCTGCGACCGCCACATACAGGGCTAAGTACCTAGGAAATCCAGGTACGCTCCGAGAAACCATCAGCAACTTGAAAGGCCTTTTGGCGTTTTTCAACGAGCTGGGGTGGATCGAATAAATCACCCACCCTAACGCAAAACCCGCGCCTTGACGTGGAGTTGCGGAAAACAGCCCGCTATACCATACCAGGGCATGATCTCTAGTGCGGGAGCTGTCTTTTTTAAACTAAACTAAGTAACTGATAACTTGGACATATTTCATAATCTTGGTCCTGTCCATGTTCTTTTCATGATCTAATTGTTGAGAAAAACCATTATGCCATACACGTCTATTCCCAGTTACCCCCGAATACTTTCCCCCGATCGGGGGAAACTGGGAATTTTGTCGCATCTTCCCCCGAATTCATAATCGGGGGAAACTGGGAATTTTATCCCATCTTCCCCCGAATTCATCGGGGGAAACTGGGAACAAAGTATCCCATATTCCATAATTATTTTATAAAATGTAAAATAAAATGATTAATACAAAGTTTGTAAAAATATAAAACGGTATAATATTTATTTTAATAGAGAAGCCTTTTTGTACACTAATTAAAAAATAACAGTTGAAACTAGTACCAATCCAAATAAACTTACACATAAAACTTATAATATAAGTTTATTTCAATGCCTTATAACGATTCTAATTCAAGAAGTTTTTAAGAACTTAGTTGTATTCTAACACAGTGATCTTGTAATAAAAACGTTTAAAAAGATGTAATAAAAACGTTTAAAATCTGTTTTTTTTTTACAGTAACTCATAACTATTTACATTAAACACACAATGCACCCGAGTAACGTCACAAGTGACATCAAACAGTTGAATTTGATTATTCAAGAAAATATAAAACAATACAATTGAAACTTTTTACCTCAAAATAGTACTTATTATAATATTTAGATTTTTTAATACTGTATCAAGGTTAAAGTAAATGAAATATTTTTATCACATCTTAGACTGATTTAGGCATTGAATTGAAACCTCTTTAAAGAGGTCTCAAATATTTAACTTTATAATATAATGTATTATACTTATTTCAGTTTATTTTAATGGATTTATAAATTAAATATTCGGGGGAATATAGGACAACTTTTTCCCAGTTTCCCCCAATTATTAATTCGGGGGAAGATGCGACAAAATTTTTCAGAATTCCCAGTTTCCCCCGATCGGGGGAAAGTATTCGGGGGAAACTGGGAATAGACGGCCATACAGGTCGACAATTGCAAAACACGAAATACATTTACTTAAGTTATTTTGTTTATTTTCTTTTTTAATTACGTGCATATTTAAAAGATAAGTAATAATACATGTTAAACCACTTAAACAGGGATATGTGCAGAATGCCAACATATTGAAAAAGCCTTTCTGTTTGTATGTCAATTTGTTTCGGGTAATTTTCTAGGCCCGAATTGTGCTTGAAATTACTCAAATTTAAGCACAATTCGGGCCTAGAAAGGAGCAGATAATAAAATGAGGGTCCGTGGCATAGGCCCCCAGTGGTCATGACCCCTGTAGCTGACTCCCCCAATTCCTTAAATTTAATATCTTCTTTTTTTGTCCTTTTGATTTAGTGTAAATAATATCTAATGTTTATTATGCATATCAAACGACTGAATACCACTGCCGCGATGTATTTGAGCCTAAGTCAATGTTGATAGCCGGTCACCAATCCCTCCCTCCAGAATATTAAAGATTCGTAGACCAAAGCATACTCTCAAAAAACTAGACGATAAGATCACGATCGCTCAACGGAAAGCCCACACGGCTTGCGAAGCCATCACAACACGTCCACGGTTCCCTCCTCGCCGTCGAGATCGGAATACGCGCCGCGTTCGCTCCTAGAGGGCGTGCCTTCCGCACGTCCTGTTACTCAGTCACGGTCTTGGCCGAGATCCGTACCTCACAGGAATGCCCTTGAGGCACGTCACTTAAATGTATTTGCTTGAGGGTCTTCCGCCCCACCACAGCCCGTGTATAGTAGTAACGGTCATCAGCGGCATAAAAAAAACAGTCAAAATAGAAGTACGTACAAGACTTTGACTTCTGTACACATCTGTATAGTGTATAAACAAATTAGTATAAGATAACATGTTCGGTAAACAATTTGCCAGTCGATAAATAATTTGTTTTCAAAATGAAATATATTTATTTTCTATTGTTTTTCGTGGCGACTGTAGTATATTCTTATCGAAGTGTTGGTGAGTATTATTTAAT